>CM040821.1:36091639-36517609 GCA_022828995.1 Vimba vimba
TGTCCCGCTCCTTTCCCATTACCTAAATCTAAAAATGATCATATCAACGAGTTCCTTTGCCCATATAATCTTTAAGCTAATAAGGTTAAGCGTATTTGGCTTAATGTCCGCAGTGGAGGGGCTCGAAGAAGCAGCTTCAACTCAAGCTTAGATACACCCCCCCGTGGGACTACTAATGCTTGGATGATGAGTATGAGATGCCTAAATTATATTGGTGGAGTTGGGGAGGTGGAGGGATGCCAAAACACCAGAGCAAGGTGATCGAGCGGCTGCTTATATGCTCTTGCAGTTAATTGAAAGATTAGATGGGTTCACTCCTCCCGAAATTACGTTTGTGAACTTCCCTTAAAAGACCTATTGCAGGTTATTTTTATTTTTTTTCAAAATTAATATATAACCTAGAATGAAAATACCATATTAAAAAGTTAATGCAGGATTTAAATTGTTTTGCAAGACATAAGGGCACAAATTTTGTAGAAAACGTGACGGTTTCCTTGACCTTTTTTTTTTTTTTCAACATCACATCATATTACGTCACGAGAGGGAGTCGTTTGCTCATGCCTGTGTGCGTTATGTTCCGAAAAAACGTGGTAGTGTGTAGCATTCACTTTAGACCGGATGATTATAATCCCTGCGGTATGATTAACATGGGATGCCGAATCTGTTTGGCTCAGTGTAACCTTAGACCTTCACATCGTTCATCAAGCAAATTAACATTACGCATAGCTAGAATTTATTGTACATGCCACCATCTGTTTACATAATGTAGGAGGACAAATAATTAGTAAAATCTTTCTGTATGATGCAGGCAGGAACAACACCAACACTATCTTTGACCGTATGATCATTTTTAACACATAACTGAATGAACACATTTAGATTGTTACAGAGTTGTTGTTTGGGACTGCAGTAGGATGGACATAGGTACCTAAGCAGTGACATATGTGGTCGCACAATTATATAAAGGTGGACTGATTTTTTTTTTAGCTGTCCAGGAACACACCAAGGTGGTCAGTGTGGGGACTCAGACAGAAAGGTTTGAGAAACAAACCTCAACTCCACTGTCCAGTCCTGTACACAGCGATGACCCAGACAGTACTAATGCTTTCAGCTAGAGCAACAGAGGGAGCTCACGGGCAGAAAACCCATGACAGCCTTCTTCAAAAACAAATTTATGATCTGCTTTCCACTCATTCAAAGCTAATAAACATATGTGAACCTGGATCACAAAACCAGTCTCGAGTCGCACGGTTATATTTGCAATACAGGGTTCTCAAGTTTTATCTTGGAGTGAGCTTGGAGTGAGATCACATGCAGTTAGGGGAGGAGCCCTAATGGAGCCCCGCCCCCCAATTTTACCCACTGTTCATAATTAACCAGCACAAATTGAAATTATAACAATTGGTAAATCTGATAAATGACAGAGCAATTCATCACATCAAATAGGGGGCTTACCCTTTGGTGCCCAGAATGATAAAATATCTATTTGCTTTTTCCCTGACATCTTTGAAAAATACAAAATGCAATGGCAATGATTAATGTATGTTTTGACAGGATATAAAATATTACCCAGAGCACTCTGCTTTAACACATGTAGCCTTAATGTAACTAGAAAGACTATTAATACAGTATAATATATCATTTAAAATAAAATGAAGAAATACATCTTCATTCCTTCCCATACCCACAAACATTTCCCTTAGTTTCAGATAACGTAAGCTAGCCAAACTGAGCCAAAGCTTCTGGTCTGGTTGCAAAGTAGTTGTAGAGTTTTTGACTGCATCAATAATAATGTATACGATGGGCTAAATATATTAAATGTTCTAGCCTAAAAATGTTAGACGAGCTTTCTTCCAACTTACCTTCTCCATCACGACGTGTGTTTGCGCGATGTTGTTGGTTACCTAGTAACGAACGTACGGTGGCCGAGAATGTTCCGTCAACTTCTGTGTGTTCGCGCATCTATGTTGCCTAGTAACGAACGCAATCTGGCCGAGATACGTGCTGGTGGCAGGAAACTTCACTTTGTGTGCCTGCGCCTCGTATACAACGTTATATATAAAGCTAGCAGGACAACTTGGTTGGCATTGCCTTTTCAGCATGAGAAATACACGGTGTGGCGTGTGAGTGTGTGAACATGTTCCATGAAGATATTTTGTAAATATACCGTAAATATATATAAAAAACTATTTTTGTGAGTGGATGCAGCACAATCGCGAACATAAATGGAGAAAATTAAAGGCGATTTTCTCAATGTTTAGATTTTTTTGCACCCTCATATTCCAGATTTTCAAATAGTTGTATCTCGGCCAAATATTGTCCTATCCTAACAAACCATGCATTAATGGAAAGCTTATTCACTCAGCTTTCTCATTTCATATATAAATCTCAATTTTACTAAATTGACCCATGTGACTGGTTTTGTGGTCCAGGGTCACATATGCAGATGCATTTCAAAGAGAAGAGACAGATGAAACATGAAACCAAATAAATATATGAATATAAGAATATATATGATTTAAGTTCTTCAAGCAGTTTCTGGTATTTTTCATAATCATATGTCTATTTATTATGGCAATAGAAGTCTCAAATCTTAAGTAATTTAAGCGACTCAGCAGTGTTGACCCTCTATCGACTCAGATAAACTCTGCCTTAAAGGGATACTCCACTTTTTTTGGAAATGGGCTCATTTTACAACTCCCCCAGAGTTAAACAGTTGTTTTACCGTTTTCGAATCCATTCAGCCGATCTCCGGGTCTGGCGGTACCACTTTTAGCATAGCTTAGCATAGATCATTGAATCGGACAAGACCATTAGCATCTCTCTCAAAAAAATGACCAAAGAGTTTCGATATTTTTCCTATTTAAAACTTGACTCTTCTGTAGTTACATGGTGTACATTGCGTAATGATATGATGCAGCACCTGAAAATAGTCCCCAGCTCGGTAGCCTATTTTCAGGCGGCATGCGCTGCGTCGTATCATTACGCCTGCTGGACTCATGGTACGGCAGCAAAGTTACTTGGTTCCTTTTTGTGTACTTCCAAGATGGCGCCAGCATGTTGCACGGCAAGCCGTCATGTTCACCGTTTGTTCGCAATTGTTTATGCTCTCATGTTAATAATGCCCTTGCTCTCGTGCGTAACCTCAGCGGTGTTGATGTATGATCGCGCAACACTCATGGACATCCAAGCTTCAATTAACTACATGGATCAGTATTATATCAGCAGTGGACATAGCCATTATTCTTCCAAACATCTGACGTCGATACCACTGGAGGTATCTCGCTTACACTGTGGATCGCACCAAAAAAAAGAAGCGCCACAAAAGACGAGGAAAGCGCGGTGGACGCTTAGTAAAGAACGCGAGGGGTGCCCGGACGGTTCGTGGAAACTACACGCTTGTACGGACTTGGATCCTGGATCCTGAGCAGCCTGCGCCAGGACTTCGACCTATATTGAAAAGGATTAAACGGAGTCGACGGATGGATTATCGTTATTTAATAGAACTAACGTACTCACCACTAACACAAGCACAGCCTGTGGATCCTGTCAAAGTTAAAGCTGCACTGCTGAATGTGAGGTCAGTGGGAAATAAAACGTATATATTACAAGATTTTATTACATCACAAAAGTTGGATTTCTTGTTCTTAACCGAGACTTGGCTCGACCCGGCGGATACTCATATTCTGTCCGAGTTGCTGCCCCCAAACTACAATATTTTAAATACTGCAAGATCCACCGGTCGAGGTGGGGGCGTGGCCACACTCTTCAAGGACAATTTTAAATGTACCCTACGACAAGTAGAGAAATATCCAAGCTTTGAACTGCAACTGATTAAGCTGGAATTGATTCATCCTGTCTACTGTGCACTTATTTATCGACCTCCAAAATACAATAAGGAGTTTATCCAGGACTTTTCAGACTTTCTTTCTCTTATTGTTCCGACCGCTGATAATCTTCTAATCATCGGGGATTTTAATATTCATGTATGCTGCCCTTCTAACCCACTTGCAAAACAGTTCTCTGAACTTATTGACTCTTTTAATTTAACACAGTCAGTTTGTGATGCCACACACAGCCATGGTCACACTCTTGACTTAATTTTATCTCTGGGTCTCTCCCTTAGCAATGTGACTATAGAAGACAATTGCATATCTGACCATAAATCTGTTTTCTTTACTTTTGATATGCCTGTCATCATACCAAAAGACCAACCTGTTGATTGTTATTTTAGACCTGTAAATGAGGTGACAACAAATCTTTTTGCTGAAGCATATATATCTAGCCCAGTCCCTTCTATCATCGAGGCTTCTGGGCCCTGGTTAGATACAGAAAAGTTAACGGACACTTTCAATTCTGTATGCTCCAAAATTATGAATGATGTTGCTCCGCTCAGGATTAAAAAGCCGAAACTTTGGTCTCAGCCTTGGTTTAATAATGAAACGCGGGCTCTTAGAAAGACCTGCAGGATAGCTGAACGCAGGTGGAAGAGAGACAAATTACAGGTGTCCTATGAAATGCTAAAAGACACGCTCAGTAGATACCAACTTGCAGTTAAAGCTGCTAGAACAAAATATTTTTCAGACTTAATAAACAGAACAGCACATTGCCCAAGAGTTCTGTTTGGCACAATAAACACTGTGCTAAACCCGACTATTGCGCCTCCATCAAACTCTATGTTATATACTTGTGAGGATTTCTTGAACTTCTTTGTAAGAAAGATTGAATTAATAAGAGAAAGAATTATACCCTCCAGTATTGTTCTAGAAGCTCCCACGCCATGTTCTTCTTTGTTGGATCACTTTGATGTTGTCTCTCTTCCAGTTTTAGCAGATATCGTCAAGCATATGAAACTGTCATCTACTCCACTGGATCCTATACCACCCCGACTTTTTAAAGATGTGTTTGCGACTATAGGTCCTGGGATACTATCTATCGTGAATAGCTCATTATCAAATGGGGTTGTTCCGCCCTGTCTTAAACAAGCAGTGGTCACTCCCAAAATCAAAAAGCCAGGCCTTGATTATACTGACATGAACAACTTTCGTCCAATTTCAAAATTACCTTTTATATTTAAAATACTAGAGAAGGTTGTCTTACTCCAAATTACTCCAGTTTTATGTGAGAATGATATTCTGGACAACTTCCAATCTGGATTCAGAGCTGGGCACAGTACAGAGACAGCTCTGGTAAAAGTGCTCAATGACCTTTTAACAGCAACTGATTCTGGGCTGGCAGTTGTTTTAATTACATTGGATCTCAGTGCCGCATTCGACACTGTCGACCATTCGATTCTCTTAGACCGACTGGAGTGGGAGGTTGGCATCCGTGGAAGAGCGTTAGCATGGTTTCAGTCATATTTACAGGACAGAACATTCTCTGTCCATTTTCCTAATGCTTCATCCTCTGCGGCCACCTTAAAATATGGTCTCCCTCAAGGCTCTATTTTAAGTCCAACATTGTTTTCTCTGTACATGTGCCCTTTGGGATCTATCTGTCGTCGCTATGATATTTCTTATCACATGTATGCAGACGACACACAGATTTATCTACCCCTCAAGGTTGGGAATGAACAGTCACTCAAGTCTATGTTGGACTGTTTGAAGGAGCTTAAAGTTTGGCTATCGAACAATTTTCTTCAACTTAATGAAATAAAGTCTGAAATTACAATATTTGGCCCACCAAAATTCAAAGAGAAGATAGCCAACACCCTGGCTCCATTAGAAATGACGGTGAAAGATAGCGTGAGAAACCTTGGGGTAATAATTGACTCATCTCTAAGCTTTGATAAACAGATAAACTCTGTTGTAAAGAACAGTTTTTATCAGCTTAGATTGATTTCTAAGATAAAACCCCTTCTCAGTTATAAAGATTTGGAGATTGTTATTCATGCTTTTATTACTTCCAGACTGGACTACTGCAACTCTCTTTATGCAGGGATCCCCCAACGTCAACTATGTCGTCTGCAGTTGGTACAAAATGCCGCAGCCAGATTTCTGACTGGCACTAAAAAAAGGGACCACATTACTCCAGTACTATCTTATCTTCACTGGCTGCCGGTTCAGTACAGGATTGAATATAAGATTTTATTAATGGTTTTTAAAGCATTGCACAACAGGTCCCCAAAATACATTGTGGATCTTTTAGACTCTTACACAACAGGCAGGACATTAAGATCCACGAACCAATTTTTGCTGGCGGTCCCCCATTCTAAAAAGAAGTCAAAGGGTGACCGAGCTTTTTCAGTTGTGGCTCCTAAGTTGTGGAACAGCCTCCCCCTTCATATCCGGCTAGCTCAATCAATAGAAATGTTTAAGTCGCAGCTAAAAACTTACCTTTTTAATTTAGCCTTTAGTTAAGGGTGGTGTACACTGTAGGTATACACTTTTACTTAGTTTTATTTCTTCCTACACACTGATCTTATTATGCTGGTGGGTGAGGGAGATGTTTAAGAGTGTGAAATATGCCTTCATCCGCTAGGCTTGATATGTTCTGTTTTTATATATGTATGTCTTTTTACTGTAACTGTGAAGCACTTTGGGCAACAACGTTGCGGGTAAATGTGCTATATAAATAAATAAAAGTTGAAAGTTGAAGTTGAAAGGTTATTACGCAGGACTGAGAGTATAGTTCCTAGCCATATCAGCCTAAATCGCAACTTTACATTTTCCGTCAGTCTTAGTACACGATGTAACTACAGAAGAGTCAAGTTTTAAATAGGAAAAATATCGAAACTCTTTGGTCATTTTTTGAGAGAGATGCTAATGGTCTTGTCCACTTCAATGATCTATGCTAAAAGTGGGACCCCCAGACCCGGAGATCGGCTGAATGGATTCGAAAACGATAAAGCTCAACTGTTTAACTCTGGGGGAGTTGTAAAATGAGCCAATTTCCAAAAAAAGTGGAGTATCCCTTTAAGACTGCTTTGTCAAAAAACTTTGGGGGAAACTTTAATCACCATTCATTGTCTATGGTGGTTACGTCCCTGACCTAAAGTTCAAAGAAGACACAACCTGTGATTGGTTACTTACTTCGAGTCTAACTTTTAAATGAAGCTGAATCAGGCTTTCAAAAAATAAAATAGAGAAAGCAGCAGGAGGGCAGACAGGGGATCAAAACACCTGCCAACAGAGAGTAAACTGGGAAAACGTACAGGACAAAATATTTATTACCAGCCATTATTAGCATAATTTTCAATAAAATATATATTTGTGATTATGAGAATAGTGTTGTTTAGCTACACTATGCAGCATCATACAAGAGCTAGTCTCAGTAAAAATCCAGCTGTTACTAAAGATTCATGGAGAGTTTGTTCCTCTCTTAATGTGAAGATGATCCACTCGTGTTTAGGAGAAACACTCATCCTAGATTCACTTTATGTGAGCACTTCTGAGGATGAGAAGTATAAAAAAAATAAAAAAAATAATGGATTGATTCAATAAATATTTACTGCTATTTATATTCAGTAGGGCGGGGTGTAACGGATCGCAGTTGATCCGTACGGTTCGGCAAGCATGTGATTCACGGATTACTAACTGCTAAATTTAACCATCAGAGTGAAAGTTTATAATTTGGACGTGTTATGTCTTGCCAATTTACACATTCAAACAATTTTAAACGTAGAAGAAGCGGCGAAAATCTGGACTTGCACGTACACACAGCCGCTCACACTCGCAGAGAGAGACGCATTTCAGCGCATGAATACCGAATTGATTTCTCTTTCACGTTTCCTTGCCCTTGAACGGACACATAAACACAAAATTATGTCTAAATGCCCGTCTCTCGGCAAGTATTCTCCCGGTTATGTCATAAGTGAACAGTTGAGAAAGAAACCGGATGTTTGTCAGTTTTTTTTGGTCTGTGCAGTCAGCCTTAAAGTGACAGCAGACATCTAATATTCCCACTGTTATCTGTGTCATTAATATTAATAAAACAACAAAATACAGCTTTAACAAATGAAACTATATTTAATTTCTACAGTGAACAAATAGTGTTATTTTACATTTAGGCCTAATTATTAAATTCTGTACCTGAAAAACTATAGACTTTGTAATTTAGTATTCATCTCTGCTTGTAATTTGTGTATTTGTTCTTATTTTATTACTGACTGTTCACTTGTTTTTAATAATGTGTGAACTTTATCACTTAGGCTGAAAAGCAAATTTGAGAATGAAACTGACCTGTTTGTTCCTCAGTTTCTTCTTGTTTCACTCTGAATGTTTCTTCAATCTTGAAGTCTTCACTCTCCTCTTTGATAAACGCCATCTTTATATTAGTGTCACGTGGATCTCAGTCGCTTCATCAGGAGTTTTTCTGTGCGTTTGTCCTGTTTAAGATGAGAATAATTAACAGAAAAAAAAAAAAAACTAATTCTCTGTGTGCGTCTCAATCAGATCTAGTTCAGTAGTTCAGTTCACTGGTAAGAGAGTCAGTCAGTGAGTTAATGGACTTCAATAACACAAATTATACAAACACTTTGTTTAGTTATGATTTATATTTGGTATTAATTATATACATTTAAAGATTACATTTAACAGATCACACTTTCATGAAAACATTAGCAGTGGGTTTGGAAAAGATTACACACGTTTGTGTTTGTTCTCGTTGCATTTACACAGTTTGACCACCATGTGATGTCAGATTGAGGTGATTCGAGCGATTCGATTCAGTGAATCATTTTACGAATCTTTTAGTTCAATTTAGTTTAAAAAAAAAATTCTCCATCACTACTTGCCAGAAACAGAATTTATGTTTATGATAAACTGGTAGACGATACAGGGAGCGAAATGAGACGCTCCTTTTCTGTTACTGTTACTTTATGTATAGATTTGCTTTACTCGCACAAAACACTGCTCATTAATATTAGATAAAAAAAAAATGTTACATTTAGATTGATACATTTTTTTACATAACTTGTAAAAAACGATTAGATTGATTTAAGAGTTTGCATTGATTTAAACACTTATATGCTTAAAACACAAACCTTTCTTCAGCTGAATCACAACAGATGCAGGAGCGCAGCTCTTATGCACCTTATGACGTCACACAACCATAACCAAAATAAAAGTCCCGTTCACTCTGTGTCTAAAATCACAAACGTAAACCGAGTCACCAATAATGTACTAATATATATCTTAGTAAGAAATATTAATGAAAGAGTGTAATATTCTGACCAACAGGCAAAACTATAATGTTTGGGTGCAGAAACTTTTGGTCACATATACAGTATTAATATGCAAATAGCTACAAGTGTGTTTACAAGTTAAACATACATGTTATGACTTTCATATAATGTCATTTTGGGGTGCGCAAGATGACCAAAATGTTATTTCAAGTCATAAGACATTTTAACTCAATAGTGATAATAATAACTATTTACTGTCCTCATGATGCGTTGCTCTGTCCAGTAATGCCTCAAGCTGTAACTTTTCTTGATTTTAATTGGAATTCCTTTTTATATTGTAAAACTGAGAATACAGAACACACAAAATACATAAATATACACACTTATAAAAGGCTAAACACAAAACAAACTGCTGGCAGATAAATTAGCCTACATATTGACAATGACACTTCCAGAATGTGGATTAGCATGCTATAGTGCAAAGGTTTCAAACCAGGGGTCGCAGAGGGGGAAGAGGAGGGTCACGCAGTCACTATTAGCTGCAGCTAAACTTACGTTTCATGAATGACACACTCACACACAAACAGGTTGCACGATGTACCAACGTTAAACAGAAATTGCTATTGCTTAGTCAGTGTGATTTTCGAATCGCAAATGTTGTCTCTTAATTTTACAAATATGTCAGCATTGTTTCATGAAGCACGTGTGTGCGACTTGTGATAACGATTTTCAGCGTCTCAGTTCATTAAGCGGTTAGGTGCACATTATTAACAAGAAACTTGTTTACTCCAATCGCTGTTGTTTTTCAGAGATATGTTCGTCAAAAGAGTGCGTTGTTTGCGTTTCCTAGCGTGCTTTTGGCTACCTACCAACATGAAAATATGTATGTAAAAGTATTTCACATGTACACACACACGAGCACGAAAGCGTTTTCTGTGCTGAACACCATGAAGAGTTTAACAACACTCAAAGCATAAATATTAGTATTGAAATTGTACAGTTCTAGGCCTACTATCAAATAAAATTATTAGTGTATTTTTTTATATTCAGATTTTTTTTTCAAGGCTACTTTTTTCATTTCTTTAAATTTGTTCTGCCATGTCTGTGTAAATCAGTTGAGGCAGCAGACTAAAACTACTCTGTATCCTTCATATTTCAACAGCCATTAGGCTGCTATTTTAATCGTTATCAACATTTTTGATGATGTACCATAAGTTTGTATTGCAATTAAATGTATATCATTCATACTATGACAAGGAAAAAACTGCTCTAAAGAGAAGTAACGCCTCCCACCCCACATTCAAGCTTTAAAATTATTTTGGTGGGTCTTGAGATAGATTACACTTGTCTAGATGGGTCCTGGAATGGAAACATTTGGGAATCCCTGCTATAGTGCATAGAAGTGTCCTTAATATGAAAATAATGACTTTCAGTCACGTACAGACAAATACTGTCCCAGGAACAGCGTAAAGAAAAGAATTAGATCCACCATCTATCAAGCCGTGTGCTCTTCTGGCTGCTACAGATGGTACTCAACCAGAATTCCTATTACCGCGGCGCCGGCCACCGCGGCAAAACTACCACGGTAAAAATAAACCAGTCGCATTTCAAAGTCATTCGCAAAATGACCGCCTGGTGGCGCAAAGGGATATTGTGCAAAACAGCAGCAATTGCTGCATTTTTTTTTCAATTGCCTTAAGTGGGGTTAATGTCAATTTACAGTAAGGATGAAATACTACAACTATAGTAAACAGAATAGAACATTTTATTAGGCCAGAAAAATTGAATAACAAGTTAAAAATAGAGACGATAACAATATAACCTGTATTTCATATTGTAGGCCTAGACGTCGGTGGGCGACAAGCCTATTCCCCGGGGAGCAGTGCGATAAAACACACAAAAAAAAAAAAACACACAAAAAAAAACACAAAAACAAATGTAATACCAAAAATAACAAACAAAAGTAAATTATGTGCAATGAAGCTGATTATTTGTACTATTCTATTGAGGAATGAGATGAATGAAGAGCGCTTCCCGCTCGTGTGAGCGAACACACATTGGAACGTTTGGTCATTTCGCAACGAGTCCAGTCATGGCCAAGTGGTAGAACTTGCGTTTTGATCATTTAGATGACACGGGTTCAAATCCCGAACCAACTTGGACTACTGTAATTTTTATATTAGCCTATTAATGCATTTTATAGCCTATTATTGATGCAGAGAGATTTGTCTAGTTCTAAAACTCTGTTACACCATAGTTTTTTTGCTTATATTTATAAAATAAAATTACCATGCATTTCCATTTTACACTAAGAAACAAATATTATACAATACATTTTCATCTGTAGCCTATAATAATTCCAATCATAATTTCAAAAGCAGTTCTGTAAAAAAAAAAGTAAAAAAAAAAAATATATATATATATATATATATATATATATATATATATATCAGGGTTTCCGTTGTCCGGTAATTACCGGACATTGTCCGGAAAAAAAATTAAATGTCCGACAAAAATAAATCTCTCCGGTCAAATTGTCCGATTAAAATTGCCTAATAATGCCGCCCCCCTAACACAATCTGAATTTGAGAATAAGCCTAAAATGTATCAAGCAAAAATACACCGACCTTTGGCTATGTTATAAAGGAAAAGGCTCTACCGTTTGAAAGTTATTAAACATTATTACATGGCTTGGTTGAATTCCAATGTGGAATGCGGTCTTTTATTTCTTATCAGACCGAAGCACTAGCAGCGCCAGGATTTTGATTGTAGGTGGGCCTCCAGAAAACTGGATGGGCCAGTTAAAATAAGCCAAAAAATAAATAAAAACGGGTTCCCCTTCATCTCCGTTTCAGCGCTTTTCTGGGCACTGAGGACAGTGACTCAGCAGCCTTAATGCGTAAAAAAAAAAAAAACTTAAACAGGATTTATTTTTATTTTTTTTGCTTTTTTAATACAATTACAATTTCATTGAATTTATTGTTTAATAAAATTATTTTTAGTTTATTAACAGCAACAACAGCTGTAAAGATGAAGTTGACGATCGCCATCTCCTTAGTGAACGCCAGAGAGAAATGCGCATCATGGATTACATAATCAGAGAGTAGCCTATTTCTTTTCGTTTTAAATTGTTAAAAAGACATTTCAAGCTTTCTTAAGATATATTTCATGTCTGTGAGGCCTACGCGCTGAGTTTCGTTAAATTAGGATGAGATGCGCTCCCATTCACGAGCAATGCAAGTGACCGCGTGGGCGCCTCCATGATTAGGCCTATCGTCTGGTATTTTTGCTGCTTATATATTAAATACAGGCAATTGGTTGATAAAAAAAAATTAAAATTAAGATACAATTTATACAAAACGAAATTCACTTCAAAAAAAGTCTTTCTACAAAACCAAACTTAATTAAGTGGTCAAAATCATGTCTGACCCGCTCCATGTCTCTCGATATTGCGCATCCATCCTACTCGTTCACTTTTCATAATCAACATAAATTAAAAAATAACATTATAATATTTTAACAAATATTAAACCAAATGAGCTTATTTAATGGCTACAACACATATAGTAGCTAGACATAGACTCTCTATTTGTACAAATTGCTGCACATTCATGTTATTCTGAATTTTGCACACATAAGTTGAAAGGCATTTGTTTGTGCATGCATAGCAAAACATATCTGCAACATTTATCAAGTTCACTGATAATTATGCGCGCATTTATTAGGCTAATTATTATCTTAATAATGAAACAAGGACGAAGCATATAAACTGCGTTGTTTGTTTAGAATGGAATGGATCGCAAATAGATCCGAATGAAGAAACGTACATAACCATAGTAGAAAACGGGTCTCGAGTGTTCCTGCAGAGAGGGGGTTCTCGCTGCAGAATCGGATCAAGACGAAGCAGCGAAGTCGCCTTGCGGAGAACAAGGTTACGCGGCTTGCGCATTGCAGGTTGTGGAGAGACACTGGGAAGTTCGCTTGAGTAAAAACAATAGGCTTCAGATATTTTATGTGGGGAAGGGGGATTGGTTTGTTAAACTATGAATGTGAAACCCTAGTAAAAACAATTGGCGTTGATTGACGCCAAACGGACGTTCATGTTTTTTTTCCGTTTTTTTTTTTTTTTTTGAAAGTTAGGCTAATAAACATGTTGCATTCGGCCTGATTATGTCATTTTTAAGTTACATAGCCTTCCTCCAGTTTTCCTCAACTTGACTAATTAAGAGGCGATATTTGACCGGCATATCATTGAAATGTCCGGAAAACGAAACCTCTGCCGGTCACTTTGACCGGCACCATTTTTTTCTAGCGGAAACTCTGATATATATATATATATATATATATATATATATATATATATATATATATATATCAATCAATGCTAATTCAATAGACCATTTTAAATATATAAAATAAAGATATGCAACAGGCACGTTTAAACGACAATCAATAAAATCAGAACCAGTATTCTGTTGCGTTCATGGTTCCAGTGGCAGTAATGCATGCACGGCTTTTCAAAATGTCACAAAGCGTTTTGAGATTGTTTTGAATGAAATGTTGAAGTTTATAATTAAGTGCTATGGCACACCACGACCAGTGGCGCTATGCATTGTTCTAAAGCCAGGTTTTATTCTGGCATGTTGAATTAGTGTTCGACAAACGCGGCGGCACGTTCATTTGGATTTATTTTACTCTTAACAGCTAAAATAACTTAATAGGCTACTCTGTAGTTTTTCGGTCATACAGATAAGAGTAGAGCACCCTACGTCGTTCAAAACTGCGTCTAGAATAGCGATTTAAGTGTGAACTGCAAACTCTTTGTTTTAAGTCAGTCTCAAACTTTGGAGAAGGCAGTTGCTTTATTGTGGGGGTGCAGGACCAACCCGAATAGGTGTTAATGTTCCTCTTTCATTTGGAGAGTGTCGGATAGCCAGCCTGATGAGCAGGCAAAGGCAAAATTATTTTAAGGATAAATATCAACATCTCCAAAAGTACAAATGTAGACCCTATATCTTATTAAATTATTAATATATTAGTTTTTTTTTTATTGTAGGCTATTTAACCCTTAAAGACCGATACGGCCGCCCGCGGCATAAAATAACTATCGTTCTAAAATGTTTAATAACTTTTGAGTCGCTAATCCAATCTGTATGCTTTAAAATGCACCGTAAAGATGAGATTCACAGCTTTCCCGTGTTATCACGGTTGTCTCTATTGGTCATTCATAGGCTGCGTAGTGCCGGTGATTGCGTCATCAAAATCTGCAGCAGTGATTCGTCAAGGAAACACATGTGGTTTCTTTCTCTGAGCCAAACAGGAACGATTGTTGATGCTTAGTCCCACCCCCATGCCCAGATTCGTCCAAACGGTCATCAACTCAACCAACAAACATAGTGATTGGTGATTTTAACAACCAATCACGTTTCTTTATACATTTTTAACAAACGCAATGCATTGAAAACTACGCATGAAAACTAACGGATGCAAAGTTTTTGACCATAGCGCAAAACACGAAAGAGCGCAAAACATGAAAGAGCATAAAACACGAAAGAGCATGAGTATGTAAAAAAAAAACCAGCAGTACAAATCGGAGGATGTGTTAGAATTGATTTTTTTCAACGAGTCGTTAGACCTGGTGGAACCTTCCGATTCAGAAGATGGTTTGAATCATTTGCACTGTTTATTTATCTATTTGTATTTAGTTTGTGAAGATTATTTGCACTATTTGTTCATTAGCACTCAGTATATTACCCTCAATGAACCATTTCTTCATTTGCACTGTTTGTTTATTTCTTTTTGTATTTAGTTTGTGAAGATTATTTGAACCATTTGTTCATTTACACTCTGTATATTGTATTGTTAGTATTTATATTGCACAGTTGTCACTACTTGTTATATTGTTTGCATTTGTTGTTCATGTTCAAATTATAATATAATTTTCTGAAGAAAAATGTTTGCTTTAGTGTTCTGTTGTAATATAACAACTTTTCTATTTACTTTACTTTCTGAACTTATTTGGACACATCTACATTGTCAGTAAATGTAATACACCTGTTTTTACTCAAAAACGCCTAGAATAATATTATAATAAATGGCTATAACTTGCTGAGGGATTGTTACATGTAGACAAAATTTAATCTGGAAGTCTAAAACAACCAAGTCTAACTTTCTAAAAGAAAAAAACTAAACTTCAGGAAGTTCTCTTTGAGTTCACACTGAAAACACCACATTTTTTGCTGCCGTTTTTCTTAAAATCCTGTTAATTTCATAAATTCTCTGACAAAAGAAATGTAAAACTGGGACTTTAAATGAGCTAGCTGGAAACTTTAGGTTCTCCTGTTTAAAATGATATATGGCACTTGATGCTTTCTGCTAGAATGGGTTAGAAAAACAAAGAAAAGTACAGGTGAGTCAGGCGCCCCAAAAATGTTCTAGGTCTTTAAGGGTTAAAGGTTTTCCACACACAATTTCAATTTAGCAGATACAGAGCTCTATAATTCGCGATCAACCTCGTTTTAGGTGAATTCAGCAGCATGCTGTATCTTTTAAGCAACAAAGGCTATTTGTTACAGTTGTTTCTCTCGTGATTTGTGTGGATGACACACAGCGACATATTATCAGCTGTATGGTGTGTTTTTACCCTGAAATGTTTAAGTTCGAGAAAGGCCCGCGCGGGCAGTGAGGGAGACAAAAGAAACTTACTAAAAAGAGATCCAGCGCGAGAGAGAGAGAAAAAAAAAAACGCCTGTTCTTAATTTATGTTGCTTTGAACTATTTTCGTTTTGTACTGTTTTAAAATTTTAACTTAGCTGCAATTTCGTTGGCAATAGGCTACACATGTAAAATGTCGCAAGAATAAGATTCTGTGTTTCTTATTTTGCATCGCAAAAGGGAATAAACTTTAAACTTAATGCAACCCTGTTTTAAATAAATAAACTGTCCCGACACTTTATTTAAACCTTGAAATGTGCAATGGGGTTTCAAACGTAATTAATTTTAGTGTTCTCTTGCATTTTTTTTTTTTTTTTTTTGTGTATGTGTGTGTGTGTGAAAGCAATTGAAATTCCTTTTCTGATTTGTTTGATCTGTTTTGAAAAATGTCTTCTGTTGCTATGACCAGGTATCACTGTCAGTCATCTCAATTTCGTGATTGATTCGCAAAACAATAATTTAGAAGATTAAAGACGAGCTTCATCATCTTCATTTTCTGGTGCGATCGGCTGACAGTCTTCCTTCATCAGATGTGTCGTCTTTGCAGCGGCTCAACTGGAATGTAGCAAATTTGTAATGTACAATTGATAATTAAACAAAGCATCAAGAACGGTAAAACATAAACGCTGTCGGCTACACTGAGATTCGATCTCGGATCGCTTGAAGCTCCGCACGGTTCATGTTGATGCGTTGACCACAGAGCTATCGTCTGAATAGGCTACAATCAAATTAACGTCTGCTCTTGCAAAGCCTCGTTGATGTAGCAGCCTGATATTTTTCATTATTAAATGTATTCAATTTAATTTCAGTATTGTGATTATGAATTCGTTAAATGTTTCATTTGAATTGATCTGCTACAATTGTAAAATTAAGCTTAAGCTTTCAATCGCTCTCAATGAGCCGCAGCGCGGCGGCAGATTAGGCAATAGAAAGAATAAACTTTGCAAAGTCTGTGATTGTTGCGCCTAATTTATGTTGCTCGTTATGTTTCGTTTTGTACCGTTTTAATTGGTTAGCTTGGCTTCTTTGGCAATACAAATTTAAAATGTTGCAAGAATAAGATTCCGTGTTTCTTATTTTGCATCGCAAAGGGAATAAAGTCTAAACTTGATGCAACCCTGTTTTAAATAAATAAACTGTCCCGACACTTTATACCTTGAAATGTTCGATGGGGTTTCAAACTTAATTAATTTTAGTGTTCTCTTACATTTTCATTTTTTATTGAAAGCAATAGCCTACTGTATTGAAAGTCTTCTCTTTTTTCAATCTGTTTTGAAAATGGCCACGGCCTGCAGTCAGCATAGTCCTGTTGCCAGTCTGTGTCCCAGCTCAGCGGCCTGTGGTCAGCCTAGTCTCGTTGCCGGTCTGTGTTCCAGCCCAGTAGTCTGCGGTCAGCACAGGCCTGTTGCCAGTCTCTGGGCCGGCCCAGTGGTCTGCAGTCAGCACAGGCCTGTTGCCAGTCTCTGGGCCGGCCCAGTGGTCTGCAGTCAGCACGGGCTGGCTCTTAGTCTGTGTCCCAGATCAGATCGGCCCGTCAGTCTGCAGTCAGCACAAGCCCGTTACCAGTCTGTGGACCAGATCAGTGGTCTGTAGCCAGTACAAGCCCGTTACCAGTCTGTGGACCAGCCCAGCAGTCTGCAGTCAGCACAATCCAGTTACCAGTCTGTGGAAAATCAAAAAAAAAAAAAAAAAAAATGGCCAGGTATCACTGTCAGTCATCTCAATTTCGTGAATGATTCACAAAACAATAATTTAGCAGATTAAAGCTTTATAATCTTCATTTTCTGGTGCGATCGGCTGACAATCTTCCTTCAAGTTTTGTCGTCTGTAGCCTACAATCGATAATTAAACAAAACGCTTGACTAACAAACAGTTACATATTTAAGCATCAAGAACGGTAAAACGTACACGCTGTCGGCTTCACTGAGATTCGATCTCGAATAGCTTGAAGCTCCACGAGGCTCATGTTGATGCGTTGACCACAAGGCTGAATGCTATTCAGTTAACGTCTTATGGTGTTGCAAATGTAGCACGCCCGCCGTCCGACTGGCAGTGCTGCAGTAAAGTTTCTGTTTGAACAAACAATGAGTCAGACAAGATCGTGCTGCTTTCAACAACAGAGTCGCTCTCGTAATCATTTATTACAATAATTCAAAGATGTATAATTCACAATGTCACCTTACATGTGACTTATTTAAACCAAACACCAAATAAACATGTTGCATTTTATCCTTGTAAGCATCTTTTGTCTTATTCTAGTATCCCTCAAATAACTCAATTCTTTTTACCGTAAACATACATCACATATCACACATCTGTTGTATGTTCAAATGTGTACTACTAAACACTGCAAAACTGAATATTGGAGCAAAGCACTTGTTATCTAAACAAAACTGAACTAATGGATACAGCCGTTTTACTTATTTAGAAGAAAGATAATTATAACATATTATATTGTACAAATATCAACAGTATGATAGCATACTATTCAAAAACTCCATATATATATATATATATATATATATATATATATATATATATATATATATATATATATAATATATTCAAAGATTATCAATATATTTATACACCTGACAGTTTATCAATACATAGCTCTATATAACTATAAATACAATGAACATGATATTACTTGGGATATTCAGTGTGTTGGATAGTTTTTATAATATCAATACCAGGCCTAGCGCGGGACATCCGCGAATGAAACGGCATTCTCATAAACATAACACTGTCTTGTTTTGACATATTAACGTTACTCAGGAACGGTATATTATCCCCCTCAGACAACATAAACATGTTATTAACATATTGTTTCATGTTTTAAGTTCTTGGTGATCGATTTCACCCACCTGTTTGAACAAACAATGAGTCAGACAAGATCGTGCTGCTTTCAACAACAGTCGCTCTCGTAATGGCGGCTTCTTCGCTGCGACTCATAGTTACCCACATAGTCTCTGATCAGCACCTTGTCTCCCCCTACTGTCCAAATGAGGGTATTACGCATAACATATGCAGCATAATGACACTAATTGAAACAATATCATCAACACAATAAAACAATCAAATACATTGAAAAAGGAAACAAATAATTAATTATTCCTGTGACTTTACATACAGGGTGTCACACAAAGCCTCATTAATGTAGCCTCATATTTTTCTATTGCAATGTTTTATGTTGAAAATGTTATCATTATTAAATTTATTCAATTTGATTTCAGTAATTTCCGTATTGTGATTATGAATTCGTTAAATGTTTCATTTGAATTGATCATCTGCTACCAGCTTTCAATCGCTCTCAATGAGCCGCGGCGGCAGATTACGCAATAGAGAATAAACTGACACTTTGCAAAGTCTGTGATTGTAGCGCCTCTTAGCGGTAAGAGGCTGCAAATACACACCCGCAATTTAACACTACGGGAACGGCGGCGGTAAAAGTATTATTCTGGTTGAGGTCCAACTGTACGTCTGGCCCGGCTGCAAATGGAAGCGCAGAATAAGGTACAGGTGCGCCAAGACGAGTTTGATCTGCGGTTGCAAGTACGCAGATAGGAAATTGAGTCTGATAAGCAGGTTAAGCTGCGACAGCTTGAGTTAGAAATGGCGAAGGCTACTGCCAGGTCAGCTGCGTAGCTGAACCCTACCCAAGACCTCCAGGTGTCCCCACCGTCTGACCCCATTTTCACTTGCCTTTGATGTGTATATGTGACTCTTGTTCCCCAATTTAGAGAAGCCAAGATCGACTCGTATATTAGTGCTTTTGAACGCATTGCGTCTGTTGTTAAATTTAACACCGCTCTGTGTTTATATGGGAACCACCAGCAGGGTGTTAAAAGTAACACTGATGCAATGTTAGAGTTAAAGGGCACCTATTATGCAAAATTCACTTTTACATGGTGTTTGAACATAAATGTGTGTTGGCAGTGTATGAGCAAAACCACCCTAGAATGATACAAGTCCACCCAGTGTTTTTTTACAATCTCAATAAATCATAAGCACTGTCTCAGAACGAGCTGTTCTCAGATTCTATGCAGTGTGATGTAGAATTGCACAGGCCCCACCCACGACTGTTGATTGACACTTCAGTTTGAGCCTAGACCCGCCCTGAGTGAGCTGGACACAGAGTCCGCCATTGTTTCGACGCTTGAGCAGCTGTAGACAAGAATGTCTCCTAACAATTGAGGTGTTTTGTTGTTGGATGTAAGAATGAACATAGCAGTCTTCATTTACTCTCGTTGTTACTCGAGGATGGATCTGTACTGTTTGTGATCCAGCTTACGGTCTTCAGAGCGACAGGACTAACATTACTGACCACGGCAGAAATGAAAGTGAGAGCGCGCACTTTATGACAGCTCATCGAGTCATTTTACGGATATAAGGTTTACCAGTTTATTTAGCACCCACTGAAAAGGTGTGTATATATTTGTTTACTGTTAGTTGTTGTAACGAGTGTTTTGTGTACTTCACTGTGTATGTTGATGATAATGAAAGGGAGAGAGAGAGAGTTTATGGATAAGACTTTAATGCGCACTTCTTATACTGTGTTTATTCAGCTCTTACAGTGATTATTTGGAATAAAACTGACGCTTCATCTTTTGTGTGATGTACAATAAACTTCACTGAACTCATCAGTATATTTTGTTCATCATTCGGACAGGGTCTGCCACAGCAGTGGATAAAAGCAGATGACAAATAAGTTATAACCATAATTAAACTAAACTATACCTGTTCTATCTCCATACAGCATATATTCTCTGGCTCTGTGGGCAATATTGTCCAGCTCCGAGTCGAAATGAACACCGCTACTGAGAGTTTCTGTTTTGATATTATCAAATGAGATTGTCCTGGCTCTGAAGGTGAGCTCGTGAGGCTCCGCCCCCTGTGCGGACAGCAGCAGTTCATTTGCATTTAAAGGGATACACACTAAAATAGCGCGTTGTTCTGAGCCCCAAAAAATGACAATTTAAACATGCTGTAAAAAATGATCTGTTGGGTATTTTGAGCTAAAACTTCACATACACACTCTGGGGACATCAGAGACTTATTTTAAATCTTGTGAAAAGAGTCGTAATAGGTGCCCTTTAATGAGATTATTAAGTGATAAATTGAGTGATGATTGGCATTGAAGACACCTGATGGTAACAAGCAGAATCACTGAAGAAAAGAGAAACACAAGAACTACAACTGACTTCCAGAGATGAAATCAAAGATAAAAGACAACATTAATCTCTGAAGATCTCAGCAGAGGATTAAACAACTCCACAAACAGCATTACCAGCCTCACTTATTACCATCTAGTTATTGAGAATTAATAGAGGTGTAGATGTTGATATTTATTGGAAATAATAGATTTTGTAAAGTTACCATTATGGTGATCAGTGATTCCTTTAGTTGGTCAGATTGACTCTTGGCTTTTTTATGCAAGTTTGTGGTCTTTGTGACAGTGTTTACCAAAATGCATAATTTGTTACAAATGAAGCCAGAAACAACGATGATCAGGTGATATAGTTTGAACCATCATGAAGTAGAATGATTCACTAATCTCATATCTGACTAAAAAAGGTTATTTGTTATTAATAGATTATTTTCGCAATGATAATTTCTTACCACAGATCAGACATTCTGAATTGCAATTTTTTAAATACATTCTAGAGCAATGTAGTTTTAGACACACACAGACATAAAAAATTAGCATATGAATCTCAACAATGGTGACATGCTTCATGCAGCAATGCATGCTGGGAGTCATCATATTATAAAACTAATGGCTCCCAGCATGCATTGCAGCATGAAGCATGTCACCATTGTTGTGATTCATAAGCCGATTCTTGATGTCAGTGTGTGTATATACGTTTTCTTTTCTTGCAATGTATTTAGAAACTAAATTCAGAATGTTTGATCTTTGGCAAAAAAAGTATTGATAGAAAAAATATTACATTTTTCTTTGAATAATCTCTTTTGGTCAGTGATGACATTTGTCAAACTTTTTCTTTATGATGATGAAATATATATCACCTGATCATCTTTGTTTATTGTTTCCTTTGCAACAAATGATGTGTTTGGTAAACACTGTTACAAAGACGACAATTAACATAAAATATAAAGAGTCAAACCACCCAACTAATAGAAATACTGATCACCATTATGTTAACCACATATTTTCAATAAAAACATAAACAGCTAAAACTCTGTTAATTCTCAAAAAGAACTCCTGTAGATGAATGACAGAAATAAGGTCAAACAGGTTTGTAATAAGAGTGATTTCATGTCTTTTCAGTTGATTTCATCTAAGGCTGTGTCTGGAAGTCAGTTGTAGTCTGTTTTTCTTTTCTTCAGTGATTCTGCTTGTTATCATCACGTGTCTTTAATGGTAAATGGTAAATGGACAGCATTTATATAGCGCTTTCACAGACCTATGGCCACCAAAGCGCTTTACATATTGCCTCACATTCACTCACTCATTCATTCACCGATGGCGGTGTCAGCCATGCAAGGCACCATCCAGCTCGTCGGGAGCAGCTGGGGTTAGGTGTCTTGCTCATGGACACCTCAACTTTTGGTCAGGTGGAACCGGGGATTGAACCACCAACCTTCCGGTTTGTAGACAACCCGGCTTCCAGCAATTGTGTGCAGATTCTTGCAACATGCATTATCATGCTGCAACATGAGGTGATGGTCATGGATGAATGGCACAACAATGGGCCTCAGGATCTCGTCACGGTCTCTCTGTGCATTCAAAATGCCATCAATAAAATGCACCTGTGTTTGTTGTCCATAACATACGCCTGCCCATACCATAACCCCACCACCAGCATAGGCCACTCGATCCACAACATTGACATCAGCAAACTGCTCACATACACGACGCCATACACGCTGTCTGCCCTGTACAGTGAAAACCGGGATTCATCCGTGAAGAGAACACCTCTCCAAAGTGCCAGACGACATCGAATCATTTGCATTTGCCCACTCAAGTCAGTTACGATGATGAACTGCAGTCAGGTCGAGACCCCGATGAGAACGACGAGCATGCAGATGAGCTTCCCTGAGATGGTTTCTGACAGTTTGTGCAGACATTCTTTGGTTGTTCAAACCAATTGTTGCAGCAGCTGTCCAGGTGGCTGGCCTCAGACAATCTTGGAGGTGAAGATGCTGGATGTGGAGGTCCGGGGCTGGTGGGGTTACACGTGATCTGCGGTTGTGAGGCCGGTTGAATGTACTGCCAAATTCTCTGAAATGGCTTATGGTAGAGAAATGAACATTCATTTCACGGGCAACAGCTCTGGTGGACATTCCTGCAGTCAGCAACACTGCTTCAGTGTTCATTTAACACTCTGTAGTGTTACACACATGCACACTGAGCAGTGGTAATTTAACACTGAGGATTTTGCTGTTTACTATTACATAAATCTTACCTGTTTCATTTACATACGACTGACTAATATGAATCAAATTTAGTTTATTAGTTTTTGTTAAAACTGTTATTCAAATTGATGGAAAGGTGAATGTTATTCAAATACATACAATTTTTGAGTGCAGGATAATGTTGTGAAGTATATTTTTCCATTTGGAAAAGTTCACAGTTGATCGCTTTGATTTATGTTTCTGACTGTAACAAGCCATCACAAAATGTTTCATTTAATGAAGAGAATTATGAGGAAAAAGTAAGATGCTTTGAACAATTTATTTGGTTGACAGAAGTTGCACCTGAATATATATTTTAAAAAAAAAACTTGAGCACTCGAATTTTGTGATATTTACCTTGTGAAATAGTACAATCAAAAAAGCTGTGATTCAATAAAACGAGACAATTGATGTTCAATAACAACATTCTACAGGTAACAATAACAAGTATCTACAGGTCAAATTGTAAGTTGGTAAAAACAAAAAAAAGTTATGTTAAAATTAGTACAACATTAAAGAAAGCATCTTTATTTCCACTGTTTAAATGACAGATCAGGTAACTCATTTTCCCGGAGCCTTTCAAAGTAAACCCAGTGTCACACTAGACTGATGTGTCTAGTGTGATACTGTCTTGTCCTAAACTGATGTGCATGATTATATCATCTATATTCAACGTACTTTGTTCAGTGCGTGGTACACTGTAAACCCTGGCGCTCAAAATAATAATTGGTTTGATTAGGGCCAACTTAAATTATACAAATTAGTTCAATCAAATGAACTTTTATGAGTATTTAGAACTTTCTTTTTCTTTTTGAGTTCACAAAACTGACACATTTTAAGTAAGTTAAATTGTTTAATTGTTCTGAGTTCTATGAACTTGTTTCTTTAACTTAAATTTAACTGAAACTGGGCTGTGGTTTCTATTTCCCAGCATGCTTTGCCATGACATATAAAAGGGAGAGTAAATGCTAAATTTAGTAGTGTTTAATGTTTTGTTATGCTTGTTTAGAAGAGTTTCTAGTATTTTGGGGTTACCATCATGGTGACAAGTGGAACATGAGCTTGGTTTGAGAACAGTGTAATTGTGATAATTGTCTTAAATTGCTGTATTCAATCATCAAGTGATTTGTTATGTAAATGCTACCAAAGCATTGTGTCACCAATTAACAAGGTAGCATTTTTTGAATTATCTGGTTAAAGCTAGTCATATTTCCAATACTAAAATAACTTTAAATTTCTTGACTTAAAAATTGAGGCAACTGATTGTCTTAAATTTTTTGAGCTTTGTCAACTTTTTCGGGTTTACATTGTACTAAGTTGTAAAATGTAGATATTTGAGGAAACTTAAAAAAACAAACAAAAAAAAACAAACAAGGAAATCAGTTGCCACAATATATTTAAATAACATTGCTACTACAATTTAAGTTATATCAAATTATATAATTTAATTTAATACAATTTTAACTGACTTAAAAGTTTAGATAAAGTAAAACTTTTATATGTATAAAAGGGATATTTTAATTTGCAAAACTGAAGTAATTAAAGTTGTCAGTACTTAAAACTTTGAGTTAAATTAAGATGAACAAAACACTAAATATATATTTTGATTTAAATTAATGTTTAATTGTAATTTACAGTTAATAAAAAAACTAGCTATGCTTGCTGATGATATATAATTTTGTAAACTTAAAAAAAATAGAGGCAATCAGTTGCCTAATTTTTTTTTTGAGTTAGTAGAACATACCCGGATTTACAGTGTACTTTGTTATGATCTAGGATGGTTTATTAAATGCCACTGAACAGTTCAGGTCACTTCTTGTTTCAGAGCTGTTCAAAGTGAACACAGTTTCACACCAGAGATCTTTCTGATCTTTTCTTGTCTTGACATCAGTGACCAAAAATTTCTCATACGGAGGAATCAGCACCTCTTTCTCAAGAGGAAGCTTAGAATATTCTGTCAGATTAGCACCTTCACAAGTGTCGATTTCAAAACAAGATACATTTCCAAACCGTTTTGCTACTGTTTGATTAAGAGAGGAGGATGAAAATGAGCCGAAACGAATAGTTGTGTTAATAACATTCTTATCAAACTCAACTGTAGTGCCACGAAAAGTTGAATAGCATTCATTGTGTGGTTTCTTCAGAATCTGTATTGCTTCTGTTAACAGAAAGTGAAGTGAATACCATTTGTATGTCTCGTTTTTGTACTGGTTTTTACCGTAACGAGTGTCATTGTTGAAGGGCTTATATACAAGAGCATCACTGTAAACATAAATGGCGATTGAATGATTCATTGTCAAACTATAATTTTGGGTCTTGACAAACTCTTCACCTTTTTCCCAAGCTTTTTTAAAATCAGCTGTGTTTTTGAATTCCTTCTTTATATATGTTGTGTTCACCAGGTCTGTCATGTTTTCTCTACAACCATCATATTGATCATCAACAGAATCCAGTGCCATATCCAATGGATATATCTTTCCTTCAACAGCAGCAGCTCTGTGATCCTGCAGCAACAGAAATCATAATGATCATCACATCATCAGTATTCCCTTATGGAATGAAAATATATTTCCATTTATTTAAGATCAATATCATGTTGTAAATATACTGAAAATATATGTAATACTATGTTGATATAATGTGTTATATACTACACTATTTTGAATAACACAAAGAATTGCTGCTTTTCATATATTGAAAAATGTATTTAGAAATATATTTACACTGTGACTGTAAAATGTAATTAGTTGAATGTTCTTAGAAAACATTTTTTCTCAAGGACATTTTATTCAAAGTCGTCCTTTTCCCTCATGTTTTCTAAGTATATTCATCTAATTTAATTTTACAGTGTAAATATATTGTAAATATATTTTTCAATATGTGAAAAGCAGCAATCCCTTTGTATTATTCAATATATTGTAATACAACACTATATATCAATGCAATATATTATTTCATTTACTTATCAGTATATTTACATATAACAGATTGATCATAAATATCTCAAAAAATATTTTTGTTCTGTAAGGTTTCATGTCTGTAATATTCATACTTGAACACAAGTTTACCTGTCCTAGAGCAGCTGAAATGAGAAGAAGAGCTTCAATGATCAGCAGCATCTTCATTTTGTCAAATAATTCAGATGATATAGTAGATCTAGTGAAGAACAGATGCTGAAAGCCAAGAAACACAACATACTTTCACAAATACTGAATACAGCCTAAGACTGGATTTCTTCACAGATTGAACTTGAGAATCCTAAACTGCAATAAAACAATAAAACTCACTAATCTGGAGAGAAGATCTCAAAGAAGGAGCATTGGACACTGCCTTACCCAAACTTCTCTCCTCGCTGATCTATGCATCCCCCTTTACCGACTCCCTCTCGTTTCACCCTGACTCAAGTCACTGAAAGTTCACTGAGAATGTGATAACGCATATGTATCTTGTGAATCTTTTGGTTTTTCCCTTTCATGTTTGGTGCCATTTAAAATGTCTTTGTGCGATTGGTTAAAATGGTCTCATTTTCACAGCAGTCACTTATATTATGTGAAAGATCGAAAATTTAGGAGAATTTTGTTCTCCTTTTTGGGTGGTGTCTCTTCAAGATATCTAATAATCATGGCTCCGCTCCCCCGAAAACAGGTGTAACAATATTGCTGTAGTAAATATTTACAACTCTTTTGTTCCGGTCTGAGTTTTTAATGGAATGTGACAGAGCAGTCATTGGGGATTCTGTAGCCAGAAAACCCCCACACACTGCTGTGAAGTTTCTTGTCCTACACTTAGAACTTACACACTGCTGTGTGTTTCTTCACTGTCAGGTATTTATTTCTTACTCTTCGATTCATTCATTTGAGCAAATTGATGTTATGCATTTATTCTTTCTGAATTGGCTTCTAATTGTTTAATTGTGTATTTGGCATGATACATTTCTAGAGGACAAATACATTTTTTTATTCAATTTATTCTGTATTATTCTGAAATCATTATTTCTGGTAGATTAAAGTAGATTATTTCTTTGTTTACACGCCAACAGAGAATTTGCCTATGAAAATAATTATTTCTAAAAACTCCGGCCAGAGTGGAGATTTTGGAAAACTTTGTTTGCACGTTTGCATGTACACTGAGAAAAACTGAGTTTTAGACAGCCGACGTCACAGTATGCGACAGAACTTCAAAAGTGCAACCTTTGTTCAAAAGAAAAAGAGGAAGTGATTTATTGCTGTTGTTGCTATTTTCCATAGACTGTAAAAAAATTATCGATATTTCTTTTATGCCAAAAATCATCAGGGTATATATTAATAGTCAGTCACGCCCGTTTCACATACTCCGTAGTCCGTTTACAGTGCGTTTTTTTTTTTCTTTTTTTTTTCGCACCCATGTTAACAGGTAAAGCTTTCACACTGCACGAGGATGCTGCAATCGTTTCTGCACCGAGTCTATTTTTGCTGTGCTGCACGCGCTGAATTAAAGTGACAGCGCATGGTTCTTGGTCAAAACGAACACAGATTGACATGAAAATATAATAATCTCACCATAAATGCATTTAATAAAATAAAATGTAGTAAACTCACCATAGCCTAAATGTATTTTTGGACTTGCAGACTTGGAGGAGTTCCGTTTGCACACAAGCACACACACACACGACTTGTTTAAATACATTTATATTGTTAATAAATAACAATAAATTGTTGTTGTACCAGCAATATCTTCAAGTTTTGTTTTTCACTGTATTAATCTCAAATGTCATGATTTGCCAATGCAAGAGAGTAACAGTTAGCCTACTGGCACCTTTTTTCCCCCACTTCAAGCACTGGCCTCGATTGTTGTAATATTCCCGTCTTTGCTTATTTTAACATTTTGAACATATCCCTCCACTGCATATTGCAGCCCTTTCTGTCGTGCCCTGGAGGATATGTCTGCTGCATTACTCCAAAACCAATCACTTATACAGGTATGGAGCTCAACCCAGCCATGTGTCTGTTTCTCAATTGTTTGACGGGCGTAGTAACAATAACTAGGGGGCGTGGCTTTTGCGAACGGTCAATTGCATTAGTTTTTCTAGATTGCTTAAACACATTTCTTGAAACTATGCCTCGTATTCTCAAAACTGTAAACACAAATCCATAACGTCTCACCCAATTTCCCAAACATCCTATTTTCAGGTCAAACTGAAGCTCTACACTCAAAACCATTTACTCTTGCTGAAAAACCAAACTTTGCCCTCAGACAGGACACACAAGCCCTCAAAATCACACACACTACAACATAGTCTAACACACTGGTGCAATAAATTCAAAACAACATTTCCAAAACTGGTAAGTTATGTTGCTTGTGGTCCCTATAGTTTTGAAGTGACAGTTCAACAAATTTGACTCATGTGTCAAAACAGGGAATAGTGTTTATAGTTTAGTGAAATGGGTGTGCTTTTTGATAAATGGCATGGTTTTGAAATTTTAGTTCAAAAGCCTGGTTATAGTGTTTAAGCAATCGAGAAAAACTGTAATACTGTTATAAGCTTAATGTTTTAAATATAACAATTTGGAAATAGAAATATTAAATGATGGAAACAATGAAATTATACTTTTAAATATGAAACTAAAACAGCCAGTAGGTGGCAGCAAGTTACTGTTTTAATCAGTGAGTTTAATCATTCCACTCAGCTGATTAGTTCAAATACCTGATTCATTCAGTATGGAAACACTACTAGCTTATGTGTTGCTCAGAAATGCAGCGGTTCTGCTGTGGCGTTTGGATTTATACAAAACAGTTAAGGCGAGACACGGCAGGCAAAAACATCGATTTTCATGCAGTGGTCAGTTTTGAGATTTTGGGCTAGTTTACTCCTTCAATATGTGTTCTTTCAAGCTGCTATAAAGAAAACGTTGAAAATATACATTAAGATGTTTATTTTATTACATTTTGTTTACTTGCGGCTTTAAGTTTCTCCCGAATTTACCAGGAAGTTAGCATTACATCGCGACACGCCGAGCTCCGTGAGCCTCCGTCTGTTTACTGAAGTCTGTCATGACCGGTATCTTTGTGAAGCTCTGAGTCTCCTGCACAAGGCTATGTAACCCAAATATGGGCATTTCCTTTCCATCAGTAACCAATCGTGAATGTCCAAAGGGGGATTTAAAGCTAACGCCGATTTCTCATTTAGAGCTATTTAAATCTTTAACTGCCGTTTTCTCAAAATGAGTTTTTTGTCATTCTCCAGTATAAACATCTCAGCCTGTGTAGCACCTATGTACACCAAACTTTCCAGTTATACACTTAGCAGTATTAGTAGGGAGGTTAAGCCCAAAAAATAGGCCTTTGACTTCAAGTCATGATGCAAAGGTCCCCTTTGGTATGGAAGTACCTTAGGGTCATACAAATAAATTTATCCTAAGACACAAGTGAGATCACACTTTGTATCAGAAATAAACAGGTTTTTTCAAAAATGGCCGCCAATGCGCCGAAAATACTCTAGAGCCCATATCTTTGCTTCTGTTATCGCTATAATGACAAATTTGGTGTCAAAGTGTACATTTTTGGGGTCAAGGAATCCAGTAAAATTGGTTTCAAGTTTAAAAAAACTAAAATTTTCCCCATACCATGACAATTGGTGGTAAATATGCACATTTCACATAAAAATTGTGTCATCAGAGTGACTTTACTTATCTTTTCCTTCAAAAACTTTAATTTTGTATTTAAGCAGTGCAGCTACTTCTGTACATTACATTTGTCCTAAGTAGCATGAGATTTCGACCAGTCAGGAGTAGCCTATAGCAAATCAGTTCCTGCAACAACACATCCCATCTGCACCAGGAGCTGTGACAGCTGTTGAAGGTCAGAGGTGACAGGTTAACAAATGTGTTAGATAACTAATAACTAGCTAGCTAGTAACAAGTTAGCTTCATTATAACTAGGTCGCTAGTAACGAGTTAGCTTCATCATAACTAGCTAGTGACTAGTTAGCGTCATTTTTGTTGAAGCAAGCACATAGCCTACATGTTGCTAGCTAGTTAGTTAGCTTAATTATTTGATCTATTTTTACTTTTGCGAATGCTTGTTAATGCTCATATTATCTATCTTATGATGTTAAAGCAACTTCATTTCTTTTTTCTGATTAGCCATAATGGAATGCCGTGACTGGAGTTTATGCTTCCTATGTCAGTCCACCCTAAAGATTGAAAAAACATTAGATCCCTCTTCGTCATTCAAACTGAGAAACAATCCTGAAAGATTGAAATCATGTTACAACGAAGCTTTAGATAACATCCAGGAGCTGAAGGCTCCTGAATTAGGTGATCTAGGGGATCTGCCTGAGTTTATAGTGGACATTAGTGGTGGTAGTCAGGATGTAGTTCAGCTGATGATTCAAAATCCTATGGTGTGGCACAAAAGCTGCAGAAATGTGATTGATAAACAAAAAGTTGAGAGAGCAAGAAAAAGAAAAAAGCATGAAGAGGCTGTGAGCCCAGTAAAAACACAGCGCATGAGTGACAAGTCCACCACACTCGCTTTACCCAGACCCTTAACATCATCATGTAAACCATTCGATAAACTCTTCTGTGGTGAAGTGGGCAAAAAAAGGAACTGAGGAGGGCTGCCACCCTTGGCTTGGATAGAAAAGTGAAAGAATGTGCTCAGGTGGTGGGTGACAGGCATCTATTGGCTGAACTAGCTGCTGGTGACATGGTTGCTATTAATGCTGTTTATCATCGTGCATGCCTGACTAGGCTCTACGGAGGGGGCCCTTGTTCCCATGAGAGAACAGGGCGTGCGCATCCTCAACTATTTCGACGACTGGCTCATATTAGCACACTCTCGAGATCAGTTATGCGAACACAGGGACCTCTTGCTCAGGCACCTCAGCCAGTTGGGTCTTCTGGTCAACTGGAATAAGAGCAAACTCACCCCCATGCACAGGATCTCTTTTCTCGGTATGGAATTGGATTCGGTCGCACAGACAGCGCACCTCACAGAGCAACGCGCTCAGTCGGTGCTGAACTGCTTGAAGTCAAGTCAAGTCATCTTCATTTATATAGCGCTTTTAACAATGTAGATTGTTTCAAAGCAGCTTTACACAGATACAGTAAGTGTTTAAGGTAAGATTGTTTTGGCTTTATAGCGGTTCTTTAATAAAGTTATTTTCCATCTAAAGTTAGTTTTGATTGATTCGCTTCCGTCGCAACGATCATTTGTTATTAAATTAGGGGCCGCTAAGACGACACCATTCTCTCTACACAAAATTTAAACGCGAACCTGTGAGAAACCACCTTTGAACACCTTCAAAGGCAGGACGGCGGTCCCACTGAAATTCTTTCAGAGGCTCCTGGGGCATATGGCAGCGGCAGCAGCGGTAACTCTGCTCGGGCTGCTCCATATGAGGTCGCTTCAGCACTGGTTTCATGGCCGAGTCCCGAGATGGGTGTGGCATCACGGCACTCACCGGGTGACAATCACACCGGCGTGCTGCCAGACCTTCAGCCCGTGGTCAGACCCCTCATTCCTGTGGGCAGGAGTCCCCTTGGAACAGGTTTCCAGGCATGCTGTGGTGTTCACAGACGCCTCTGCCACCGGCTGAGGTGCCACGTACAACGGGCATGCAGTGTCAGGGGTGTGGACGGGCACTCAACTGCATTGGCACATCAACTGCCTCGAGTTGCTAGCAGTATGTCTCGCTCTGACCCACTTAAAGAGGCCGCTATAAGGCAGAGATGTGCTGGTCCGTACAGACAACACTGCAACCGTTGCGTACATCAACCGACAAGGTGGTCTACGCTCCCGTTGCATGTCACAACTCGCCCGCCATCTCCTCCTCTGGAGTCAGAAGCATCCGAGGTCACTTCGAGCCATGTATGTCGACCGGTGTGCTCAACCGTGTGGGCAACGAGCTATCATGAGCTGTGTTCCCGGGAGAATGGTGACTCCACCCCCCAGGCAGTTCAGCTGATCTGGAGAGAGTTTGGGGAGGCTCAGACCTGTTTGCCTCCTCAGAGACCTCCCACTACCAGCTGTTTTACTCCCTGACTGAGGGAACACTCAGCACGGATGCACTGGCACACAGCTGGCCCCGGGGCCTCCTCAAATATGCGTTCCCCCCAGTGAGCCTACTTGCACAGACCCTGAACAAAATCAGGGAGGACGAGGAGCAGGTCCTTCTGGTGGCCCCCTATTGCCCCACCCGGACCTGGATCCCTGAACTTATGCTCCTTGTGACAGTCCCTCCCTGGCCCATTTCTCTGAGGGAGGACCTTCTGACTCAGAGACGGGGCACCCTATGGCACTCGCGTCCGGACCTCTGGAAACTCCATCTCTGGTTCTAGGTGACTTACTCCCAGAGGTACTTAACACCATCACTTCTGCATGGGCGCCGTCCACGAGATGTATGCCTTGAAGTGGAACCTGTTTGTCGAGTGGTTTTCTTCTCGCCGAGAGAACCCCTGAAGATGTTCGATAGTGGCTTCCGCATCGTTCCCCTTCCATAGAAAGGGCACGGTTTCCCAGTGTTATCCAATAATCTCCCTGTATGGGTTATCACGGAACAACAGTGACAGATACGCTCTGTGTAAGCCCTTTCCTATCGTCCATCCAGGCAAGAAGGGGTACAGGCTTACACCGGGCACTGGATGGGGTGCAGCAGATGTGGCGCTTTGGTAGGGATTCCTATCAGTCGGTCACGACATACGTCGAGAGTGACCGACCGATAAGGGAACGTCTCAATTACATATGGTAACCCTCGTTCCCTGAGGCAGGGAATGGAGACGTACATCCCATCGTCACATCTGCTGCTGCCCGTCGGGGTGGCCAGCTTACCAGGCTTGGCTCCTCAGCAAAAAAGGAGCTCACCTCGCACCTGCTGCTCATTATATACCTGCGCTGCGAGGCTTAACAGCTGATGCAAATGACTGCATGCCAATGTGTTTTGGCTCATTTTAGTTTTACTCGAAGTAGATTGGCCTCTCTAGCGAGATTCCTATCAGTCGGTCACAACGTACGTCTCCGTTCCCTCCCTCAGGGAACGAGGGTTACCATATGTAACTGAGACGTTTCGCCATTTGGCTGTAAAGAATGTTTACATGTACAGAAGGTTACTAACGTTTACTCTACTGAAGGTTGGCTTTTTGATAACAGACTGCACACTAGGGTCATCTTTATTCCTTGTGTTGTGAGAACTTTGTGGACTTTAATAAATCTCACATTTGGTAAATTGATTTTGTGTGAATGAACCCTATGTTGCAACCTGACCCCAGTCCACCTAGGGCAGGGCTATTCAATTCAATCATCTCCATCTGGCCCAAAGGCATCCCAACCTCCCTCCGCCTCTTTTCCTGGCGGTGTGGCTACATTTGGTTAGATATGCGAGTGGCCGTAGTGGCGTGTGCAGCTGTACGTCTGTACGCACTGTGCGTACCATGAGCGCTCCGACTAACCTGAGAAATGTTTTCAGTCCGAATATTTCAGCAGTTATTATGTGTGTCCCATATTTCTGTCGACTGAACCAGCGATACCAATCATTTGTGAATGGTGCGAATCTTTTGTTCTATATTTGGTTCAATTATTTCCTTTCCATGAATTGGCCAAATGCGCTTGCATAATGGTCTGAAACGATTCAGATACATTCGGACCGCTCTGTCACTGAATCATCTGAAGCTGTTTCTCGGTCAGTAACAACAAATATAGAACAAATAGCGCTGTTTTCAGTTTAGATTCAGTTCAACTCGCAGTTTAGTTTACTTTGAACTGTGCAGCACCGCCCAGTGGATAACGGAACGCAAGCTTAAAGAAGTTGCGTTTACTCCCAGTTCTGGACACTATTATTAAACAGCATTGCGACATCCAGTGAGAAGTTGTTCAATTCGTCACACCTCTGTTACAGACCACAAATCACTCGATGATTTAACTAGTTTTAAATCAGATGAAGCAGCCTCAACATTCCCAACACGACTGATGAGGTAAACAGCAGAAACATTGTGCCATGAACAAAGTTAAAAGACTTTAACCCTCAGGGGACCACAAACGCGCCCGCGCGTTTTGCTCGTTTTTTTTTTTTAGCAATGAAAATAAACACCAAATGCTCTGTTAATTTTGATCTTTCATTTTCGTGTAATACATCAATCGATCCTGTTCAGTTTCTATCTTTTTTCTGTATACTCACAATAAAAATAAAGTGTTTTGCTTTTTGACAAATAAAGAAAAATTAACATGATGCGATTTCTGCCTTCCCTCTGTCCGTGAACTCCCATTTGAAACGCGTTCGAAAATGATCAATAACTCCGCGAAAATTTAGTCAAACAGGCAAACAGACCCACGGGCATAAAGCTTGAGATCGCATCTGTTAAAAGAAGTAACTTATATAAAAAACAAATATTCTCAGTTTCTGTAATCTGTATAAAAAGAGAGCGACTCCTGTCGAGCTAATTAGGAGTTCATTCACAGTAATGTGACCACTCCCCGGAGAGCGCGTGCTATTCAAACGCAAATTCTGAGGGGTGTGAAACGCCCATCAGCTGTAAACACAGCGCGTCGCGATCGAGTGAGGCATAATATAGCCTACCTTATGGAGAAACGATTCCTCAGAACAGTGCTGATGAGGAGCAATATCTCCTGATATGAGGAGCAGATCCCGCTGCGCTGAGGAGTGAGGTAGGCTGTTTTCTTTTCTCACGTGTGGAATAACGTTATGGAATAACGTTAGTGTAGGCCTATGCAAACCGCAAAAAGATGAATCGCATTTCTATAATATGACTCGCCTTTCTGTGAGATGAATGAAGGGTACATATTTGTAAAGACTGTTTAGCCTGAATATGAATCGCGTGTCTGTGTGTGAAAGAATAAACTGCTTTGCTATAGCCTACTGAGATGAGTAAAAATCCACTGGAATATGTTGAAAAAAATGTATTTGTATAAGCAACGTATTAAACTGCAAAAAAAAAAAAAATACTATTTTTGTCAAAAATAAAGTCATAGACTAAGATGTTAGATGTTCCAATGTTGGCTATATTCAAACTAATGAATACATATGATAAAATTTAGGCCTATAATCTTTTTTCTTTTTTTTTTTTTACAAAGAAAGAGTACACTTGAAATATTGTTGAAATTGTAATTATTGTTGTAATTGTAACATTTTTAATAAAATAGCAAAACATATTTACAAGAGAAATGTAAGCGAAATCTTAAATGGTCAATATAAGTCTTCTTCTAAATACATCTTTTGTCGTTGCATTGTGGCTCAGTCAGTGTCACACCTGAATGAATGGCTCATTAGGCAGTCATTATGCAGAATGGGTGGGGAGATTATGCAGAGATTATGCAATCTAAGGTGTAAACTACTCCTCCCCCTTGCATATTGGCTTTCCAAGCAAAACCTGTTTTACACCATTTAAATCAATGTATTTTTTTTTGTGAACGATAAAGCAAAACTATTTTCACATAATTTTGAAGCTAGAACACAAAGGGACAACATCCATTAGTCAAAAGTCTTGTGGACACATATTTAATATGTGTTTTGTGGTCTTAATTCAGCAACTTTCATTTTAATTTTTTCCAATAACCACGCATAAACATTATTCTCTTAAAAATACAAACATCTACATACACGTTGCTCGCATATTATGGTAGCCCTGTTTGTGCTATATAGAGTGAATTTACACCTTTGCCATTAACATGTTTATAAATAACTGAAAAAAGCACAAATGTCAAGGCATGTCAGAACATCTCAAAGGCCCCCAAAACACTGTGGTCCCCTGAGGGTTAAATCCCCTAATCACCACCTTTACAAACATTTACCATGAATGTACTGTAGTAATTTGGTTTGGGCAGAAATATGGAATATTTATACTGAATACTATCCTATAGTCATTTATTTTGCAGTAGATTAATTAGGTGGGTAGAGGAATATACAATTCATTTTGTGTATATTTTTTACCTGTGTTTAGGGATTTTGTTATACAGTGGTAGTGAGTGAGTAGCCATGCATGCTTTTACCTGTGGTTATCACGTCTCACTGTCAGAATATTTTCATTTAAGCCTATAATAATTATAAATAAAATAATTCTTACCAATACCTATGATCTTGTATAATTCATATTTTTGTACATAGCTGTAAATAAGTTATTTATGAAAGACTCATAAATCTGCATACTGTTGGGTACCACATTTCCAAGTAAATACAATACTTTTTTAGGTTTACTTTAGCTTATTTATTAATACTGTTATGTTTCAGTAAGTAATAAATAATGTTTTAATAAATAAGCTAACCACCGGCCCTCCTCAACATTCCGATTTAATAATCCGGCCCTCGAATGAAGCTAATTGAATAGCCCTGACCTAGGGGCATAACATTACTCACTTTTCACTTTTTCACTTTATTTAATTCACTTCATATAGTATAGCAGTACATAAGTCAAGTCTCAACTCTTGTTTAAGACATTGTGCATATGCAAAAAATATGCTTAATCCAATATGGAATGGTAATGCTTGAAAGTTCTGTTTTCTCCGATTTGAGGTACAGTGGATAACTTTGGTTATACCAGCTATAATCCTCTAGATAGAAAGGTCATCTTGGACTTAAATTGAAGCTTATAAACTTTTTCATGTACATCTGAGGCAGTGATATATATAATAAAATGCTTGAAAATTATCACTTTTGATGACAATTTGTCAGGCGGACAGCCATTTTTTTGTCTTTTGGGGTATGTTGAGGGTGATATTTGACAGCAAAAAGGCAGCAATCCCCAGAATCTTTTTCTGCTAGTTTCCCCTATGTGTCAGGATACACCATGCAAGATTGTAGGGTTATATGGCCATTTATGTAGCTGCAGTATCTTAATATTCACAATTACATCATTCCGCCAAAAGCTTTTCCCAAAAAGGGTGTTTTTTGGCCCCTGAGACCAAACGGGGCTGAGTTGGGGGTGATCGTTATCAACTTGTGATGGCCCAAGGTATAAGATAATAGGAAATAATAGTGAAAAAAAGGTAGCAAAAAACATCCTGAAGAGTGGACCTGGCTCCTGGCCTAGATAAGGTCTTGTATGTTCCTGCCCTGAATACCAACAGTCATCCTCATCCAGCCTCCCGTCCTCTCATCAATGTAATTGAAGAAGGCTACCAGTGGTTAGAGAGAGTCAGAAACATTCTCGTGAAAGAGAAACTTGAAGCCGGAGAATGGATCTCATGGGCTGCATATTATTCCAGCATCACAGAGGCTACTTCACCTCCCCCATCCAAATCATACATGTTGTGTTTGGCATGCGTTTTTTGATAAAAAATTGCATACTTCACCTCCAATTGTCATGGTAAGGACAACATTATTATTTTTTAGTCTTGGAACCTATTTTTTTGGACTCCTTGACCCCAAAAATGTACACGTTGATACCAAATTTGTCATTATAGATATAACAGAAGCAAAGATATGGGCGCCTCAAGTATGGTCGGTGGCCATTTTTAAAAAATGTGCATATATAAGATACAAAGTGTGATCTCACTTGTGTCTTAGGATAAATTTATTTCTATGGCCCTAAGGTACTTCCATACCAAAGGGGACCTTTGCATCATGACTTGAAGTCAAAAGTCACTTAACCTCCCTACTATATTGTGAAGATATTTTCAGAGGGATTTGTTAATAAATCATTCCTGGCCTGATTTATGTGATATTTTAATAAAAAAAATATGGCTAAAATCTATTTTTTATGGCTATGGACAGTATATTTTGATTCCCTAGGTAATGAAAGCATATATCCCTGAAATAAATCCCTCTGAGTTTTTATTTTCATCTTGTGTGTAAACAAAATGAAAAAATAATTTTGCACCTGGCTTTATCATATGTTCAGATCTATCTACCGAAAATATATGCAAAATCGTGCATATTTAATGAGATAATGCCTAATTTGCATAATTAAACATACAAATTTCTAAAACTTGTAATACATTTTTTTTATATACTTGTGGAAGTAATCAACTGAGGAAGTTTCATGGTGATATCTATTATTTTAAAATTTTACCCTATTCACCTGTAGTGTCTCGCCTTAAACATTCAAATTTAACCACTTAACATTCTGTGTAAATATGCCTAATGCCTCTTCAAAGTCAGTGGCATTAGTGATTTTGGACCAGAGGACCGAGTCACCTGAATTCACAAATCATGAAGAATGGCATGTTATAATATTTGTATGTCTATGCAGTGCACTGAAAATGTATAGCCAAAATAATCTCAATTTCAAACCACAAACTGTCTTTACTGCAGTGCATTAGCGCCTAACAAAATATAATCTCTTAGATCTGTTCTTGGAATGTTCTGACAAAATTAGTCTAACATTCCTGGAATGTCCTAGAAACCAAACATGTTTAGTTGGGTTTTGATAAAAGCATCTGCTAAATTAATAAATGTAAAAAAGTCAAACCTGTCTTGAGGGAATCTGGATTCCAAACAGCAGGCTGTAGTTTTCTGCAGGATGAGGTCTTGTCTTTTGCTATCTATCCTCCCTCACACTAATTTATAGTCTATCTCAGCCAGTCAGAATGGATCTGTAGGTGATGTCAGATATCTCTTTTTTCCAGTACATCACATGACATCGAAGAAGCCTGCATAATGGAGGGTCTGGCTGGGGCTCAGATCATCTGGGGCTGTGCGGGGGTTTTCAACAGTGAGATCTGCTGAGCCTTGTAGTAATGGATAAATACCCATAAACTCTCCCTCTTCAATAATGTATGCTGGGCAAAGGCTTGCAGATTTTATATTATCAGGGTTGCCAACTTTGGGACTTTGGCTGGAGTGAGACTCTGTAAAACACAAGTGTGCGCCCGTAACCCAACCCTAATTTTAAAAATGTCAGTCCTTGTTTACTTAGTATAGCCTAAACCCTGATTTATGGAAAAAAAAGTTTTTTTCAAAATGTACAATTAATTTATTGATTGCACTATAAAAAAAAAATAAAGATAGAGGTGATTAAACGACAAACATGTAAAACAACAACATCAAAACAATAACAAAATCTCAAAACAAAAGGGACACATACTAGTTACTCCACCTCCCCAGAAAACCACAACACAAGTTCCACACATTAGGCCTGTTGTAGCCTATGCCACAGTGGCAGTGTTGGCCTGCTTCACTACCTCTGCAGGAGCTTGTATCTGAAGCAGGGATCAGTCCCTTCATGAACGTTCATTGCGTCTGTCACGTGACAAATGAACGAAAGACTCGGAAGGTAAAGTCATTATTTATGTTCCCTGTAAATTATTTTTGACTGCATTATGATTTCTTAATTTTCTTAATTTAATGATTTCTTAATTTCTTAACACATCCACCTACGCAGTCTTTATAATGTTCTGACATTATAAAGACTGCGTAGGTGGATGTGTTCGGGGAATTTGGCTGTTAAAAGTATAACATTTAAAGCCCCTTAAATGAACGAAATGACTCGAAAAAAGATTTGTTCATTTTAATGAACGAGATCGAACAAGCGAGTCAGTAAAATAATCCGAACTTCCCATAACTCACAGGGTGCCATCAAGTGCCAGTCTGTTCCTGGAGTCAGTCTTGTTTAGGCCAATAACTGAAAAGGTTGGCTCAGCATCTTCATTTGAGTGTGGCAGGCTCAACACAATCTGGGCAACCTTTGATCATTTGGGGAATTTTAAAATGCCACTTGCCCGATTTGCCAAAACGTAATTTGTACCATAAGCCTATTTTTATTGAACAATTGAACAATTAGCTAGCCCACATAACGCACGTCAGACAATGTTCGCAACTATATAGTTGAAGTCTGTACTCTCGGCACACAGACTGATTAGGCAAGGCTACGTCTGTAGTGAAAGGCACACCATTTTATTATCTGCTTACCTTGATTGTCATCCAAACTTTCAAACGCGCATCTGTGGGCTCCGACTCCGAACCTATGCTCCGAACTCTCTCTGAACTTCTCACACGCAACTGACGTATCAGGTGCAAGGTTTTCAGCGAATCAACGATCAGAGAATACTGCAGTGAGAACGTTGTAGGCAGATGTTACAGCTGTGGGCCTTAAACTCCTCTCCTGTCATTAATACGCTGTGGACTAGTCATCAACAGAAAATTAATGGATTGAGAGGGGAGAAAAATGGATTCTGGCGTGACATTACTTGCGTGTGCGTGAGAGCGTGAGATCGATGCTGAAAGCGTGAGTGTCACGCCAGATGCGTGAGAGTTGGCAACCCTGATATTATCAAGGGCCAAACAGGAAATAATTATATGAAACCCAAATACAGGGTGGGCCATTTATATGGATACACCGTAATAACATGGGAATGGTTAGTGATAAGTCCTGTTTGTGGCACATTAGTATATGTGAGGGGGCAAACTCCTCAAGATGGGTGGTGACCATCACATATACTAATGTGCCACAAACAGGACTTTAATATCACCAACCATTCCCATGTTATTACGGTGTATCCATATAAATGGCCCACCCTGTATATAAATGTAAATCAAAGATAAAAGACGACATTAAATCTCTGAAGATCTCAGCAGAGGAGGGTTAAACAACTCCACAAACAGCATTACCAGCCTCACTTATTACCAACTAGTTATTGAGAATTAATAGAGGTGTAGATGTTGATATTTTGTTGGAAATAATATGTTTTTGTAAATTCACCATTATGGTGATCTGTGTTTGCTTTAGTTGGATTGACTCTTGGCTTTGTTATGCAAGTTTGTGGTCTTTGTAACTGTGCTGCCCTTGCATTGCGATCTCTTGTGCAAATCTAAACAGCCAGTGAACATTAAAAAGTCCTCCATAAACACACAAGGCATGACTTTTCTTGTATTTTACTGAAGTTGTTTCCTCTTGTTATTTTGTTTTGTAAAACTGAAACATTACAAAATAAGAATGTAAATCAGTACATAAAACATGAACATATGCATGTGTAGCGGGGCGCTCTCCTCGACACGTAGGGAGCGGCGTAATGCACACTACCTCTGGCTTGAACATGACTACGCCACCCTGTTTACCAGGGAAATATTAATATTATGGATCTAAGATGTTACCCAGGACACACAAGAACATTATTCGTCAAGAAGGGCTAGAGACGTGAATACCAAAAATACAAAAGCTTTATTTAAATACACAATCATTTAAAAGAATTAAGAGCTGGGTCATTTACAATGCAAAAAGAGACCACGAGATAAAAGGAGGCGGAGGCTTAACGGCAGATGCATAAATTCAGTAAGCATAAGGCTTCTATATCACTCTCAGCACCCTGTGTACAAGCATCAGCACACACACTGCAATAAAATCAAGAAATAGCCACACAGCACTCTGTGACGAGCCCTCCACCACTGCGTAAGGACCTACTAGTGGTCTGCCCTGAAGCCTCGGCTCCTGTAACGAGAGCAGAAATATTACTACAGGTCTCACTATGCAATAACACTCACCACAAATACTCAACATTTAAATTGGTCAAACAAACAAAAAGAGAAAATCAAGGTTTTAGTGCCAACGCTGGGTATTACCCTCACTGACCTTCTACCAGCACATTTGAAGTGAATCACAAATCGAATAGATACAGTACAACACTGCAACACACTCAAAAGTAAACCAATCAGAACAGTCAGTAGCACAAAACAATGATAAATAATATACTGGAAAAATGAGAAAAATAAATACCAAAAACAAAACACATACAAAACAGTTTGAGAGTATAATGGGGAAGAGACTCAGTGATCATGGTGACTCGTACTGGAGAACGAGCAGGCGTCACACAAGACGCGTCGGCTGCACACACACACACGTGTGTTGGAAGAAAGTTTGTTATCGAGATAATCTTGAGATATAAAAGCAGCAGCGTCAAATCAGCGTTGCCCACCAGGCGTCTCAGAACATATATTCTCCTTTAAAACACAAACATAAACATATACTTACAATATATAAAAAAATGAGCGTTATACAAAGTGGACGTTTCACGTACCTTTAATTCATAAACCCGTCGCCCATCCACGCATACACAGGAACAGGACACAACATCCCCGAAGCACGGGAATGCAAAGGGAGAGCAGCAGCTACTCAAAACTCAAACCGCGGGCCATCCACGCAGCTATGAATCACACAGTCATTACGACAAATCACATACCTGGGTACTAACCAAGCAGCCAACGCACACACATAAGGTTACCTCAAGCATATGAGACACGGGACTGCAAGAGGCATGTAACGTGAGAGCCGGAGCCGCCAACAGCCGTGGGCCATCCACGCAGCTATAAACAAAACAAGCGTTTACACAAAATCCCACATCTGTTTTTACGACCTAGCTCAAACGCACCTACCTCAAAGAGGAGGGTATTCCTGCACAATCGGAGGCTGCAGTTATAGGACCCGGCTATAGGACCCCGGTTATAGGACCCTAATTTTTTTGTGACAGCGCCACCTACCGAACTGGATGATCACCAGAAACCGTCATTTGAGATGGACGAAATGGACGATCAGACTGTGAGTACCGATATTCAATGAACTTTTTATTATATTACGTTTAAACGAAGCAAAGTTTACATAGCCAGTGAGAGCTAACTATCAATTAATAACTAATTCCCACGAATTTAGAATTCGTGTTCTAGTTGTATTAATTACTACGACGTTCTTAATTTGTGGCCAGGGTCCGAAATTAACACCCGCCAAATGCGGGTAGATTTTGTGTTTGGCGAGTAAATCTCAAAAGGCTATCCGCCACACTGGCGGGTTAATGTGCATACCAAAATATGAAGCGTCAAGCTTCCCCGTACTTTTTGACAAGCGTCCTTGACAGGGCGGCCAGAGCTTCTTTGCAGCTCAAGTCGGCGGCGGTGTGTACGTACTGTTGACGGCGCTGAGGAAAAAAGCTCCCGCCACTGGAAGAAGCGGTTGCCGCCCATTTGTGTGCTCCTGCGCACCCATCAAAGCCGTGCAGAATGTCTTCAGCACTCGCGGATCGCGGAACTCCGCCGCTGGCCAGGCTGCTTCTGCTTTACACACCATGGTCGTTCTTTTCTCGAGAAAAGGAGTTTTCTCATAGCGTTTGCAACGCAATACTCGTTCCCTTATCTCTCAGGGAACCGAGGTTAAAGTAACGTTAACCGAGTACGTTCTTCCTTCCCTTCCACATGAGTCAGGTAACAAAACTGACAAAAACATTTTTTATTTCACCCCAATGATAATATTTCATATATTTCTCACATTTTGATCAATATATATATATAGTTTTTTTTTATTATACATTTCAAATTTTGCTCTGGACATTTTTTTATTTTTGTATTCAACATAATAGGCCTACCTTATTATCTCAATTAAAAGTACTGAAATTAATGTATATGTGACAAAAAAAGGCTGTTTATTATTTTGGCCAGTAAAAAATATGCTTGGCTGGTGGATTTTTTCATCTACCAGTCCCCGTGGCAGGTGGGCCAAAAAGTTAATTTCGGACCCTGTTTGTGGCCATGATTTAATAAATCCTTGTTTAGTTTTATAATAAGTAAATCTAGCCAGCACATAAATTTAACGTAAAAAATGAGCATGAAAGCATGCTGATGTTAAATGTGTAAGATTTACCTGTAGCTTACTCTCTTACCTGAAAACTATCTGAAAACTTGGTTAATCATTGTTTTACCTGATTAGTTAGGTATAAAATACCTTTCATAAATCAACTGCCTGGTTGCATTACAAATTAGCCTGTCGTTTTGGCGTTTATTTTGCAATAATGAATGAGACATTTGGCAGTTTTAATATTCTGTAACAATTTTGCCTAGAATCTGCAGGCCTATGATGACACACGGTTATCACGTGTTAGTTTCTGTGATGTTCTGCATTGCCAATATGAATTTTATGGATGTGGTTAGGATCATTGTAAGACAGATGATCATAAAAAATGCACTAGGGATATTTTAATTGAGATGATCTCAAAATATTCTATATATAATAGGCTCTCTCTTTTTCAAGATGCATATAACAATCCAAAAAGGGAGATCCTTGCCAGCATTAAGGAGACTTATAGCCTACTGACAGACTTATAGCCTACTGTCTACATTATATTTTTATATAAATGCTCGATTTTGGTTAGCCTAAGACACGCTTCAATACTGCCTTATGCACAGATGTTTGTGAATACAGGTGTAAATGTTTGAAATGTAGTGATGTGTGTCGTTCGCGAACGATCCGTTCATTGCGTGTGTCACTAAATGCGTGCGGATACCCATCAACAGATACTCGCGGTGACGCGGTCTATGGCCCATAAATAGATATTTCTCCGTTCTATGGCCCATCAACTATACATTGTTTGTCCATAACCATCACTTGCTCAGCAGTTTACTTTGTATAATGTATGCTAAAAGTTTTATTTTGATGTTGTTTTTTAGGAATGTGAACCTTCAGTTCTCAGTGCGATCGAGAAATCATACCGAGTAAGTGCATAGACGTAATATTTTACAGATGAAATGTAGCCTAATTGTGTTTACATCGTCATAATATAAAAGAAGCCTACCTATTCTTGTGTGAAATGACAAAAACCATCCATTCTGCTTATACAGGAGACACTGCGCAGATGAGGGTACAAGATACATGGAGGACAAAGACATTTCCATGTCCTGCACCTGTGACTGCATACAACAAACTCATGGGGGGTGTTGACCTGTCTGATCAGCTGATACAGTACTACACAACACAGCACATAACCATGAAGTGGTACAGTAAGATTTTTCTACACTTCTTGGACATTGCTTCCACCAACTCTTTCATTGTGCACAAAGAGCTACATGGTAACTTGTCACATAAAGAGTTTATGGAGCAACTTATAACAGAGCTCTGTGGTGTGTCACAGAAAACGGCAATGAGTTTTAAATCAGTGTTGGAAACTGTTGTGCTGCTTAATATATATTTTTTATAACCTGTAATAGTTTTTTCAGGATTCTTTGAATAAAAATATTTTTTTATAAAAAAACAAAAGTTTGGTCTTTTTTTCTTTCTTTTTTGGAAAGGATGTAAGTGATAGTAATAACTTTAAGTCTTTCCATTGTTAGAAAAGATTTCTATTTTGAATAAATGCTGTTCTTTTTAACTTTTTATTCATCAGTGAATCATTCTTAGTTCATCATTCTCTGTTCAGGCTGCCTCACAGCACCTTGATGGCCCATTAGCCATGGGGGGAGTGTCTTTAGTCACACCCCTGGTGTGAATCACATTAATATTCATGGCCCACGCATACAGCAGTGCTGACACAAAAACTGACATGCAAAATAAAAATTGTTATATTGTTGTTTGTGAAAGAGTGGTCAGAATGATTTTCACCTCATTTTGTAGAAAAAATTCTAGCCTACAAGAATAGTAATTCCAAAGTCTTATGGAAAACTATTCAGTATGTGTTAAATGGCCTTATTGCAGTGACAATGTTTTTCCCAAAACATACTAACCACGCATAATATTTTTTTTCTATAAAATGCAAACATGTACATCCATTTTGCTCACATATTATTGTAGCAGAGTTTGTGCTGAATACAACAAAATTACATGTTGGCCAATAGTATGTTGTAAGTAGCTGAAATAAGCACAAATGTCAGGTCATGTCAAAACATCTCAAGGGCCCCAAAAACACCTCAGACTCCAGAGGGTTAATAGAGCTTCCCGGCTCTAGTGCCGCGGTGGTTGATGGGTAAAATCGACATTTTGTTTATACACTTTTTGATGCTCCGAAGAGGGATTTTTATTTTATTTTATTTTTTATGCTTACAAAAATATACAGATAATAACAGACAACAACAGAACTAAAACAAATAAAAATAAAATAAAAATCACAAAGGGGGGAATCATGTAAATTAAACGTATTGATAAATCATATATGAGAATTACATGACACTGAAAAAAGGAAAGGAATTACAAACAGACAAGGGCGTAGATTTGGTTTGAACATTGGGGGTGTAACTGCCTCACATTTTTTTGTTAAGTTTGTTACTGTTTTTGATTCCTACCTGAGAATAATAGGAGATCGTATAGGCGGAATTAATTAGCGCCGATCTTGTGTTCCGCACGTAATTAGAAGCAACACAAACCCTGAAGTGAAGCGCTAAAAACATAGCATGGCAAGAACTCTCCAAGTTAAGTAAATATTAAGAATATAAACATATCTGGATGTATATTATCTAAGAAGAAAGAAGACAAGGAAGAAGACTTTAAGTTTAGCCCCTCTTAAGTAGAAAGCAGCCTACAAGGCAGCCTACAAGGTATGTTTCTTTTGTATCCTGTTTCTGTGATATATTTCATGTGCATAGCTTGTGTTAATTAAGTGTGTAACTACAGTGGCATAATCTGAATTCAAGACATACATGCATTTTATTTATAGTATCCTTTTATTTTTGCTCTTTTTTCACCCAGTTCTCACGGGTGGACATGATATGCTGTAGAAATAAAACCCCGTTTTTAAACAAGACCTCGTGCTTCGTGTTGACTACTAGAGGGAGCTACAGTGAGAACTCGACGGCATCAGAGAGCGCGAATCGTGGTTGGGCCAAGACATCTCCACATTGCAGCGCGCGCCGTCATTCCAGCCATCACATCAGCGCAAGAAGATGCAGTGTCCACGTGATCAGGTTCCCTAACGCAAATTAAGCTGCAACCTAGAGACATTGAGCGTTTTGCACAAAGGACTGAGACATTTCTTTGCATTTCAAAGGTTTCAAAGACCAGGGGCCTGTACCATGAAGCCGGATTAGGTGGCTAGCCAGCTATGTTTCAGCTTAGTTTCCGCCAACCCTGGGTTTTAGGTACTATGAAAGTAGCTCGGCTTTAATCGGTGTTCGTTGCCATGGTATCTTACGCTGCACGGCTAACCTGCTCCGGGGCAGGTTATGTTCTGGATTCAAGATCTCAGACCGAAGTTTGACCAATCAGCTGAGAGCAAAGAAACATATAGGTGACGTAACTTATTCCCGGTGTCTGTTGCAATGACTTCACCTTTTCTTCCAAATCCGGTGGACATCTCAGCGCAAATTGTTTGACGAGCACTTCATAGAGAAAGAGTTTTTAGCCAGACAAAATCCCCTTGCCTTAACTGATAGTTACTTGTATGAAAGATACAGATTTTCCGCGGAAGGAATGTCTTATCTTTGCGAACTTCTTGAGCCGCACATAAAGAATTTAACACGTCGAATTCATGCACTTACTGTACCGCAAATTGTATTGCGTTGCATTTTTTTTTTTTGCAAGTGGTACATTCTTGCACGGTGGGTGACGCACAGAAGCTAGGGGAAAACATATGTTTGTCGAACCATTCGCAAGGTGGTCCTCGCTCTGCAGGAGTACATGAAAAGTTTAATTAATAATGTTCCCCGGACATTTATCGACCATGTCCATAAAAGAGGGCTTTTATAAAATTGCCGGTAAGATATATTGATAGGGTGACATCACATGAACAGTTTTTTTTTCTCAAAAAGCAAATTTCACAAATGTACTATACAATATAATACATGTTAAGAATTATTTTGAATCTTTTTTATTATTCTTCTGATAATTTTATGATAGGATTCCCAAGTCATTGCAACATGTATGCAGTCTATTGCTCCAATCTCCACTGCTCTAGGGGAACTTGAGGCAGATTATGTTAATAGGAAGTCCTATCACAGCCTTAATGTTCAGGTAGAGATGATGTGAATATGTGAGATGATTATTTTCTGTGAGATGAATCTTTAAATTAATAGTAACTTTAACAGATATAACAATGATCTACTAAGCATTTCATCTGCAGACGACTTGTGGTCATGAACATATGATCAAGTTTGGATGCCAAATGGCCTGGCTCCAGTGCTTGTCTTACAAATTTTCCATGAGTCTGTGTTGTGTCAGCGCTTTGAGGAAAGCAAGTTAAATTTGGTACAGTACAAAACACTGTTCATTTAAACTGAGATAGAAAAACCTACACAATAACCCCATCATGACCCTCAGATAGGGCCACAGCACTGCTTCAATGTGGCCCTCAGTAAAACCAGAGTGAAGATAGAGATGACCTTTGGCATCCTAAAGGCACATTTCAACTGTGTTCGGCGCTTCAGAGTCACCAGAGCGGGCATCAGAGATAGTGGCTGCATGTGCCATTCTGCACAATATAGCCACCAGTAGAAAGGAGCGAGAAACACCACAAAACCATATAAAACGATATATATATATATATATATATATATATATATATATATATATATATATATATATATATATATATATATATATATATAACTATATACATACTGAGATCAGTTTTATCCAGCTGTTTGATTTTGTTTGGAGCCTCCTCAGCTCACAGTCAGCTCCTTTAGTGTGCAGTCTAGTTCAAGACTCCTTTTGTACAGGGCCCTGACTGAGTCTGTTTCCACCTGAAACATAATTCCACCACAAACATGATCATTACAAGTTTTTTGGAGGCTCATCAAAATCACAAAAAGTTCCTTGACTTCCTACAAACACAGGACTGACTGTAATTTATGTCAAGGGTTTTAAATTCTTACACATTTCTTCTGAAGCCCATTGAGGTAGAGGCCTCAGTTTCTGGGTCAGGTTGTGAAAAATCCTACAAAAGAGATGTGTAAGGGCCAGTCCCTTTTTTATGCCACACATTCAAATGTTTGCCATAATAAAAAGCCCAGTGCATTCACATCAGCAATTGTCTGAGAACACACAGAGTGTCTTCATCATTTGCTTCACCCTAATAAATAAAAGTAGGCCAATGTAAAGCATAACTGTTGTAAAGCAGGTTATGTTTGGTGTTCTGTCTGCTGCATACTGACCTCTGTGTGGGAGACTGTGTGTGTGTGTGTGTGTGTGTGTGTGTGTGTGTGTGTGTGTGTGTGTGTGTGTGTGTGTGAATGTGTGCTAGCTTCAACAGGGACACTGTATTTCCCTGCAGAACATACAGTCAGCCATATTTAAAACTTAAAAAAAAGTAGTAATGTATTGCACACGTACCCAGTGTTACTTGCTTAGAGGAGCCAGCACCAGGGTCAGATTGTACAGCACCTGTAATCCCATCCATGATCGGCCGTCCCTTATTGCCTACTCAGAGCCAACTCCTCCGCCAGTGTTTTCTGGTTTTCTGAATTTAATTCTTTATTTCTGTTTGCTGCAAACAAGTGTGATAAAATGTTCACAAAAGCAATAAAAGGTTGTGGTAAATACTCTTTGAATTAACTCCTTGAAATAACCACTTTGAATTATATTTTTATATTTTGTCTTTATCTGCTGCCAAGAACATTTGGAGTTGGGGTTGCATCTAAAAATCTAAAAATCAATGAATATTAATCTTTCTTAGTACATACATGCACATTTTTTATATATTATGAAAATAATCTATAGGCTATATTACACATATAGGCATACATATATACATAATTTTACATAAATATAGAACGTATTTGTTTAACTTACACATTAACCTTCAGCAATCTTTCTCCAACAGTCTTCTCTTGCTTTGGAAGCAGAGACCGTATTGTTTCGAGCTTGAAATACATATTTAAATTAATCGTAATTATGAATGATTATCTCTTGCTCCTCCGTGGAAAAATATATCGCTCTCACTCTACCCGCGATTGGTTGTTCAGTGTCGACGTCACTCTTTTATGTGCACGTGCGCGTGGAGTAATCATGGCTTAAGGATAAAAGCCTGAGTTGACAAATAAAGTTGATGAGCTGCATCATGGTACCAATAAAGCCTGATTGCATCGGTTTGGTTTTGTCAACTCAAAACTAATCCTGTAACCCCGAGTTTGTTCAGCTACCTTCATGGTACAGGCCCCAGAGGTCATGGAGCAAAGGTATTGGCAACTAACTCAGACGACAAAGCTGTTACCACAAGCTGTGTCTTCTGTGAAAAGGCAGGTCACAGTTTACACAAGTGTCGCAAATTTATGGATGAGACTATTTCAGAGCGAGTCAAGTTTGTTCAAGAGAAGAAATTGTGTTTCGGCTGTCTGAAGTTTGGCCATTGCTCAAAGGACTGTGAAAACAGAAAGATCTGCGATACGTGTGAAAGGAGACATCCATCTTGCCTCCATAAAAATCGCACCAAGGAAGAAAAGATGTCAACGTGGCCTAGTGGAGCAGGGGACAGTTACAGGTCAAGGGAAAGGAAAATGGATCGGCCACAAGATAAAGCAGCAAGATCGCCACGTGAGGTAACATCTAATAGAGTTATACAGAATGTTAAAGACACTCATACATCCACAATCATTCCAGTGTGGTTGTCAGTCACAAGTGAGCCAGATCTTGAAGTTCTTGTATATGCACTCCTCGATACACAGAGCGACACGACATTCATCCTGGAAGAAACGGCAAAGGCTCTCCACACAAGGAATGAACCAGTTCAGCTTAAGCTCTCCACAATGGCTTCAAGAAACACAGTTGTGTCCTGCTGGAAACTGACTGGACTGCAAGTGAGAGGATTCTACTCAGACAAGATAATTCCTCTGCCAGTGGCCTACTCGAGAGAATTCATCCCTGCAAACAGAGATCATATTCCCTCACCAGAGACTGCAAAGGCATGGCCACACCTTGAACATATTGCAGATGAGATTGCTCCTCAGCAAAGCTGTGACGTGGGCCTGCTAATCGGCTACAACTGTCCTCAAGCTCTTGTCCCAAGACAAGTGGTGCCTGGTAAAGAAAATCAGCCCTTTGCACAGAGAACAGACCTGGGCTGGAGTGTAGTCGGCTATGGCAACCCATGTCTCGACTATGGAGATGAAATTGGAATAAGTCACCAAGTCATTGTGAAACAAGTGATGCCTGGTCTCCAGTCCCCTTCAAACCTCACAAGCGAAGTGCACTATGTCTGTAGAACTCAGGTCAAGGAGGTAGTCTCACCCACAGACCTCATCAAGGTGCTGGAATCTGACTTTGTCGAAAGGTCTTTGGAGGACAGGCACATCTCTCAAGAGGATCTCCGATTCCTGTCAAAGATGGAAAGAGGCATCAGACGCAAGGACAATGGTCATTATGAGATGCCGGTGCCATTCAAAAATGAAAGGCCCAACTTACCAGATAACATGGTGTGCGCCATCCACCGTCTCAGATGTTTAGAACGGAAGCTGAAAAGAAACAAACAGTGTTACAAAGACTACAAGACCTTCATGGATGAGATCATAACACGTGGGGATGCAGAAAGGGTCCCAGAAGAAGACATCAACAAAGCTTCAGCATGGTACATCCCACACCATGGGGTGTATCATCCCCAAAAGCCTGGGAAGATACGTGTTGTCTTCGATTGCTCTGCAAGATTTCAAGAAACATCCTTAAACGACCATCTCCTGACCGGTCCAGAGCTGACAAACACCTTGGTGGGTGTTCTGTGTCGTTTCCGAAGAGGTCCAGTGGCAATCATGTGTGACATAGAACGCATGTTCCACCAGTTCCACGTTAAAGCAGAAGACCAGGATTACCTAAGATTCCTGTGGTGGGAGAATGGAAATCTTGAAGCCAAACCATCCATCTATCGCATGAAGGTCCACTTGTTTGGTGCTGCTTCATCGCCTGGCTGCGCTAACTACGGACTCTTACACCTCGCAGCCAAAGGACAAGGACACTTCAATGAAGCCACCATCAAGTTCATTCAGAAGAACTTATACGTTGATGACGGCTTGTCGAGTTTAGAGTCTGAAACCCAAGCTATCCAGTTAGTGAAGGAGGCAAGAGAGCTCTGCAACACAGGCAAACTCCGGCTGCACAAGTTCATCTCCAACAGCAAGAAAGTCCTAGCCACAATTCCCAAGGAAGAATGTGCTGAAGCCACCCAAGACCTGGACATGGCCCTGGGGGAACTACACGTGGAAAGAGCACTCGGCATACAGTGGTGCGTGGCTTCTGATGAGTTTTAGTTTCGAGTGATAGTCAAAGAAAATCCAATTACCCGAAGAGGAGTCTTGTCCACGGTTGCTTCAGTATATGATCCACTTGGATTTGTGGCACCGTTCATCTTGGTAGGAAAGCAGATCCTGCAGCAGATGTGTCGTGACAAACTCAGTTGGGACGACGTCTTACCTAATGATCTTCGACCCCTGTGGGAGTTTTGGCTCCAAGACCTGCAAAACTTGGCTAGTGTGAAGATCCAGAGATGCTACATTCCATCAAACTTTAAGGTTCAGAGTTACGAGCTCCATCATTTCTCTGACGCCAGCGTTTCAGGTTATGGCGAGTGTTCGTACCTCCGAGCAGTCAGTGCATCAGGTGAAGTCCACTGCTCTTTGGTAATGGGGAAGTCAAGAGTAGCCCCTGTTAAGGTTTCCACCATACCAAGACTTGAGCTGTCAGCAGCAGTCGTAGCTGTCCGCACTAGTGACATGCTCAAAAGGGAACTGGAGATAAATGGCCTACAAGAATTCTTCTGGACAGATTCGAAGGTTGTCCTCGGATACATCAGTAATGAAGCCAGGAGATTTCATGTGTTCGTAGCAAACCGTGTGGAACGCATCAAGCAAAGTACAGAGTCTTCACAATGGAGGTATGTGGCTTCTGAAGAGAATCCAGCAGATCATGCCTCAAGAGGTCTTGCAGCAGGACAACTTGTAGCTTCTAACTGGTTCACAGGCCCAGACTTTCTTTGGCAGAAAGAGCTACCCAGCGGAGTATTCAAGGTGGGAGAGATTGCAAGTAGTGATCCAGAGATCAAGAAGGCCCAGGCTCATGACACCCAGACAAAGGAAATAAGGTCACTGTTAGATCGCCTACAAAAGTTCTCTGACTGGTCAAGAATGGTCAAAGCTATAGCCAGACTAAAGCGGCGTGCAAAGGAAGCGAAAGGCCTCAAGCCAAGGTCCTGTGAAAGCACCAGTTTAGAGGAAAGGAGAGAAGCAGAGCTCAGCATAATCAAGGAGAGTCAACAAGCAACCCTCTCTCAAGAAATACAGGACATCCAGTGTCATAAGAACACACAAATCAAAGACAAGGCCAACAAATTACACAAGTTATGTCCATTCCTGGATGACCAAGGTATCCTCAGAGTGGGAGGCCGCTTAACCCTCTGGAGTCTGAGGGGTTTTCTGGGCCCTGGAGGTGTTCTGACATGCCTTGACATTTGTGCTTTTTTCAGTTATTTATAAACATGTTAATGGCAAAGGTGTAAATTCACTCTATAATGGACAAACAGGGCTACCATCATATCTGATCAACATGATTGTAAATCTTTGTGTTTTTAAGAGAATAATGTTTATGCGTGGTTACTTGAAAACATTAAAATGAAAGTTGCTGAAATAACACCACAAAACATATAGTAAATATGTGTCCACAAGACTTTTGACTAATAGATATTGTCCCCTAGTGTTTTTTCTTCAAAATGATGTGAAAATCATCCTGCCTTATCGTTCTCATAAAACAATACATTGATTTAAACCTTGTAAAACATTTTTTTTGTCAGAAGAGGTTTATGCATGGGAGGGGTATAGGCCCATCAATATTAATGAGATTCAGACCAGGGGTGTGACATACACTCCCCCAGTGACTAATGGCCCATCACAGCCTGAACAAAGAAGAGGAGATTCATCAAAGATTTTGTTTTTCAATCTCTTTTATTGTAATTCCTCTATGTGGAGGAACTAAATGTTCTAAATTTGCAGGTATCTCACAGTAAATGCTTATGCCCCATTGATGCGGGCTCTAAGCAAAATAATGCAAAATGAGCAAAATAAACTAAAATAAAAGGCAGATAGAATATAGTTACATGTCTTGGTGCCATTTTTGAAAACAGTTCCTGTTCAGCTGAAGACACAAATGAACATTACATGCCTGGCATTTCCAAGGTGTGTCCTGCCTTTTACCAAGCTGTCCTTTGCAAAGCACACAGCTCTTGCGACCAACTGTGCAAATGTTCTTTGCATCTGAGCTCAGCTCAGCTCCTAAAACCGGCACATGGTCACAACTGGTTTGTTTTGGTGCTACTTTCTGTGACACACCACAGAGCTCTGCAATAAGCTGTTCCATGAACTGTTTATGGGTCATGTTACCACATAGCTCTTTGTGGATAAGGAAAGCATTGGTGGCAGCAATGTCCAAGAAGTGTAGAAAGATCTTTCTGTACCACTTCATTGTTTTGTGTTGTGCAGTGTAGTACTGTAAGAGCTGATCGGACAGGTCCACACCCCCCATGTGTTTGTTGTATGCAGTCACAGGTGCAGGACATGGAAATGTCTTTGTCCTCCATGTATCTTGTGTTTTCACCCTCCTCTGCACAGTCTCACCAGTATAAGCAGATTGAATGGTGGAACAGACAGGTACCTCTCGTGTGTCCATCCACTTAACAAATACAAGAGGGCCATCCCGAATCCACCTGATGGATCCTCTGGCAGATTTTTTGGAGAGTGAATTGGTTGCATCACGTGGGCAATCCTTCCTGTTGTCCCTGTAAGTCCCACATGCACCAAACTTCATTGCAAACAGGTCTTTGAGGAGCTTTGGGCTTGTGTAGAAATTGTCCATGTACACATGGTACCCAGAGCCTAAAACTTTACAGTCCAAAAGAGATGTTACAGCATCATGTGACAGTCCATGGCCTGTGGGAAAGTTGTTCTTTCCTGTGTACACAGAAAAGTCCAAAGTGTATCCATTTGATGAGTCTGCAAGAACAAACAACTTGAAACCCCATCTGGTTGGTTTGGCTTTCATGTACTGTGTCATACCTGTGTGTGCTTTGCATGCCACCATTCTCTCATCGACAGCTAAGTTTATTTTAGGATGATAGATGGCTTTACAAGCATGACGAATACTGTCCATGAGAGGTTTGACCCTGAAAAGCCGGTCATGTTCAGGTGTGCCCCTCTTTCTGTCATTCTCCTTATCTGCATCTGGGTGACTCATGTGCACATTCCATGAAATGGTGCGGTATCTGTCCCGGGACATGATTGTGGCAGGAAAAGGCAAAGAGAAAAGACTGTCTTGCCGCCAGTAGTCGCTGATGGAGCTGATCTTCACCATGGCCATGTAAAAAAGCAGCCCAATGTAGCGGTACATCTCACTGATGCTGACATCAGTCCATTTATATTTGCGGCCTTTAGCAATTGCACCAGCAGCTTGAGCATTGGTGTTGTGGCACAGAGTTGACACTGCATTCTCAGAAAAAAACATTTTGAAGAGACTCAGAGGAGTGTGTGCGTCAGCAGGACTCAGCTGTGTGCTAGGTTTCCGTGCAGGCAGGAATCTCAGAGTCTGTGGAACCATATCAATGTCAGTCTCTGTTTGCCATGACAGAGTAGACTGCTTGCTGCTTGTCTGAATGTTTGTCTTGGCCCTCTTTGCAACAGGTGTCTGGTGATCACCATCACCTTTATAGCTGTAAAACAAACAAACAACTGTGAGCATGTTTATTACACAAAATACAACAACTGCATTTCAATCATTAAAAGTAACATTGGCCAGATGCAAAGCTATACAGACACATAATGTTTGTATGGACTATGTAAAACCAGAATATGTAAAAAGAATTATAGGGATCTCCCAGTCACGTGACCTCTAGCCGCGTGTCAGCCATTTTGACGGAATACTTCAGCGCACCTACATACATGAGAATGCGGATTATCACATGTTTTATGACTGCGAATTGATTAAAATAATATAATAGTATATATTGGTCACTGTATTAATTATCTTGAGCCTGCTGTAATGTTCCTATACATATATTTTCTTTCCAACTGTGCATTCTGAATAATAAATAGGCTAAATATATTTATCCACTAAGCTGCAGCAGTCATATGCTCGTCTTCCCATAAACAGTTTTTTTTTTCTTCTCTTTCTGACATTTCTTACCTGTTGGGTTTACATTTTTTAATTAAATTGACTATAAAGATTGCTTGTGTGTGCTGGTGTTTATTCCAGTCTTTTAAAATAGTTGAATGAATGCTCGCGATCGTGCCTAGTAACGATGTTAAATAGGCTAACGTTAGGCTATTTAATCAATAATGTACACAGGGTAGAGGAGAATGACAGTCAACTACTTTGAATATTATAGCATTTTGGGCATAAACATGTAAATAATGAAAAGATTGACATTGAAAAATGACACAGAATGATTAAAATTTAAATATTTAATTCAAATAAATAATTGTTCGTGGTTCACACTGATGTTATTCATTTGTTCTCACACACTTCAGCGTCACGGTCACTGGTTTAGACTAACACTGACCATTATCTATTATTAGCACAGCGGCCGTCAGCTAACTCTTCACGTCATGTCATCACAAAAAGAAATATACAAGTGGAAGATAAAGGAATTAGTAATCATAGATCCTTATGAAGCACCACAAGTTCTTTTTACAGACATTAAATGTGTAGAAAAACTTCCTGACATTGAGTTCGGTGACATTTACAGCTAAGTTACCTTATTCACTTCCCATCACGCTACACCGGAGCTTCATTAAAAGCATACACAAGCTTAGCAGGCTATCGGTATCACAGCATCGCTCGGGCATGATAGAAAAATAGGTGAATACAGAGCCATATTAGACATTCTCTGGTGAATATTTCACGACGACCTGTATTATGACCAGCGGTTTAGGATTTTCTATACCGTCAAAATGGCTGCTCCAAATGGCGTGACGTCACGCGGGACATCCCTATACTAATATCTGAAAGAAAGGGAATAAGTGTACTTACTTTTCAGTTGTTCTCAAAACTGAACGACACCTGTCGCGTGCCCTCCCAGTGCGAGTTGCAGGTGAGGCTGAGGGTGATGCTACCACATTCCTATAAAAATAATAATATTAATATTAATAAAGGTTGAACAAAGTACTAAGTACACATGCATAACTGATGGACAGTCAGTATGTTGATAAAACAACATCAGGTCTAACATCTGTAAAATAGTGGGTAAATATGTACTTACTCTTTCTGATTTCTGTCTATGTTGCTGCGTGTCCTCTTAGTGCGAGTTGCAGAACCTACATCATTCCTTTCAAAAAAAGTTGAAAACTATTATTATCATATATTTTAGAGTACTATTCCAGCACATGCACAACTGATGGACATTAGCATGCTGATAAGATAACACAAAGAAAAAATATGTAACATTATCAACCAACCTCCAAAAATAAAGTCATACAGGCTCATATTGTAAAAAAAAAAAATTTAACTAACATGGGTAAATATGCACTTACTTGTTCTGATGTTCGACTGTGTTGCTGCGCGCCCTCCGAGTTGCAGATGAAGGTGATGCAGCTACATTCCTTTTTTTAAAAAAAAGTTGAAAACTATTATAACATAAATATTTCAAAGTATTTTACCATCAGTCTATATGAATAACTGGTGCGAATAATTGTAGACACGTGCTGTAGGTGTATATTACGTGTCAATGGGCCATTACGGAGATAGCACAACGCAAACATTACCACATTTGCAATCCATCAGCTGGGCATATTTACACATTTCAGCACATACACACATTTGCAATAGATATTTGCAAGCACTTTTCGTTGATGATAATGAGGCAGCATAAACACTAGTCAAAATATAATCTAAACATACATAATATTTTCTAAATTAATTTCAAAATCCTAACTTTCATACAGGCCATGATTTAAGATCATGCGCAATCGCGAGACAAATGGAGTGGGCAGATAAGATTTTGACCCTTTCATTAGGTTTATTTTTTTTGTATAAAGCCTTTCTTTAAAGTTAATTTCGTTTTGTATTAATTGTATCTTAATTTTAATCGTTGTTTCATCAACAAATTGCCTGTATTTAATACATAAGAATTAAAAATAGCAGGCAAAAGAGCTCCGTGTCAGCATGTGAACTGGAGTTTGTCTAATAAATGAACCCAAACTCATAAGCTTTGCCTAAAATACCAGAGAAATATATAGAAAGCTCGAAATGTGTTATTTTGAACAAAACTACTAAAAACGAAAGAAAACAGACTGCATACAACTCTCTCCTACTTTATACAGCATAGCCTAGACCATTTAAATATAAATTATTCTGAATGAAAAGTATGGAAATGGTCCAACCAGTAAAATATGTAGCCTACGTTTATATAAAATAGCTTGTCAACTTATGCAAGTAAATTTAAAAAGACTTACTCATCCGAAATATTATCCACGGCTGGATCAAGTCGCTCATCAAAATACAAATGTTCGTCGTCAGAGTCCCGCTCTTCTTCTGAGGAAAAAGTGAACTCGTCATCACTATCCAGGACTAGCTGAAGGGCTTCCTCACCTGTGAACCGTGTCATCTTCCAACGGCGCAGAAAAGTGAATGAATGAAACTTGCTGGTTTTAAGGCATTTCAGGGGGCGTTACCTTATTATGCATAGATCACCTCAGTACATTATCTTATGAATAGCGCGCTCTGCGAGTGGGTGTGAACTCATTATCGATAATTAGATGAGACGGGAGAAACTGTACTTCTCTTTAGTTTCATACAGATTACATTGCAGGAGAATATTTGTTTTGAATGTGAATTGTTTTATTTAAAAGTAGAAATTTAAAGCTTTCTTTAGACACATGTTTCATGGTTGTGTGATAAGTATTAGCAGAGTTTCAGTTCATTTTCCAGACTTGTTTCAGAAAGATTTTTGCGGAGACAGAGTGAGCTGAAAGTTTATTTATTTAAAAATAAAAACAAGGTTTTGATGTTAATGTGAGTGTACACAAAAAAAAGAAGACCGTCTATAGTTTATAATCATGTATTTATTTTATTTATATGACCATAAATGACAGATTTTTTAAAGTTTATGTTGCTGCTATGTGAAAAAAATCCTGCATAACGCGCCGGCGCGTTTGTCGACCTCAGAGGGTTAACTCATGCTGCTCTACATCCACATGTGAAACATCCAGCTGTCCTCCCTAGAGACAGTCACGTGTCGGCATTACTCGTCAAGCACTATCATGAGAGAGTGCACCATCAAGGACGGGGAATGACCATGAATGAGCTCCGATCCAATGGCATATGGATCCTGGGATGCAGCAATGCAGTGTCATCCCATATTTACAAGTGCACAACGTGCAGGAAGTTCAGAAGATGCACAGAACAACAAAGGATGGCAAATCTCCCGGAAGAGCGAATGGAAACAGCCCCTCCATTTACTTACTGTGGGATGGACTGCTTCGGGCCATTCTACGTCAAGGAAGGAAGGAAAGAGTTAAAGCGTTATGGACTGTTACTTACCTGCATGTGTTCCAGAGCAGTACGCATTGAAATGCTTGATGATTTGACCACAGATGCCTTCATCAACGCTCTGCGTTCATTCATCGCTATTCGTGGAACAGTACGACAAATAAGATGTGATCAAGGGACAAACTTTGTCGGCGCTAGGCGTGAGTTTATTGAAGCATTAAAGGAGATGGACCAAGAGGAACTCAAAGAACTGAGATGTGAGTTCATCATGAACACCCCAGCTTCAAGTCATATGGGTGTTATCTGGGAAAGACAAATTCGCACTATCAGAAGTGTCTTGATGTCCATTCTAGAACAGTCAGCCAGACAACTTGACTGCTCCTCACTACGAACGTTCCTATATGAAGTCATGGCTGTTGTAAATAGCAGACCTCTGACCACTGATTATCTGAACGATCCATCCGGTCCAGAGCCCTTGACACCAAACCACATCCTGACCATGAAATCTATGATCATCTCTCCACCTCCTGGAAGGTTCGTCAGGGAAGATGTGTACCTCCGCAAGAGATGGCGCCGAATTCAACTCTTAGCCAACAATTTTTGGACACGGTGGAAGAAGGAATACCTCCTCAATCTCCAACACAGACAGAAGTGGATCAAAGACCGCAGAAACGCTAAGGTCAATGATATTGTTATTTTGCAAGATGATGCTACACCGCGAAACCAGTGGAAGTTAGCAAAGGTTATTGAAGTGTACCCAGGAAAGGACGGAAGAGTGAGAAGACTCAAGTTGCTTATCAGCGATTCAACTCTGGATGGAAGAGGAAAGCCCATCTCTAAACCTGTTCATTTGGAGAGGCCCATCCATAAGACAGTTACATTGTTGGAATCAGACTGAAAACTCCTGCATCCTCTAGTCACTCTTTCCACCAGTTCTTAAGTTGAGCCATAAGTAAATAGTTAGTACTTTAAAATTAACATTATATGCAGTATGTTTGTCTCTTTAAGCTGTTCTGAGAAATCACTTGTGATTTGGTGTGAGTGTAACTGTCACGGTTCATGAATCGGCTGTCTCATTTCAGATGTGTGTGTGTGTCTGTATGTGGGCGTGGTTACTCATTGTAGTGATTAGTGTTGCCAGCTGTGATCAATCCCCGTTCCCTTTATATGTGCAGTAATTCCCATCTCATGTTGTCAGATCGTTGTGGTTTTCCCCGGTGTCGTGTCCTGTTCCCGTGTGGCTCTCTGTTTCCTTGCTGTGGATTTCGTTGTGTGGATTCGTTGTGTTCGTCTCCTCGTCTGGATGTTCCACTGATTCCTGGTTTCCTGAGCACGCTTCACTTCACCACCACCGGAGGCCATCGAAGTCCCTGTGCCACAATCGTCATCTGAGTGTGTTTTCCCCGACCTGTGTTTGTGCTTTTTCTGACCATTAATAAACGCCTTTTACTTGCAATTGTATCCGTTCTGATTTCCTCACAGAACGATCTGACCAAATATGGATGCAGCAAGCGAGGCTCGTCTGAGTGAATTCATCTCCCATAGCATCACGCGTATGGATCAACAAGAGGAGAGCATATCTAACACAGGTTGTGCGGTCCAAGCACTCGTGGCACAGGTGTCCGAGCTCACCCAACAGTTACAACATCTACGAGCTCCCACTGCGCCGCCCACACCGCTCGTTCCCCCACCACCAGCACCAGCGGCAGAAAATCAACCTGAGCCTCGTCTACCCACACCGGAAGGGTATTCTGGTGAGCCTGAATTCTGCAGAGCCTTTCTTACGAGATGTTCCATGCATTTTGCCTTACAGCCGCGCACCTTTCATAGTGAATCCTCCAAGGTGGCGTTTGTACTGACACTGCTGTCAGGAAAGGCATCTCTCTGGGGAACGGCGGTGTGGGAGAATAAGGACGACTGCTGCACCTCGTTCCAGGCACTCTCCGAGGAGATGAGGAGGGTTTTTGATCGCGCAGTAGCGGGTAAGGAGGTGGCCAGATTACTCACCGATCTGCGTCAAGGTGAAGGCTCGGTGTCGGATTACTCCATCCGTTTCCGCACCCTGGCCGCAGAGTGCCATTGGAAGAGGAGGCGCAGTGGGACAGATTCCTGCATGGGCTGGCTCACCGCGTTCTTAGAGAAATCTACGTTTTGGACCTCCCTGAGACACTTAATGGACTGGTGGAGCTGGCGTTAAGAGTGGACGCTCGCCTGAATCGTGTGACCGGACTGACACATCCAAATCGTCTCCAGCACAGCGCGGAGGACCACCAGCCCAGTGGAGCGAGCGCGGTCAGCCCAGTTTATGACCACGAGCCCATGCAGGTAGTGAGAGCTCGGCTTTCCCGGGAGGAGAGGGAAAGGCGGAGATCCCAAGGACTCTGTCTGTACTGCGGCCGGGCTGGTCACTTTATCCATTCGTGTCCGGTAAAAGAGCAAGCCCGATAGTAAGTATGAGGCTACTATCGGGTGGGATCTCCGCCGAGAAGACCTCGGAGTAGAAGACCCCGAGTGGCCGCGGAGTACCTCGACCTGAAGGAGGTGTTCAGTAAGTCTCGTGCTGCTTCTCTTCCTCCGCATCGTTCCTATGACTGTGCGATAGATCTACTGCCAGGTAAATCTCCGCCTAAAGGCAAACTTTACTCTCTTTCTGTTCCCGCGAGGGAGGCCATGGAGAAATATATTTCTGATTCTCTGGCCTCTGGGTTCATCCAGCCTTCCTCTTCTCCTGTGGGGGCGGGGTTATTTTTCGTTGGGAAGAAGGATGGTTCTCTGCGACCTTGTATTGATTACCGAGAGCTGAACAACATCACGGTAAAGAATTCTTATCCTTTGCCGTTGATGTCTTCAGCTTTCGAGAGGTTGCAGGGAGCATCCATTTTCACGAAACTGGACTTACGTAATGCATATCATTTGGTTCGCATCAGGAAGGGGGATGAATGGAAAACTGCTTTTAAAGGGATAGTTCACTTTGAAATAACATTTTGGTATGTTTTAGCTTACCTCAAGGGCATCCAAGATGTAGGTGTCTTTTTTTCCGCAGTAGTTTCAATTTTGATATTTTTAGGTCAAACCGTTCTTGTCTGTCAGTCATTTCATGCAGGTCTATGGTCACTGTCTCAAAGAGCATGCACAAAGTCCAAATTAAAACAATTCCCCATCGTCCAAATTAAACAATTCCCCATCGTAAGTACACATTGATTGCCTAAGACACGAAACGAGCGGTTTGTGTGAGAAAACGATCAGTATTTATATCGTTGTTAGCTCTTGAACACAGCCGCGTCCAAATGATCTGAGGGCGCGGGCGGGTATAGATATATACACTAGACGTCGCCTTGGCTACGGTTTCGTTCCAATGAACTGCAGTAGCCAAGGTGACGTCTAGTGTATATATCTATACCCGCCCGCGCCCTCAGATCATTTGGACGCGGCTGTGTTCAAGAGCTAACAACGATATAAATACTGATCGTTTTCTCACACAAACCGCTCGTTTCGTGTCTTAGGCAATCAATGTGTACTTACGATGGGGAATTGTTTAATTTGGACGATGGGGAATTGTTTTAATTTGGACTTTGTGCATGCTCTTTGAGACAGTGACCATAGACCTGCATGAAATGACTGACAGACAAGAACGGTTTGACCTAAAAATATCAAAACTGAAACTACTGCGGAAAAAAAGACACCTACATCTTGGATGCCCTTGAGGTAAGCTAAAACATACCAAAATTTTATTTCAAAGTGAACTATCCCTTTAATACCCCTAGGGGGCACTTTGAATATTTGGTTATGCCTTTCGGGCTTTCCAACAGCCCAGCGGTTTTCCAGGCACTCGTGAATGATGTGTTGAGAGACATGGTAGATCAATTCATATATGTTTACCTGGATGACATATTGATTTTTTCCTCGTCTCTCCAGGAACACGTTCAACACGTCAGATGAGTGCTCCAGAGACTATTAGAGAATGGGCTTTTTGTCAAGGCGGAGAAGTGCGCGTTTCATGCACAGTCTGTTCCCTTCCTAGGGTACATCATCTCTTCTGAGGGAGTGCGCATGGACCCTGACAAGGTTAAGGCTGTGGTAGATTGGCCAAGTCCAGATTCCCGTAAGGCCCTACAGCGGTTTCTGGGGTTCGCCAATTTTTACCGGCGTTTCATTCGTAATTTCAACCAACTAGTCGCACCTCTGATTGCCTTGACCTCCCCCCGAACGACGTTCAGGTGGTCGAACACTGCCGAGGCAGTGTTCAACAACCTCAAGAGTCACTTCATTTCGGCTCCCATTCTGGTCACCCCAGATCCCACACGTCAGTTCGTGGTGGAGGTCGACGCGTCAGAGGTGGGAGTAGGAGCAGTGCTTTCACAACGCGCTTCCTCAGATGACAAGATGCATCCCTGCGCATTTTTTTCTCATCGACTATCGCCTGCCGAACATAATTATGACATTGGTAACAGAGAGTTGTTGGCAGTAAAGTTAGCGTTGGAGGAGTGGCGTCATTGGTTAGAGGGTTCGGGGGTACCCTTTATCGTTTGGACCGATCATAAGAATCTGGAATACATCAGATCTGCTAAAAGACTCAACTCCAGGCAGGCTCGGTGGGCTCTTTTTTTCGGACGTTTTGATTTTGTTCTCTCGTACCGCCCGGGTTCCAAAAACATCAAACCCGACTCTTTATCTCGTATTTTTGATCCATCCGAACGCCCGGTGACTCCCGAGTGTATTTTACCTGAGAAAGTTGTCATCTCCACTCTGGTATGGGAGGTCGAATCGAGGGTCAAGACAGCCCTAGAAGGGGTAACGCCTCCGCCTGGTTGCCCACCGGGTCGTTTGTTTGTTCCGGAGGGGTTACGGTCTGACGTTATTCGATGGGGTCATTGCTCCAACGTGGCTTGTCATCCAGGAGTGACTCGTACCAGTTTTTTAGTTAAGCAACGATTCTGGTGGCCATTAATGGCTCGCGACATTCACGATTTTGTGTTGGCTTGTTCAGTCTGTGCCACTGGTAAGACATCTAACCAACCCCCAGATGGGTTACTTGGACCACTGTCTGTCCCTTCGAGACCCTGGTCCCATATCGCTCTAGATTTTGTCACCGCCCTCCCGCCTTCCAATGGCATAACGGTTGTTTTAACCGTAGTGGACCGGTTCCCGAAGGCGGCACATTTCATCCCCTTGCCCAAATTACCTTCAGCCAAGGAGACAGCGGTCGCAGTCATAGATCACATCTTTCGGTTACATGGCCTCCCGATGGACGTGGTCTCTGACAGGGGTTCCCAATTCGTATCAAAATTTTGGCGAGAATTTTGTAAATTACTGGGGGCCACGGTCAGTCTGTCCTCGGGCTATCATCCCCAGAGCAATGGCCAGTCTGAACTGAGCCAATCAGGACCTCGAGAGAATGTTGCGATGTTTGGTTGCCAAGAATCCGTCGTCCTGGAGCCAACAGCTTTCTATGGTGGAGTACGCCCACAATTCATTACCAGTGTCATCCACGGGCCTCTCGCCATTTAAGTGTAGTTTAGGTTACCAGCCACCAATTTTTCCGAGTCTGGAATCCGAAGTCGCGGTCCCCTCCGCTCACGCATTCATCCAGAGGTGCCGCCGTACTTGGACTAGAGCCCGTGAGACTCTACTCCAAGCAGGGGGGCGCATGAAGGCCAAGGCCGACCGCCACCGGTCAAAGCCTCCCGTCTACGTCGTGGGTCAAAAAGTGTGGCTTTCTACCAAGAATATTCCGCTCCACTCCGTGTCTAACAAGTTAGCTCCCAAATTCATTGCCCCGTTTCCTGTCACCAAAATTATTAGTCCGGTGACAGTCCGACTCAAACTCCCTCCTGCGTACAGGAGAATTCACTCCGCCTTCCATGTGTCCAAAGTCAAGCCCGTGTTTTATTCTCACATTAATCTGCCTGCCCCGGTTCCCCCCCCGCCGCGACTCGTAGATGGGGAACTTTCTTATTCGGTTCGTCGTATTCTGGATTCGAGACGGAGGGGACGCGGATTTCAGTACTTGGTTGACTTGGGAGGGTTACGGTCCAGAGGAGAGAAGTTGGGTATCTGCTAGAGACATTCTGGATCACTCCCTTATCGATGATTACAATCGACAGGTAAGGTTATCTGGGAACGCCAGGAGGCGTTCCTAGGGGAGGGGGTACTGTCACGGTTCATGAATCGGCTGTCTCATTTCTGATGTGAGTGTGTGTCTGTATGTGGGCGTGGTTACTCATTGTAGTGATTAGTGTTGCCAGCTGTGATCAATCCCCGTTCCCTTTATATGTGCAGTAATTCCCATGTCATGTTGTCAGATCGTTGTGGTTTTCCCCGGTGTCGTGTCCTGTTCCCGTGTGGCTCTCTGTTTCCTTGCTGTGGATTTCGTCGTGTGGATTCGTTGTGTTCGTCTCCTCGTCTGGATGTTCCACTGATTCCTGGTTTCCTGAGCACGCTTCACTTCACCACCACCGGAGGCCATCGAAGTCCCTGTGCCTCAATCGTCATCTGAGTGTGTTTTCCCCGACCTGTGTTTGTGAGTTTTCTGACCATTAATAAACGCCTTTTACTTGCAATTGTATCCGTTCTGATTTCCTCACAGAAACTCTCATCATATATGAGAATTACATGACACTGAAAAAAGGAAAGGAATTACAAACAGACAAGGGCGTAGATTTGGTTTGAACATTGGGGGTGTAACTGCCTCACATTTTTTTGTTAAGTTTGTTACTGTTTTTGATTCCTACCTGAGAATAATAGGAGATCGTATAGGCGGAACTAATTAGTGCCGATCTTGTGTTCCGCACGTAATTAGAAGCAACACAAACCCTGAAGTGAAGCGCTAAAAACATAGCATGGCAAGAACTCTCCAAGTTAAGTAAATATTAAGAATATAAACATATCTGGATGTATATTATCTAAGAAGAAAGAAGACAAGGAAGAAGACTTTAAGTTTAGCCCCTCTTAAGTAGAAAGCAGCCTACGAGGTATGTTTCTTTTGTATCCTGTTTCTGTGATACATTTCATGTGCATAGCTTGTGTTAATTAAGTGTGTAACTATAGTGGCATAATCTGAATTCAAGACATACATGCATTTTATTTATAGTATCCTTTTATTTTTGCTCTTTTTTCACCTAGTTCTCACGGGTGGACATGATATGCTGTAGAAATAAAACCCCATTTTTAAACAAGACCTCGTGCTTCGTGTTGACTACTAGAGTGAGCTACAGGGGGGGTTGAAGTTTGGGTTCTGCATATTTTTCATGTTTCATGTATAAATATTGGGGGGGGGTTGTAATGCATAGATTTAAAAATTGAAGGGGGGTTATCTCCCCCCCAACCCCCACAAACTACACCCCTGCAAACAGATAATGTTTTTAAGGCCTTTTTGTTCTCAGACAACTTAATTGAAAAGAGGTATTTTTCAAGTTATTTAAAAAATGTAAGAAAAAGAGGTTTCATATTTAAATATTTAGATTTATGAATATGAAACTTTGCTAAGATCAGATTAATTACATAAAAATTACCTTTTTTAGATTGATTATAATCTACAAAGCCTAGGACCACATCCTTCCAATACAACACACATTCATTATAGATTTCAGACCTATAAATCCTAAGACATCTTGCCAAAACATTTTGGTAAATGGACAATACCAAAAAAAAAAAAAAAAAATGAACTACAGTTTCATCAGAGTTGTCACAGAAAGAACAACTGGAGGAAATACCCTTTTTGAACTTTTTGAGGTAGTGACTTGCAGGGTAGTATTTATGAATTATTTTAAAAGAAATCTCTTTTACTTTATTGGTTAAAAAAAAAGAAAAAGATGTGGAACTGCATTATTCCAGTAAGCGGTCACAGGCGGTAAAGTAACAATGTTTTGCTGAAAAAGTGAACAGACTGATCGATTGTTTTTACAGGGAGAAGCAAAGCACAATTTGCCAACATGAGTATTGACCAAACTCATAGAGACTGTAGAGGTTGAGTTCCTCTCAATAAAGCAAGAGCACCTGATGGGATTGAACCCATAAATATTGAAAATTCTTTGGGAGAAACAGGAAATTGAAAGTGATATAAAAAGTGATATAAAAACTATCAAACCAATTATGAAAAAATATAGACAGTTACATATTACAGTTTGATACGGAACTTTTCACCTCATAAATATTTTATTTGGAATAACTGTAATATTTTATATATATATATATATATATATATATATATATATATATATATATATATATATATATATATATACAGTGAGGAAAATAAGTATTTGAACACCCTGCTATTTTGCAAGTTCTCCCACTTGGAAATCATGGAGGGGTCTGAAATTGTCATTGTAGGTGCATGTCCACTGTGAGAGACATAATTTAAAAAAAAAAATCCAGAAATCACAATATATGATTTTTTAACTATTTATTTGTATGATACAGCTGCAAATAAGTATTTGAACACCTGTCTATCAGCTAGAATTCTGACCCTCAAAGACCTGTTAGTCTGCCTTTAAAATGTCCACCTCCACTCCATTTATTATCCTAAATTAGATGCACCTGTTTGAGGTCGTTAGCTGCATAAAGACACCTGTCCACCCCATACAATCAGTAAGAATCCAACTACTAACATGGCCAAGACCAAAGAGCTGTCCAAAGACACTAGAGACAAAATTGTACACCTCCACAAGGCTGGAAAGGGCTACGGGGAAATTGCCAAGCAGCTTGGTGAAAAAAGGTCCACTGTTGGAGCAATCATTAGAAAATGGAAGAAGCTAAACATGACTGTCAATCTCCCTCGGACTGGGGCTCCATGCAAGATCTCACCTCGTGGGGTCTCAATGATCCTAAGAAAGGTGAGAAATCAGCCCAGAACTACACGGGAGGAGCTGGTCAATGACCTTAAAAGAGCTGGGACCACCGTTTCCAAGGTTACTGTTGGTAATACACTAAGACGTCATGGTTTGAAATCATGCATGGCACGGAAGGTTCCCCTGCTTAAACCAGCACATGTCAAGGCCGTCTTAAGTTTGCCAATGACCATTTGGATGATCCAGAGGAGTCATGGGAGAAAGTCATGTGGTCAGATGAGACCAAAATAGAACTTTTTGGTCATAATTCCACTAAACGTTTTTGGAGGAAGAAGAATGAGAAGTACCATCCCAAGAACACCATCCCTACTGTGAAGCATAGGGGTGGTAGCATCATGCTTTGGGGGTGTTTTTTCTGCACATGGGACAGGGCAACTGCACTGTATTAAGGAGAGGATGACCGGGGCCATGTATTGCGAGATTTTGGGGAACAACCTCCTTCCCTCAGTTAGAGCATTGAAGATGGGTCGAGGCTGGGTCTTTCAACATGACAATGACCCGAAGCCAGGGTTCGAATTACGGGGGAGCTAAGGGGAGCTCGGCTCCCCTGAAAAGGACCTGGGCTCCCCTGAAAGCCTACTTTGAGACATTTAGGGGGAGCTCTAAAACACTGTCCATTTTTTGTGTCGCATATAGATTTTGATTTTCTGTACATTTCTTGTACATTCTATACAAGGGAAAACTCCTTTTCTCGAGAATATTGAAGCCTTTATTTTAAAACGCATTGCAGCAGCACCAGCACAGGCGAGAGCATCAGAGCTCGCGCAAGCACTCTGATAGGCTGTGCTGAGGCAACTGCACAAACCAATGGCGAGAAAGCAGAAGCGCGCGATCCAATAGGAGCGCTTGGCGCCCTGCCAGACTCTGCGCGCCAAATAGAAGAGTATAAATACAGAGAAAACTCGCCATATGACAGATCTAATCGACTGAAGCGAAAACACCTGACGTGAGAGAAAAAGCACGGCACGGCAACGCAGTACTCATTCCCTTATTTCTAGTCTAAGGGAACCGAGGTTACGTAAGTAACCAAGTACGTTCTGTACTGTTTACTGTAAACCTATTGTTTTAAATGCCCGAACATGCACCAAAAGCGTTAAAGTCAGTCAGGGAGGATCGGAAAATAGGGCTCCCCCGAAAGCCACTTTGTAATTCGAACCCTGCCCGAAGCACACAGCCAGGATAACCAAGGAGTGGCTCTGTAAGAAGCATATCAAGGTTCTGGCGTGGCCTAGCCAGTCTCCAGACCTAAACCCAATAGAGAATCTTTGGAGGGAGCTCAAACTCCGTGTTTCTCAGCGACAGTTTCTACATTGTGATTTCTGGAGTTTTTTTTTTTTTTGATTATGTCTCTCACAGTGGACATGCACCTACGATGACAATTTCAGACCCCTCCATGATTTCTAAGTGGGAGAACTTGCAAAATAGCAGGGTGTTCAAATACTTATTTTCCTCACTGTATATATATATATATATATATATATATATATATATATATACACATGTATCAAATATTACAGTTATTCCAAATAAAATATTTATGAGGTGAAAAGTTGTGCTTGAATATCAAAGACCATGCCAAGAGGGATTGCCTGTGAAAATCAGATAATATTGCTGGTAATTTTTCAATTTTGTAGTTACATAACAGAAGAAAGTCATGGGATTTATGGGAAGAACATGTTGTGTTGTTGGATGTGTTGTAAACTTAGAATTGAAAGACCAGGAGACTTGGTTGTTTCTTCAGCAGGATTCTTTATTGAGAACACAAGCTGTCGGTAGCTGCAGTCACCAAGTCTGACGTGAATGTTCTCTTACAGTTTATATACATTTAGGGGCAGGAACCGAAAAAGACAGGTTTAGGAACTGGTTCTAGACTGAGAGCATTGCCCACCCTAATCCACTCAGCATATCTATTCAAACACTGAGACCCGAGTACAGGACTGGCTGGACTTTCTTGCTAAAACACAAACTCCAAGAGTTTCAGTAAAACAGGACTGACCAGTGTCTTTTGCTAGAAAACTCTGATAATCATAATTTATACCTAACCTTAACATTCTAAATTAAATGTAAACCTAAATTAAACATTTTAATAAATTTGCATTCCCACATTTGCCCCTTTGAGAGTCTTAAAAAAACTCTCACAAAATACAAATTTATACACTTAAAAGTTAATTCTTGTAACTTGTGTAAGTTACAGGCACAAAGCATGATCTGTGTTGTTCATCTGTAATTGCATGTTGACACAGAAACAAACATGCAATTAGGGTCCGTGAAGTTCTTACGGGTAATATTCTTTTATGGTTGGACCAGTCATTTTCTCGTACGAGGCGTGAGTCATTTGTTGAATGAAACACTTGATACTGTGGAAGCATACGTAGAACGCCAGTAGGAGAAATAACAGCAGCATTGCTATTTCTTTAATCCACAGCCAGGGTTTACTAATCAAGTTTCCGAACCATGAAGAATTGTTTTCAGTCATCTGGTGTAATTTTGTTGAAAGATCAAGAATGTCTTGTTGGATTTTGTTCAAGTTCTCTGTTGGATCCATTAACCCGGTGCAGCACTCAGGTACACCATACGATGGGATTAATGCTCCAAGAGTTCTTGACCACCACGTTTGAACACAAGTGAGTCCTGGAATGCAGCCATCTTTGTTGATAGAAGGAGCTGAATTTTGTAGCTGTGGAGAGCTTGGGGTGGAGTGTGTATTTTTTTTTTCTGATAGCTGGTAGAACATAAACCAGGGTGCACCTACCGTTGAATTGGCTGGGTAGGATGCTGTAGACAGATATAGGGTGTGCAACCCATGGGATTCCGGCTCCTACTGAAGGTGCATGTGGCATGCAAACGTTCTTTCCAGCAAACAAGGCATTTCTTGCTCTAAGAAGATGTTGTTTCTGGGGTCCACACTTTGTGCGATGTCCATGATGGTTAGTAGTAGTACGACAATCTTGATCATGATGAGGGATGACTGAAGTTCCTGTAGGTGAGTCTGCGTTGTGTATTTTTTTTTCTTCTGTGTTGGTTGTAGTCTCTGCAGTTGGTCTAGTTGTTTTCTGGAGGTTGGGTCTTCATATGCAGGTGTGTAGGTCAGTGCATATGGTTAAAAACAAACAAACAAAGAACAACTGCAACAGACCAGTATTTATTGTAACGGCTACAAACATTAGGGTTGTATCCTCTATTCAATCTGAGTCTGCTAATTGTGGTTCCTTCTTTCCCTATTTCTTAATTTATGAGACACCTAAAAAGGAACAGTGAGGTGAGGATGGACTATGGTTGGGAAGGGCCTATAAGGGAATCTTCACTGCAGGGTTGGCCCCCGAAAGCCTGTTGCTTCCAGTTCTTCCCTGGGCACCTCACTGGTCCATGTGTCCTATCCTATCCCTGTAGGGGGAGGAACCACTTTGCAATGTGACACATGAGTCCATGTTTTCTTTCCCTGGCACAACACTGCAGCTGCTGTAATCATCATTACTTGATGTGGTCCATGCCACTTAGGTTCTAACGGCTTGTGTCCGAATGATTTTATCATGACCCATTGACCTGGGACGATTGTGTGTCCACCCTCTGGTGGAGTCTGCCAACATGACTCAACTCTCTCTCTGGCACTCTGTAGTGCCTTTGTAAAGTGTTCACAGTAAGAGATCAGGGCATCTGAGGCAATGTGAACATCAGCATTTCTAAGATCAATCACACCTGGCATCTGCATTGGGCGTCCTGTAATAATCTCATGAGGGCTCAGTCCTACTGATCTGTTAGGTGACGCTCTCATACTACACAGTACTGCTGGCAGCGCTTCAACCCATGACACTCCTTCCTGATGCATTTTGCTTAGCCTGGTTTTGATTGTTCTGTTTGCCCTTTCAACCTGTCCTGATGCTTGTGGCCTGTAGGGACAGTGCAGATTCCACTTAACCTTCAACATTTTAGACACTTCTTTAACTACCTGTCCTGTGAAGTGCATACCTTGATCTGAGTCAATGCAATCTGGTAATCCCCATCTGGGAATGAAATCAGTGACAAGACATTTAGCAGTATGTGCAGCGGTAGCACGCCCTGTTGGATAAGTTTCTATCCATCTTGAGAACTTGTCTATTACTACCAAAACGTCAGTTTTTCCCTTACAACGAGGCAACGATATGTAATCAACTTGTAAGTGACGAAATGGTCCTGGTGGAGCTGGGGTATGTGCTGCTGGTGTAATGGCTGCTGGTACATCATTATTTTTCTGACATGTAACACACCTTTTGGCTGTTTCTGTGGCTACATTTCTGAATTTTGGATTCCACCATTGATTTGAGAACCTGTGATTCATCGTTGCTGGACCACTGTGACCCAAATTGTGTATTTGTTGAGCCAAATATGGCAGCAGTGATTCAGGAGCAACATACTTTCCCCCTTTGTTCCAGCAGCCAGATGAATCAATGGTGGCTCCTTTGTCTAACCATGTCCATGCTTCATATAGAGGAACATCTTTGTACAAATCAATGATAGATTCAGGAGGCAGAATTGTCTTCTGTGCTGTACTACCTGAACACACCTGTACAGTTACATAGGAACAAGCCTGTTTAGCTGCTACATCTGCAAGAGCATTACCTTTAGCTTCTGTAGTGTTAGTTGTGAGATGTGCTTTCACTTTGATCACTGCTAATTTCTTTGGAAGTTTCATGGAAAACATAAGATCTTTCACTAATTCCGCATGCTTAATGGGGGATCCAGCAGAAGTTAGAAACTGTCTGCTTTGCCAAATGACACCAAAATCATGAATTACCCCAAAAGCATACCTGGAATCCGTGTAGATATTTGCAACCGATCCTGAAGCTAGCGTGCATGCTCTAGTTAAAGCTACCAGTTCTGCAGCCTGAGCTGAAAAATGATCTGGAAGACGACCTGAAGCTACCACCTCAGTGGTGGACGTTACTGCATAACCTGCTCGTCTGTTCCCTTCAATTACTTGAGCTGAACCATCAACAAACAACTCAAATTCTGAATTTTCTATGGGAGTTTCTGCTATTTCACTTGTTGCTGCATATGTAAGCGTAACACAATCATGAGTCATTTCGCCTTCATCCTCTAACACAACTTCAGTCATTGCAGACATCATACATGACGAGGGGTTCGTGACCGGTGCACGCTGTAAAACAATGTTCGGGGCTGTGAGAGTAGTTAACCAATTTCCCCAACGAGAGGAAGTGACAGAAGTGACTTTTGCTTGATTCATTAGTGCGGACACTGCGTGAGGGCATTTTACATTTACCGTCTGACCTAACACCATTACTGATGAAGCCTGAAGCGCTAGATGAACTGCCTGTACTGCTCTTAGGCATGGTCCCATACCTTGAGCTACTAGGTCAAGTTTACCAGAATAGTAATGAATTGGACGTAAACTGCCTCCATGATCTTGCATTAGACATGCAGTCATGAAGCCTACGTGTTCATGGACATAGTCGAGCACAAAGGGTCTATCAGACTGGGCAATTCCTAATGCTGGTGCTTGACATAGTGCTCTCTTCAAATCATTGAATGCTTTGAGGTGAAGTTCTTCCATACAAACAATATCTGAATCTTTACCATGGCCTTTCAACAAGTCATAGAGAGGCTGAGCAATCGAGGCATATTCTTCAATCCACGGTCTACAGTAACCTGCTGTTCCTAAAAATGAGCATAGTGTTTTAATGGTAGTAGGCGGAGGTATGGCTTTGACTGAAGCCGTTCGATCCTGTGTAATAGATCTATTTCCTGCACCAATTGTTTGACCCAGAAATGTGACTTGCTTTTTAGCAATTTGAGCTTTGTGAAAGCTGCATTTGTGTCCTTTTTTATGCAAATAGTCCAACAATGCTGCCAATTCAGTTTGATGTACCTCGTGATCTGTTGAGGCAATCAAAATATCATCGACATATTGGATCATAGTGGACCGTTTTACTGGACATTCTGGGTAACACAAATCACGTCTGACAGCCTGATGGTATACGGTCAGGGAGTTTTGAAATCCCTGAGCCAATCGGGTCCACTGATATTGTTCATGGTCAAGTGTGAAAGCTAACCATGGCTGGCTGTCAGAGTGCAATGGTACAGAAAAGAATCCATTAGACATATCAATTACTGATTTTATCAATGTTTTTATTGGCTACTCTGTAGTCTATGGTGAGTCTCCATGTCCCATTGGATTTCTTGATGGATTTCTTGATGGGCCATATGGGTGAGTTACAGGGACTGTTGGTTTTAACTAGCACTCCTTGCGTCAGCAGCTTTTCTACAATAGGTTTGATTCCCTGTATGGCTTCCTTACTGATCGGATACTGTTTGGTAACCGGGGGTGGAGTTCCTGTCAGTTTGACTGGTTCTACACCTGTCAATAAACCACAATCATCCTTGTCATTAGCCCAAATTGGATGATTCAGTAAGAAAGCATACTCTGGAGGGATTCCCTTACAAAAAATTACTGCAGTTTTTTAGAAGTAATACTGCAGTTTTTGTTACATATAGAAAATGCAGTTTTTTGGACACGAAAAAACTGCAGTATTGCAGTATAGCTGGAGTACAACTGCAGTTTTACTCAGTAGTAGTACTACAATATAACTGTGGTATTACTGCAATACTATTGCAATATAACTGTGGTATTACTGCAATACTACTGCAATATAACTGTGGTATTACTGCAATAATACTGCAATATAACTGTGGTAGTACTGCAATAATACTGCAAAATAACTGTGGTATTACCGCAATACTACTGCAATATAACTGTGGTATTACCGCAATAATACTGCAATATAACTGTGGTAGTACTGCAATACATAACACAACTAAAGTGCAATTAGCCTACAATACTACCAAAATGCAATACTAATAAAATGCTGTACAATACCATTGAAATACAACCAGAATAAGTTTATTTATACACATCTGCAATATAATGAATTAAGGTACAAAACAACTGCAATGCAACAAATGTGATTTTACTTTTTTTTTTATATATAACTTCAAATAACAGGCTGGGAGTTAGACAATGTATTTAAAGTGTTTATTTATAAATCATGCATATATCGTCCCCCACATTATTCAGAGAGGTTGCGTTTTTTTGATGAGCTTATCCTCATTATTCCACTTGGTTCTTTTAACTGCCTTCATCTCAGATGTGGAAACAATATTTTGGATGTAGTCTGGAAAAACAAACAAAAAGAATCAGAGAAACTCTTTCAGTTACACTCTTCACCTCAGGGATATATTATGCCTAAAATGAATCTGCAAGTTAATCTCTTAAATTTAACTTGGTGTCAGCAAGTGTTTGTGGAAAGTATTCATATTAATTAGTTATTTTTTTATGGTTTACTGTTCAGCATTAATAATAGCTTTGAAGTTTGAACACTCCAGGTAAAAGAAGTTAAATTACTCACCCTCATGTCGTTCCAACCCCGTAAGACTTTCGTTCATCTTCGGAACACAATTGAAGACCTGGACCTTTTTGATGAAATCTGAGATCTTTCTGTCAATTGACAGTCTACACAATTTGCCCAATAACATGCATTTCTGGAAAAAAGCAGAAAGACACAATCATTTTTAAATGCTGGGAGTGAATCTGTTTCACCCCAGCCATTATCCTCTGTTTTTACATGTTACCAGTGCATCTTTTTTTTTTTTTTTTTTTTGTGAATAAATATTTTTTTATACAAAAACAGCTCTTTATGTAAAATTCACTTTATAAAAGACCCACACTTCTAACTTTCATTCATGGTTTAGTGTAAGATTTTTGCCCATCTTGTGGAAAATGCTATTTTAAAGGTTAAAAATCATCAGTAGATCACTGCAGAGCTCAACTACATTTATTTGAATGAATAAACGAGGGAGAGTGAGAAAGATTGTGCATATCGTTAGCCTCATAGCATAATTGCCTAAGTCATTTTTTGGCCAAATTGTGATATCTGCCTAACTTTACTGTCCTACCACTGCTGCATCATCCTGCCTTTCTGCCTATGTTCTTAGCCAATCACAACACTTATTAGAATCCAAAAACACTATCTGCCTTAGTCATCTCTTTGACTTAGGCAGTTTTGATACAAACAAAATGGCAGAAAACATGGGAAGACAGATGTCCAGAAGTGATGTATTAGCTCTTCTGTTTGATTCATTTTCATCTGGTAAGAGTTCATATTTCTTCAATTGTCTAGATACTAAATGTAATTTCAGTTAATCAAAGGGATTATAAACTGTATTTTAACTTGAAATCACATTTTTTGCTACAAGATATGATGAAGTAGCTAGCTAACACTAGCAAAATATTACCTAATTTCTGGTCAGAACAAATCTTTACACTTAAGAAACGTCACCATAAAAAGACATTTAGGCAATTTTAGGCAAGTGAAGTAATTAAGCATTTACTTTTTATTTTAAGTGCAAATAGATTTTTTTTTTTTAGAAATTAGACATTTTGACTAGACATAAGTATTTGGTAAGATTTAGATTTTTTTGCAGTGAACCTATGAATTTAACATGATTTACTGTGTTAAAATACTCAACAGCATTTTCTGCTTTATTGTCAGGAAATAAAGATGATACCCTTGTAGTGGAGTTAGAGGATTTAGATGAGAGTAGACCTGAGAAAGAAGGTCATGACGTAGACATGGGGCAACAGATAGAAGAGGAAACAGCCAGTAAAGCCTCCAGAGCTGAATCAGATCCTGATTTAGTGAAATCGATGACACTGTCTTGTCTAGGCACAGAGGCGGGGCCGACAGGGCGAGGACTCCGGGTATGTCCTCCGGATTCTGGCGAGACTGACAGGTCCTCTTCCTCTTCCTCCTACGTCGGCGAAGGGGCGTTGTAGGAAGTGGTGACTTGACTGGCTCTGGATCAGCCGCGCAGGCGACTGGCTCTGGATCAGCCGCGCAGGAGACTGGCTCTGGATCAGCCGCGCATGCGACTGGCTCTGGATCAGCCGCGCATGCGACGGAGAAGTCATCATCCCTGGAGATAAGCTCGGTTGTGCAGATGCCTGGCTCAGGTTCTGGCTTTACTGGGCAGGCGACTAGAGGCTTGACTGGGAGATCCAACGGGATGTGGAGATCGGGCTGGACGAGAGGGTCAGGCTGGATGAAAGGATCGTCCACGACTCCCACTGTGAGGGAAGAGCCACACACCCACAGGGTGTGGTCGATGAACTCAGTGAAGGGGAGATGAAGATCATCCAACAGCAACATCTGTTCAAGTGGACTGCTCAACCCGCTCCAAAACGCCATCTTTAAAATTTCAAGATCTTTACTCACATCTTGATAGTAGACGAGGAATTTTTCCACATACTTCTCCAAAGACAACTTCCCTGGCTCTGTTTAGTTTTTTAGGTTGGGTCATTCTGTCAGGGTATTGCAGGTTGAAGACGAGGAGACAGGATTTCAATGCAGCTGGTTTATTCAAATACTCAGATTACAGGAATACTCAGGAACTTAGGAAAACTCTCTTACACAGGCTCAGCGACAATGAAGACAATACAATGACCCAACAAAGGCCCCGTTTACACTGCCAGTGAAATGTGACCCAATTCCGATTTTTTGCTCTCATGTGACACAGATCGGATGTGTTCTATGACAGTGTAAACAGGAAAAAAACGCATGCATTCGGATATTTCCAGATCGGTTTCAGGCCTCATTCATATGTGGAAATAAATCGGATATGTGCCAATGCGACTGTCATGTAAACAGGCAGATCGGATTTTCTGAGGCATTAGGCAACGTCTCCGCGGTTTAATGACGAGAGAAACCCCGACGCGCATCTGCAAAGGGACGGATGGCCCGACGAAACGGTGTGTCATCGTAGGAGAGGAATGTGGAGAGTGGCACGGGAAGTGTTTTCACATGATTGTAAATTTAACGAAAATTTTTGTTCATTTACATTTATTCATTTTAAGCAATTAGTAATTTATTTGTAATAAACACTTTAAGTGGGCTATTTAAATTTGAAAAAAGTGCTAGGACTATTTACATGTTCAATTATATTTTTAAAACATACGCGCAGATTGTGATGTAATATTGTGTGTGCATAGAAAGAATTTGTCCGCAGCCGCTCAAAAAAGAAAAAGAAAATTGTCCACAGCTGTTCTACTCCTGAGCGCAACTCCACTGTCAGTGTTGTGTAGCCTAAGTACAGGCTCTAGGCAGTTTTTTTGTGTGTTAATTTCTATTTCTTGTCGCTGTGCAGGCTCTTTATTGTATAACAGTGAACAGCACTTAATTTATGTGCCGTAGATCGGTCCGTTGCATTACGAAAGAAAGCAGTATCAATAATGTCAAATATGTGATATGTGATGTGTGTGCAGTCAAGTTCAGGTGTGTGTATGTTGTTTTAACGAGTGTTCTCACCGATACGCTTGTGATTCGTGGAGTTTTATAGACATTGTTTCTTATTCAAAAGTGGTGTTTGGCAACTTTGCATATCGCAGAGCATGAAACATATTTTGTGTTCGTCCATTTGTGCAAGAGAATTTAACCCTTTAAGCATGCGCGGTATGTTTCAGATAGTAGCCTAGCCTATGGCAAGTGTAAACACATGAATCAGATATGGGTCACAATTTAAAGAACGTGTAAACAGACAGTCAAAAAAATCGGATATAGGCAACAAATCAGAATTGGGCATCAAGACCTGGGGCCCGTTCTTCGTACGTCGCTAACTCAGTTAGCTGGATTTGATTGTTGGGGATTTGGCATGATCTTGGATTGTTTGGTTCTTCGACGCTCATCCTGGACTTGCTGTCATAGCAACAGGTGCGCAATCTTAAACCTGCTCGGGAGCAGGCTTATTTCATGTAAACAGGATTAGACTGCGGCTTTATAAATGGAGCTGATACGGGAAGTCCAGCGCAGCGCGATAGTGCACTTTCTGAGATATATTTTTTTTTCTCGTGACTCGTCAGATTGGCGTTTACATTATTAATTTGTTGGAAACGCACATTTATTTTCGACTTGTCGGAGTCGGGCTTTAACTAGGCTACAGCACAAACTGTTTGCATTGCCCTAAGATTATTTGCGAGTGGCTCTTTCCTTTACACTATTGGAGATGCGGAGAACTTGATGAAAAGTGCTGTCTGTCGTGTCATTCGGAATTTACCTGGCGCTTTTAGGTTTAAAAAACAGTTTTAGGTTGTTGTTGTTTTTTGCCATTTCCAAGCCACGTAAGACCCAATGTTGTAAAGCATTTTTTTTAAAGCGTTTTTTCTTTTTTTTCTTCTTTTTTTTAGGCTATCATAATTTTTTATGAAGATCATGCAATCATGACCATGCAGATTACACTATATGTCACTCAGGCTTCACTAACGTGATTGGTAGACTATAGGCTATAGACTGCCATCAAGGCCTCAATGAAGGGGATTATGTGAACAGAAAGAGGGTTCACAATGTAAATGTGCAGCTCAGTTACTACTGTGATTCTTAATATTCCAGATTAGTAATAGGCCTATTATATCAAAAAAAAAAAAAAAAAAAAAGGCAATTGACTAAAATCTTCCATATCACAAATGTGAAAGCAAAATGGCCAGGATCTGTGCATGACTTAAGAATTTTCAGAGATTCACATTTATGCACATTATTTGAAAGTGGTAAGGAAAGTTCCACAATTAAATATCAAGCTCACTGTATTACACACACTTATGCTGATCCTAACAGAACTGCATTTTTTCATAGGTGATTATGACATGTTCCTGCAGACAGGTGTTTTATGACCCCATTCCCTAACCCAAACCAGTTGCAATGCAGCTCTAGCCAGGACAAGGGCACACAATGAAACTAACTTTGGCTAACTAAAGGGAAGATGTCAGTGTCTTAAAACTCTTGAGGGTTGCACACCTGACAGGGCCTGTGACATTGTTGCATGTGCCATATTACACAACATTGCCAAAAAAACACACTTTTCATTAAATGTTTAATAAAATACAAATATGCTTAGTTCCTTGAGTTTTATTTCAGTTGTTCTTTGTAAAGAAAAGCCAGTGGTCAAGTGCCTGCAACAAGAGATATTAGACACATGCCTCATGCAACAAATAAAAAGGAAAAGTTGGCTATACACTGGCCACCTGTAGGCCTGTGTCTCCTCTGTCTGTGCAGACTCTTCTGTAGGCCTTTCTGTAGATGTGGAATCCTGCAACTTATATTGCAGCCATAAAGCATACAAGTATAAATTAAGTAAAATTATTTATGCACTTGCAGGTAGGCTAGTTCCTCCATATGACAGTTATGTGAGAGGGTTTATTCACTGTCCAGTGCAATGGAAACAAATGGACATTACAAAGTCTTATACTTTCTTTATTTTTGAAAAGTTAGAAAATGTCCACTTACTGCACATATTTCAGCCACCACTTTCATGGGAACAGATACAAGTGTTAATATTTTTACATTAACATAAGTTTATCAGTTTTCACTTTCACAAGTCAAAGCAATTCATCACTCAAGATTTAACAGTTGAAATGACTATACAGCCTTAATTTAATGCAGCAAAAATTATTTTACAGTGTAGGCTACTAAGATCTTTTCTTTTCTTTTCTCAGCCTTTTTCTTGGTTGCTTTTATAATCAGACAACCATTTATTTAACAGTGCCTTTTATAAAAGAGACTATATAACAAAAAAATACCATTATGTAGAATATTTTTGTACTTCACTTTTATTTGTTCCCATGTTCTAGTGTGGTGACTCTGACATTACAATGAACAAAGTAATTATGCAATTATTAAAATACAAAAATGTTGGCTAATAAGTGATAAAAACATCTAACATGGCCACTTCTAACGGATTTAAATTGTCTGCTACTTTTTGCCAGCCCTCTCTCCTGGCTTTTGCAGACTCTGAGGTGTTCCCTGGCGTTTTAATTAAACATTAAAATTCCGAATAAACTTCGACTATTAGTTCTTGCTCTGCTGAGGAGAAAAACTGTGCGCACTCTTTGGCCACGCCCACGCTGAGCAGCCAATAGCAGCGTTGCTGATCAATGTTTCTACTATCGATACATATCCCCTTTTAACCAGCGCATGAACGCGCAATTATCTCAGATGACTCAATCCAGCTATACTAATCATATCCGGCAAGTGTGTTCGAAGAACCGAGTTAGCCAGATCATGATTAGCACAATTATATCATCTTGGATGTCTCATTTGATCTCGGATGTTTTAAGCAACGTACGAAGAACGGGCCCCTGCAGTGTAAACGAGGCCAAAGACTCAAAGAAAACACATGGCTAAAATACACTGGGAAACAGATCAGGGAGATAAGACACAGCTGGGGCAAAATTAACGAGATAATAAATGGGGTGATTGACAGGGCACAGGTGAGACAGATTAACTAATAGAACAGACAGGGGAAAACTAAATCACAGAACTAAACTCAAACAGAGACGTGACAGCACCTGAGTGGAACTTCGTTTAAGGGTGGAAAAGGAAAACAGTGGTTAAGGTTAGACATTAAGAAACAACTTGGTTAAGGTTGGCAATTTACACATCTTGGTTATATTTAGGAAAGTAAAACAACTTTTGTTATGTTATGTTTGTATTTATATGTAAGAGAAAAATGCCTAAGTCATGGCATATTCTGCCTAAGTCACTTTTATTTGTTAGGCAATTGATGATGGGTCTTTTTCTTTTTGCATACTTGTTCACACATCTGGTTGAATGTACTGTTATAATATCAATAAAAAATAACAATGTGATTTCTAAAAATTTTGTTTTTTCTTGTTTTCCAAAAACATTGAAATATGACTTAGGCAATTATGCTATGAGGCTAACGATATGTGAATTACCTGTGTCTGTGCAGCATCACTCTAGTGAAGCTGTCAGTTTAATTACTCCAAAAACAGCAACGTTAAGACCTTGTTGCTTAGAAATATGTTTCTGTGTGAGAGGGACTGTATGTGTGTGTGTGTTACAGTAAAGCAGCACATTAATTCAGAATGATGATTAATCTGACTGTAACTACCTGTGCATTCATTATTTGAATGCACACCTTCCAGTCAATCAGAATCGAGTATTCAAACAGACTATGCTATAATACAAAAGAAGAGAGTCCACAAGCAAACTGTTGAGAAATGATGTTTAGTACTGAGAATAATTGCTGTGGTAGAACTAGATTTCATTACCTTTCCACTCCTTCAGCTCTCTCTTGGTTTTTATCCTGAATCTGCGCTAATATTGTAAATCTTCTTTTAGCTCTTTGATTTCATTTTTTAAATCCTCAATCTCTTCACGTCTGAATTCTTTAATGGCTGAGGAAACGGAGGACTTCGTACACTTGATTCCTCCAGCATTCCCTTGGTTCCTGAAGTACAATATCAGTCATTATGCATTCTAAACTATAAAGATAATAGTTTATAAAAGGTATAATAAAGAATGTAGCTTACCGTTATTTGAGTGCATCTTTGTTTAACCACGGCCATTATTTTCTGTTGGATTACATTTTTGGTCTTCTGTCTTTAGTTGTTACCAGAGCATTTTCCTGAAAATAGCAATCACACAATAAAAAGTATTTCTAAAAAAAAATCCTTTTCTGCACATTAATGTCAATTAACTATTGAACAATTGCTTGTATTTTTTATGTATATCAAGTAGTGTCCGATATTCCAAAGAAATTTAACGGTAACACTTTACAATAAGGTTCGTTAGTTAACTACATTAGTTAACATGAACTAATAATGAACTGCACGGTCTGTGTACTTTTTGGTCATTTCATTTCCTGTTTGGAATGGAATAACGAGAAATGAAAACCAGCTCGTTTATTCGTTTTTTAGTTTAGTTTAAAAAACGAAAGATGAGATTTTGGCTCGATTTTTCATTTTTCGTTTGTGGGTTACAAATCGGTTTATGGGTTCAATATTTCATTTCCACACGTGGGCGGCGCTGAAACGCCCCTTTCATCTGATTGGTCAAACCGCTCCGCCTTCAGTAAGCTACGAGCTTTTCTTTCTGTCAGGCAGAATAAGAGTCAGTACAAACGCACTTTAATAAAATAATGTCTGAAACCACCACTCACTGTTAACTACGCTCAATATTTGAAGCAGAATATGTTGCTGGTCACGTAATTCGCGCTGCTGCGACTTGCAAGTGTGACTCCATTAATGTGAGCCACAGTAAATGACAGATTATTTTAGCATGATGTATTTCCCATTGATAAATACAGTGCAAATAGTTCAAATATCTCTTTGGATAAAAGGGAAGTGGAAATAAAAATCAATAATAGGCTGAACTGTACCATGATATGTCCGTAACATGTGCGTAGATGACCTACCCATAACTGTTACATTAGAGTTAGCTAAGTTTAACACAGTTTGTACAGTAGCTATAAAAGTTAAAAAATTATGTCTAAAGTTGAAAACCCAACAACCCAATGGGAATATATCCTTGTTGTGTAAAACATCTGTTCATAATCTGTGATTACACAATTCCAATGCGAATAGCACCGGGAGGCGTCTGGAATAAGTCTGCAATGATCAATCCGCATTTTTAAGACAGCTAATTTTACAGTAGGCTCATATTCAGAATGTCGACCTTCTCATATAACACCAACGACCGCACAAATGGGCTTCCTTTGTGAAATATAGCAGACCACCGTTTTAAATAAGTTTAAAAAAGGGGGTCTGCTATTTTTCTCAAAGGAAGCTCAGTCAGACAGACAGACAGACAGAGAGACAGATAGATAGATGTGCCTTTATGCGCTCGTCTTCACAAAAATGCAGGGTTTTTAAACATCTTGTGTGGACAAAATATTGTTTGTTTTGCAAAGCCATGGCAAAAAGCAGGATAACTTGTAGGCTATAGCCTATACTTGAAAGGAAAACATATTTGCCGAGTAAAAACAGTTTGTGTTGTTGAATCATATTTTTTGGCTACATCTTAAAATATAGAGCTCATGACAAATAAAAGTTCCAGATGGACAAACATTAAATGCAAAAACCAGTGTGAATAACAGTATCTTAAAATAAACTAGAGAGTGGATATAACATATTTATGAATGAAATAAATTGTCATTTAAACTGAAGCAAACAGGGAAAGAGAGTAGAAAAGACTTATTATCCTGTCGCCCCCTCTAGTGGACAGCATTAAGTAGTACGGCCTTCATTGCTCAGATAAAGTCAATGGATTTTTTGGGAAAGTAAAGTCTGACCAGTTAGAAAAGATATAAGCGAGCCAGACCAGTCTGAAGGTCTGAGCTGAGATTGGTGAAGCATTAAAGTTCTAGGCGGAGTCAATTTCTCATACTAATAATAATAATAATAATAATAATAATGTTCAAATATGCTGGCTTTCTTAAGCCAACATAATAAAGAAAACTCAGAGAAACATCGACCAATTCAGTATGTAATAAAATTGTATTAGTTTTATAATAAAACTAATAACATTTTAAAGCTATGCCATGCTCTTCAATTTACATGATTTTAATTAATCCCAAACCTGCAAATTTTGTCAGTATTAATGTACGTTCAGTGATTCTAGCTAGCCTACTCTCTTTTCTGTCTTTCTTTTCATGTGAACTGAGTAGGCTACACATGTTTATATTCATAATTATATACACTTTATTTCTATTAAATTTTCTATCAAAATTATTTATAGCATGCTGCATACATGTGTCACACGTGTAACACTCCTGTCTGCCTTTTGAAGTAAATAAAAGACAAGAGTGCTAGCCTAAATGTTACGGATATATTATCATTGTACCGTTCACCCTATTATTGATTTTTATTTCCACTTCCCTTTTATTCAAAGAGACGGAACTATTTGCACTGTATTTATCAATGGGAAATACATCATGATGCTAAAATAATCTGTCATATAGCCTACTTTGGCTCACATTATTGGGGTCGCTTGCAAGTCGCAGCAGCACGAACGTGAACCAGCAACATATTATTGTGCGTAGTTAACAGTGAGTGGTGATTTCAGACATTATTTTATTAAAGTGCATTTGTCAGTGCCGCACTCGTACTGACTCTGCCTGACAGAAAGAAAAGCTCGTTGCTTAGGCTACTGAAGGCGGAGCGTTTTGGCCAATCAGATGAAAGGGGCGTTTCAGCGCCGCCCACATGTGCAAATGAAATATCGAACCCATAATCCGATTTTTAAACTACAAACGAAAAATGAAAAATCGAGCCAAAATCTAATTTTTCGTTTTTTAAACTTAACTAAAAAACGAATAAACGAGCTGGTTTTCATTTCTCGTTATTCCATTCCAAGCAGGAAATGAAATGACCAAAAAGTACACGGACCCTGCACGTATACAGCATTTATTAATCTTTGTTAATGTTAATTTCAACATTTACTAATGTTTTATAATGCACTGTGAACTAACATGAACTAACAATGAACAGCTGTATTTTTATTAACCTTGACAAAGATTTACAAATACAGTAACAAATGTATTACTCATGGTTAGTTCTTATTGTAAAGTGTTACCAATTTAACATAAAACAAATATAAGTACAATTATCATTATCATTAATAAACTGAATTCTGTGTACAATGAAAAAAAAATTAAAATAATGCTGCAAACAGAGCACAATCTGTTGTGACGCAGCTCTAAAAAGTAAACAGTGTAAAACTACAGTAAGCGCGTTTCCTCTTGCTCACACCGGTTTGAATAACATATAACGTTACTTAAAGTCTTTTTACATATCTCTAAAATTAAAATAAACAGATTTGAGGGCATTACGTTATACTCACCGCTAAACTGAATGACTTGACAAGGCCAACCTCGCTTATTGAACTTCTTTTCTTCCAGAAAACGCTTCTCTTCCGTCCCACTTGTGAATGACCACAGGTTGTATTTCTGTCATGTCTTTGTGTTTTAATTGTGAGAGTTCACGAATATGAACGTATATGAATGATGTCGTCAGTGAATAATCAATCAAACCGTATTTTATGGAGCAGACACTACGGGAAAATACGCTGACTGACCCGTAACCCGTAACGAGCATCAGCTGATCTCGAGACTCGTTGTCAGGACAACGACCGCTGTGCGTTCGCGCGAAGGAAGAAGATCTGGTCACGTGCGGGCAAAAATGCGGGTGAAAAAGTTCAGCATAACTGCAGTACAGATACAAACGGTAGACCTATGAAGACTTCAGATGCAAAAGCCAAAAAGTCCATCTGAAGGTTTTTTATTTATTTAAATAAGCTTTTTTTCTTTTCTTTTTTTTTTCTTTTCTTTTTTTATAAAGCTCCTTTATTTAGGTTCAATAATTTCACTTTCAACTAAAATGACCTCATTGCCATCAAAAGCTAATTTAAAAAAAAAAAGTAAGATGAGGTTTTTGCATTTAAACCCAGATAGCATACATATCCGGGCCTCATCTGGGCCAACTATGGCACATGTGGCTCAGTTCTGGCAGCGGCAAAGTTTATATGGGCCGTCTCTGGCCCACACACATCAAGCCGGTTTTAGTGTGAGTCGTGGCATGCTGTTCATGGCCCAGATCTGGCCCGTGTGCAACAAACCGGCTTTAGTTTGAGTCGTGGCTTGCTGTGTGTGGGCCAGATCTGGCCCGTGTGCAACAAACCGGCTTTAGTTTGAGTCGTGGCATGCTGTTCATGGCCCAGATCTGGCCTGTGTGCAACAAACCGGCTTTAGTTTGAGTCGTGGCTTGCTGTGTGTGGGCCAGATCTGGCCCGTGTGCAACAAACCGGCTTTAGTTTGAGTCGTGGCATGCTGTTCATGGCCCAGATCTGGCCCGTGTGCAACAAACCGGCTTTAGTTTGAGTCGTGCCTTGCTGTGTGTGGGCCAGATCTGGCCTGTGTGCAACAAACCGGCTTTAGTTTGAGTCGTGGCTTGCTGTGTGTGGGCCAGATCTGGCCCGTGTGCAACAAACCGGCTTTAGTTTGAGTCGTGGCTTGCTGTGTGTGGGCCAGATATGGCCTTTGTGCAACAAACCGGCTTTAGTTTGAGTCGTGGCTTGCTGTGTGTGGGCCAGATCTTGCCCGTGTGCGACAAACCAGTTTTAGGATTGTTGTGTGTGGGCCAGATATGATATTTAGTATGATATTAATTCATAGTTATTAAGTTTTAAAATGTAAAGGAAGAAGGCTGACTTTTGTTCTTTTCCCTTTGTTTGTCTTAGATCTGATAAAGAATCATTGGATTAAGTCATCCTTTCTTTTTCATAATCCGACAGATTTGTCTGTATAATTAAGATACTACCCACATAGCAAACTTTTTCTGGCCCAGCTCCGGGCCACACAATCACTTTTCCCTCGGCCCAAGTACCGCAAAGAATGACGGCCCTGAAGTGGCCCAGAACTGGATTAGAGACAAGGGTCACACATGGGCCATAACTGGCCCGAATCTCAGCCAGTTAGTCACCCTTAACTGGCCCTGAACTGGGCCAAAACAGGTTTTATTATTGGTACCGTATGGCTGAGAATTGGTACCAATAATAAAACCTGTTTTGGCCCAGTTCAGGGCCAGTTAAGGGTGACTAACTGGCTGAGATTCGGGCCAGTTATGGCCCATGTGTGACCCTTGTCTCTAATCCAGTTCTGGGCCACTTCAGGGCCGTCATTCTTTGCGGTACTTGGGCCGAGGGAAAAGTGATTGTGTGGCCCAGAGCTGGGCCAGAAAAAATGTGCTATGTGGGTAACCATATCGACACCACCCTTTAACCAGAAAACCCAAAACTGAGCCATAACCCAGCCTAATCTTACCCAAACCATGTAAACAAATAAGGCACAAGAAAATTCAATTCTGAAAAATAGTTTATTTAACAATAGGCACAAGCCAATAATAATAAATTATTATTATTTTCTATTTTTTTTTTAGTACATTCAAAGCTTAACATCTTATAACCACCTCAAAGTGCATTTGATTTAAAAATGTTCTGGTCTGTCTTAAACAGTAGTTTACTTATTGTAGTAATGCACAAGCCAAAAAAAAAATGGCTTGAATTTGTGAACACTATTTTAGTTGCCTGAACAGCCAACTATGTACACAATTTTTCAATTCTAACTAAATGAATCTATCAATGAATCTAGCACTGAAATTTAAACATATAATGTAATTTTACTCACAACAAACATAGAGCAAATGAAAAAAATTACTTAAAACAAATTTGCACATAAGAATGTTTGTATGTGTGAGGGAGAAAGAGATGCTATTTAGGACTGTCCTCAGGAAGTGAAGTACAGCTCTGCAGCCCCTCTTTTCTCCTCAAGCGCTCTCGCCAGAAAGCAACATAGTGTCGGCCCAGATCTGGACCGTGTGAAATCCACATGAACCAGATCTGGGCCAGATCTGGGCTGATACTATGTTGCTGTCTGGGTACTCCATCTCTATCAGTAGCAAGCTGAAGCCATCTTTGTATTGTTGCTTCTATCTCCTGATCAGTGTGAAGATTTTTTCCTCTCAGCAGCTAAAAGACAAAATACTAAATTAATAAATACAAATATTCATCCACCAACTGTAAATAAATTTAGGTAACAAATTAAAATAAGGTTGCTTCGGTTACATTTTATACAGGAAATGATTGCTTAATGTGGCACTATTGAATGACCCGCAGGCCGGTCAATCGCACCCCGGTCGCGTCAGTGTGTACTCGCGTTCTCAAGTTCAGGGCAGTGAATCAGCTACCATAGGCAAAAGTTCACTTCAATTAAAGAACAAGGTGACATCCGAGTTTAAATTCAGGTATTTAAAAAGGAGATGTTCTTCTATTTTTTAAAGATTGCCAGTACATAACCTGCCAAAATAAACTTCGTACCCGCCACGGTCGATTTTTAATCGAGGTTAAGCTTAAATAAAAATACAAAAAAAAAAGAGAGAGCTGTACACATCGCAGGCTTGATCTGTTTCGGCATGAGTGCAAAAGAGAACCCATGTGGTTGCATATCTGCTGTATGCAGGGGCGGTTCTAAGGTCAGTGGATATTCGGGGCTTTAGCCCAAACTAAAAATTGGTATTTTTATATAAAGGAATTAATTATTTATAAAAGCGTTTTATGGGAATAAAGACAAATAAAGGCTTATTGTATTCAGGGTTTTTCCTGGCTCAAAATGAGGCGGAGGTGGTAAACCCCTAATAATGTATTTTAATAATAAGGTAATTAAATGTTATTTTTCATAGATCATCATATAGCCTAATGTTTTTTCGACATTATTTTTGTGGGTGGAGCTTGGTACCTCTAGGGGGGTCCGGGGGCATGCCCCCCCGGAAGAAATTTTGTACATTTTAAAGATAAATTCATTAATCTGGTGCACTTTGAGTCACCCAAATCCACTGTTAAAAATAAATAATCCACCCGCAAACCGCCCATATTCTTTGATTTAGATATCTGCATCTGATCACATTACAATTATTCAAATTCTCAGTGTTAAGCATGATAATATGGTAACATATCACACTGAAGTTGGCTAATTAAAAATAAACATTTGTTTAAAATAAAAGTTCTTCTTTTGGCAAAATTACATTTCCTTAATAGCCTTAACAGAGGCTTTACTCCATTCAAACTTAAATTGTCAATGTTTCATTACATCACTGTTTGAAAACACTCAGAATAATTTTTTGTACCTGTATAAGGTTTTATTTTATTAAATGTTTGCTCCATCTTTCATTTCAAATTCTTAAATTTGATCAATATATTCAATTAAAATAATAAGACACTAGGCTGTTACCAATCAAATTAAATAATTTACATTGAAAAATTATAACTGTATTAAATTAGATTATTTTAAATATTTTTGAATAATAAGGAATGTTGAAAAGAATGATACTTTATGAAACTAAAACGCCAGTAGGAGGCGGCAGGCGACCGTCTTAATGAGCGAGTCATTGAGTCATTCATTCAAACGATTCGTTCAAACGGCGGATTTATTCAGAATGAGGCAGTTTATGAATGGGCATTGAATCTTAGACTCAATAGATTCGTTCAAAACGCTGAATCATTCAGTAATGAAACACGGCTGAGTGTTGCTGTGAGATGCGCTATGGTTCTGCGGTGATCTTTGTTTGGAACTATTTTCGCTGCTGAAACAGAACAAAAACAGTCATTGCGTCTCAAATGTAAGTGACTTAATTTTAACTATTTGTTTATTGAACTGTTATGAAATCAGCCTAGGCTATATATTTTTTCTCAACTATAATATGTTATAAATAACAGCACGAGCCTCAACAGCACAACTTTGTTACCGTCTCTCATAATTCTCTATGCAGGAAAAAAACATTAGTTAAATAATTGTAACTATTTGCAAATCATATTTTATTTTTAATTAGGCATGCATTCTCTCTAAATGAATCAAGGAAATAATAGCATATTGTAAATTCAAAAAGGCTAAATTTAATAAATAAATAAAAAAGTTGACTAACTTGCGTCCCCGGATACTGTCAGTAGTTGAACATTTTTATTGTAAAACAGTCAAATATTAAATGTTTATCTACTTACATTTTACCAGGCATTCGTTCACTTCTTTAATCATTTTGACATTGATGAGCTAGACCGCTGAACTTTTAGTCATCCTAACAAACAGAGCGGTGCGTAATGGAGCGCATCAGAGCAGCATCAAGAATATAAAATACATTGCAGTGAATCTCTTATTTGCATCTTAAGTTTATTGCCAATAATAATGACAGGTTTGCGAAAGTGTAGAACTCTGTGAGCTCGCGCAAAATACATCTTCAGCACAGCGACTCATTTAAACGCCTCTGATTGGCCGATGCGTTCAACAGACATGTCTGTGATTGGCTACAATGCTCAATGCTGCAAACGCACGTCGTAAAGTACCTTTAATGCAAAGGGAAAAATAAATAAAACTGTAATATGCACTTTTCATGATTAGGTAATCGCGGCTGCTGTAGGCTAATCTTATTCACATTTGTTTTTCTGATTAATTGTTTTGCTCTATGAGAAAGACAAGGTAACAAATTATTCGGGGCTTTACTAAAAACATTCGGGGCTTAAGCCCCCTTAGCCCAGCCCTAGCGCCGCCCCTGGCTGTATGTATTACATCTAATGTTAGGTCGTACACAATATATAGACTGAAAAAAAAAAAAAAATAGGGTCGTGCACAAAATAGCTTCACTAATGCCTAGTTTACACTACAGGATTTTAAGCCCGATTTAAGCCCGATTTGCAAGTTAACGAGCTCGCCGACAGGTCGGGCTGTAATCGCGTGCAAATCTGCGGGTGATCCGCGCTCGCCAATCTTTAAGTGTGAAATACTTAATGACGCATCAAAAACCCTCGCTGACACATCGCCGACGCGTCGCCGACGCCAGAAAAATATCTAGCATGCCAAATATCTGGAATTGTCGGCCGACTCGATAGCCTGTGGTGTCACGTGTCGCGACGAGCAACAGCCAATGGTCATCTTGTTATGACATTACAAAAGCCCTTTGTATTTGTAACCATCGTTGCCAAACCACAACAGGCAGCTGCTTTTTCATTATAATGTTTTACTCACTTCCAACTCTCTCTGATAGACAATCCCTGCTGCCCGCGTGTGCTTATCCATCCGTTATGGGGTGTGCCGGTTTCAGAATTGGTGTGACGGTTATGACGTGAGTCAAATGACAAAACTAATCGGTTATTATATAGCCTATTTGCTTTTTATGTTTTAAATACATGCAATTGGTTGATGAAACATTTATTAAAATTAAGATACAATTTTTACAAAACGAAATTCGCTTTAAATAAATGCTTTCTACAAAGCAAAACTTAATGAAGTGGTAAAAATCATTTCTCACGATTTACAAAACAAAACTTCATTAAGTGGTAAAAACCCAATATATTGGGCATCTTATGATCCTATCTTTTATTATAATTGTATATTATATAATACAATTATATACACATTGCATATGTTTCTTTTATCAAACATGTTTGGGGCCAGTCAAGGGGTAATTAAACTGCACGATCAGTTATCGGTAATGATACGTTGTTTATTATTGCAAATGTTTATTGCTAATGTTTAGCCTATTATTGGAAATGTTTTTTTTTTAAATAAATATCATAATGATGGCACATCACTATATCATAGTCATAGCTTTTATTTCTATCTCAAATGATTGGTGGGTCGGTCAGGGGGTACTTTGCAAAGAATCAAATACAGTTGGAAACGTAGACCAATAATAACACAGACTGCCAACAATTGTTTTTAATTAGTATTTAAACATTCTCCATAATAGAAAAGATAGAAATTTGTAAAAAAAATAAAAAAAAATAATAATAATAACACGTTTTTTTTTTTTGCGGTTATAGAGTTCTAATGACGGTGGTCAACTATATATATCTATACCACCAATTTTGCCCCGCTGTCCATTCGCCATTGGAATGCGCCAAGACTTGTTGTCAGCTCCTGTAGTGTGTAACCCCCTGTTGCAAAAGATTTACGTAGTGTCACATAGTGTGAACACCACAACGATTTCAAGACTCCAGAGCAAGTCATGTAGTCTGAACAGCACAGCGATCTGCCGACGTTTAAAGTTGTGTAGTGTGAACTAGGCATTACCTGAACGGTTCGGTTGTCAGACAGACGTCTTCACCCTTCAGCGGGAGAAATTTCAAACGACGCAATCACGTGATCCTCATCCACCAACCAGAAAGCTGCTGTTACCGTGGAGATCGCACCAAAATAAACAAGTTCACTGCACAGTTAACATATATATATATATATATATATATATATATATATATATATATATATATATATATATATATATATATAGTAAGTTTTAACATGATTTTGTGGTCCTTAAACTAAAGAGTATGGAAAACAGACTACTTTGTATGTGAATTAAGTTTTTTTTATTAGAAATTCATAATATATATATATATATATTATAAAACTCATATATAAAACTCAATTGTCATGTTAGGAAAATGTATATTTTGTTCAGGTCAAATGGATTTTGGAATTTTTAAATGATTATTGAATTTTGTGAACACTGCTGAAAACTAAATGCTATATTTATTAATTATTTATCATTTTTTCTGGACATAGCTTTTTTCACTGACTCATAAGTCAATTCATATTATTATTGTTATTAAAATCATTACATCTCTTTCGTAGTTTTGATAACTGCACCATCCATGGACAACACTTTAAACTGGTGGTGGGGGGGGGGGCAATCCTTGAATATATAGTAGCGGTCTAAATACTTATAATTGTCCAGTACACAAAGTATGGCCCATAATCGCTACACTGATCTGGGCCACACACCTCCCATGCACAATCGGCCCAAATGTTGTCTGCCTCATGCAGTGCCAGCATTGCCACACATGGCCCACAGTTGGCTGACACTATCTGGGCCACACACCTCCCATCCACAATCGGCCCAAATGTTGTCTGCCGTCATGCATGCAGTGCCATCATTGCCACACATGGCCCACAGTTGGCTGACATGATGCATGCCAGTGCCGGCAACACGCCAGCAGTGCCATGATGAGGCCACATTTGGGCCAAGTCTGTTTGCTATGTGGGTATTCTGTTCTTTAACTTTGACACTGAACTTGAGGAATTCTAGGTAATAGCAGTCATTCTGGTCATTCATTAGTAATCAGTAACCTAGATATGAATAGCTTATTCTAGATTGCCAAGGGCATGTTGTTTATTTGTTAATTTATATATTGGACAATGATGGAAATAAACTAGGATACTGACATATGCAATGTATACAGCCTTATGAAAAGCAGCAATCAATTAGATCAAAAGTAATCAGAAAAAAAATTTCAGTCACCTGCAACATCTGAATATTCAATCAATAATTTTTTTGGACTAATGTAGTTTGCACATGCACACAGATTATCTGTTATCTTTGTGGGTACTCTCAATAGACATCTTTAAAGGTGCAGTCTGTAAGAATGTCTGTGAGCTAGTCGTGGAAATACTGCAGTCCAAATTCAAGTTATGGGAGATTGTTGTTTACCCCGTCCCCTCCTTCTCAGACTCGACCCTCATGCAGGTTGCCAGTTTAAGGTCACGCAACAGGAACGAGCGCAATTGACAATGGAAGCCGAGGAGACTTGCTCATAAGTTGATGAGTTGATTTATCCATGTTATTATATGCTCTTGGTCATACCCTTACAATGACCTGGGGGTCCGGCAGCGTTTTTTTGGGGAGCACAAAGTCAGCGGCTTGATACGGTTGGACCTAAACCAGGAACTTCCGCCAATAGCTTTATGAATTATGAAAAGGTTCCTCCTGTGCGAAAGCCCTTAGTGACGTTTGTATACGGCAGCAATGCACTAATCTGGCTTTAACACACATTGTCTTCATTAAAAGTAGGAACACTTCTTATCAGTGCTGATGCCACCAGTGCTGATTTTCCGTATCGGAAAACTTTAAAATGGCATTTTATGACAAAAAGATTGCCCAACCCCTGTTGTTGAACAATTTTAAAATAGTTTGCACTGTCACTAATTTGTAAATGTGATGAATGGAACCTTTTTTTTTATCGATTTATAATGTATGTGTGAAGTGCTTAAGTGGAGTAAAACATATTTTAAGGCAATCAGTTTGCATTGTTTTAATAAGATGTATAATTAAATACAACTGAAATTCCAAGTTGCAGGAAATATTCCATTATTTAGCTCAACTTACACCACTAAATAAGCATTTGTTACAGCATTATATTCTTTCATTTTACTAAGTTAAAGGCAATCACTTTGCATGATTTTTTGAGGGAGCTTAACAAATAACAATTTACTGTGTAAAAGAGTCTGAAAGCACAGAATAAAATTAAAAATTGTGAGATGGGCTTATTGACAAACAAAAACAAAGTTAAATACAAATAGGTTGAATGTAAAAATCGATCGTGTGAACATTACATCCAACAACACAACATGTTCTTCCCATAAATCCTATGACTTTCTTCTGTTATGTAACTACAAAATTGAAAAATTACCAGCAATATTATCTGATTTTCACAGGCAATCCCTCTTGGCATGATATTCTTTGAGTCTTTGATATTCAAGCACAACTTTTCACGTCATAAATATTTTATTTGGAATAACTGTAATATTTTATACATGTGTGTGTGCGTGTGTGTGTGTGTGTGTGTGTGTATATATATATATATATATATATATATATATATATATATATATATTAAATATTACAGTTATTCCAAATAAAATATTTATGAGGTGAAAAGTTCCGTATCAAACTGTAATATGTAACTGTCTATATTTTTTCATAATTGGTTTGATAAAAATATCTTGTTAGTTAGTCAGTTAATCAATTCTCAAGGGTTGTTGTTTTCATTTAAGGAGTTTTTATATCACTTTCAATTTCCTGTTTTTCCCAAAGAATTTTCATTATTTATGGGTTCAATCCCATCAGGTGCTCTTGCTTTATTGAGAGGAACTCAACCTCTACAGTCTCTATGAGTTTGGTCAATACTCATGTTGGCAAATTGTGCTTTGCTTCTCCCTGTAAAAACAATCGATCAGTCTGTTCACTTTTTCAGCAAAACATTGTTACTTTACCGCCTGTGACCGCTTACTGGAATAATGCAGTTCCACATCTTTTTCTTTTTTTTTAACCAATAAAGTAAAAGAGATTTCATTTAAAATAATTCATAAATACTACCCTGCAAGTCACTACCTCAAAAAGGATATTTCCTCCAGTTGTTCTTTCTGTGACAACTCTGACGAAACTGTAGTTCATCTTTTTTTTTTTTTTTTTTTTGGTATTGTCCATTTACCAAAATGTTTTGGCAAGATGTCTTAGGATTTATAGGCCTGAAATCTATAATGAATGTGTGTTGTATTGGAAGGATGTGGTCCTAGGCTTTGTAGATTATAATCAATCTAAAAAAAGGTCATTTTTATGTAATTAATCTGATCTTAGCAAAGTTTCATATTCATAAATCTAAATATTTAAATATGAAACCTCTTTTTCTTACATTTTTTAAATAACTTGAAAAATACCTCTTTTCAATTAAGTTGTCTGAGAACAAAAAGGCCTTAAAAACATTATCTGTTTGCAGGGGTGTAGTTTGTGGGGGTTGGGGGGGGAGATTGTCATGATTCTGCCTTCATGTCCTAGATCTTTCTTGTTTTGAGGCAGGATCATGACAGACCCATGTTTTATGTGCAGCACATGGCCATTTGTTTGGCCATGTGCTTGCGTTGTCTCGTCACGTTACCCCGCCCCCTTGTTACCCTTGTTGAGTCTTCATTATTACTTCACCAGTGTCACCTGTTATGTTGTCATTAGTTCCCTATTTAATCCCCTTGTGTTTGCTGTCCTGTGATGGTTCATTGTTAATCAATGTGAGATCTGTCCGTGAGTAAGTCTGTTGAGAGTCTTGTCTAAGTAGATGTTTGATCCTGTTTCTGTTATAGTCAAGTTTGTCTAGTGTTAGTCTAGTTTAGTCATCCCTCGTCTGTCTTGCCCTTGTTTTGCCCCCTCGTGGGTTTTGTTTTCTTTGTTTTGTCACAATAAACTGTGTCTGAGCATTCAGTCTGCTTTTGGGTTCGTCTCTACCTCCACCCTCATAACAGAGATAACCCCCCCAATATTTAAATCTATGCATTACAACCCCCCCAATATTTATACATGAAACATGAAAAATATGCAGAACCCAAACTTCAACCCCCCCAATGTTCAAATCAAATCTACGCCCTTGTCTGTTTGTAATTCTTTTCCTTTTTTCAGTGTCATGTAATTCTCATGATTTATCAATATGTTTAATTTACATGATTCCCCCCTTTGTGATTTTTATTTTATTTTTATTTGTTTTAGTTCTGTTGTCTGTTATTATGTATATTTTTGTAAGCATAAAAAAAAAAAAAAAAAAATTAAATCCCTTTTCGGAGCATCACAAACATAGGATCACAAAGTGGTCTCACAAAATGGCAATTTTACCCATCAACCACCGCGGCGCTAGAGCCGCGAAGCTCTATTAACCAATCACAGCAGTTTTATTATTATTAATAATTGAATGCCAGGATAATTTAACAAGGTATGCTGTGTGATGATATACATTTTATATATGTATAAATATTTAAATATATAAACTTTGCTGCCAGACTCGCGTGCAAAGCCCGCGAAAACAATAGGTAGCGAAAACGGAAGTCTGGCCAGTCAGAGCAAGCGCGTGCACACATCCTGACTGTCTACTCGCTGCTGAGAGGAATAACTTGAGTTTTCTGGAGGTAAGTACTTTAATTATTCGATATACTTCACAAATTATAACTACAATTATCAATGACGTTTAAAAACATGAACTAAGTAAATTATACAATCTATTAACAGAGGCAAACAACCTGTTGCTGTTAAATCTGTTACGTCACTTGTGCGTGCGCATGTCTGTCATGTTAACGTTTGGCCCTACTTATTAATGATAATTACAATAAAGTATTAAAAAAAACTATGAATCACAGATGCGAAAGGGAACTGAATTCGTTAAACATAATTTACTCCTGAAGCGCGGCCACTTCTCAGACAGCGCGTGAACACTGCTCAAGCACCCACAGAAATGGCCGAACGACACGGGAAAATACGATATTCTCTTTTAACCTCACAGCGGTTCCCGGTGCGTGTGTGGCAGAAACAGTAATATATGTGCCCATGTTATCATTATATCTGTCTGAGAAGTTTTCCTTTGTAGCTTAGATGACATTTTTTTTGAGACCATTTTGTCCTGTAACGTTAAAAATTCAGGGCTTTTCAGACATACCAAATGTTTGGAGTTTGCATCATGACAACCCCCCTATCCTGGTTGACATTGACTGGATGATTAAATTCAGCACTCTTATAGAAATATGATTTGATCAATTACATTTTTTTTTTTGTAATAAATTAACATCTTTGGGGTTTTAAATAAGAATATGACGTTCTGTTATGAGACATGACTCTGTTTTATTCATGTCCACTGTAGAGGTCACCGGGACATGCTTGTCAGGCATTTTAGGAGACAAGTGAATAGGAAAGAAATGCTAAATATTTATATGAAATATGAGCTATTATTAAAATGTTGTCTATTTATTACTCGTTATAGCTACTTTTTTTTCCTTTACATGTTTCCTAAAAACACATTACTATTCAAATTAGAGACAATGAAAATATACATATCGCATATAATGGAAAACCAAATTTTTGGCCATGTTTACAAATAATGTAAAGATATATATATATATATATATTAACAAAACTTGTTTTCCCTTATGGGTCTCAGGGAGGATATTGGATTAGGTCTTACAATTACAGCAACCTTAGAAACGTGGTGCTGTCTGTCATTAACGTCAATTAAACAACCAAAGTAAACACCGGTATTCTTATGAACTGCTATACAGCCTAGCATAACAAGAATTTCTCCTTCAATACGCAAAAAAGCCCCAACAGCGTTCATAACTCAGGCAGTTTGTTCTTAGGTTAATTGTGGCCAACACGCCACTAAAAGTAAGAAAAACAAGGGAGAAAAACAACATTATCAATGACTTCACAGAATTCCCAATCAAAAGAAATAAACACAATTCCAACAGCTTCCCTTTCACCCTCGCACTTCATTTCCGCTGTTAAAAGACGGACACTCTGTGACCAGGCACCATGCGCGCTGACCAGTTAGGGTAGAACAACCTATGAGAAATGGGACAGGATCGGGGAGACAGTGGACACAATGGAGGGAGAGAAACACACACCCACTTTTTTTTTATTATTTTTTTATTCCAAGTAATATCAATCAGCAGCTGGGTTGTTTTGATTAAGTAATAATAACTCAAAGTTTACTGAATGTGTGTATATATATTGATAAAATTAATTCTGTTCAGTCATGTTTCTTATTTTTCTCCATTTTGCTTTTGTGTCAACAGCAGCTATATGACCCCCAAAAGCTCTTTTAAGAGCTCTTTCAACCATTAAGCATCTTTATCCATGTAAGTATATTTTTGAGACACTTCAGTTAGTATTTGGGCTTATATTCTTTAAAGCTACATCATCAGCCATGTTTTAACAGCTTGAGATGTTTCCCTTATTTGCACTTTATCTTAGCTGTCCATGTTAATGTTTATTTATCTGCCTTTACCAGTTCAAAATTGTGACTAATTGAAAATTCTGAAAAGATGAGAAACATGGGCATAATTAATGCAGTTTCTCGTGTTACCATAATATTTTGCTAGTCAATAAATTAAAATCCATGATTTTTTTTACCACAATTTGATCAATCAATTAATTTCTTTGACTACTGCACGTCTATAAATACAGACCTAGGTAATAGTACAGTAGTTACTCAGTCTTATTTTACCCATTTTTCTTGTCTGCAAACAGATCATTGTGACTGTTTTTATTTATTTATTTTTTTATTTTTATTTAGTCAGTTCAAATACAAAAACATTTGAGTACAATGCAAGAAAACAAAATGGTTACAAAGCATTGACAATACAGCTCAAAAAATTTAACCAGAAAAGAAAAGAAAAAAAAATAATAAACATAAGAACAAATACAAAAATATAAGTATAAAATATCAGGGCATTTATATGTATTTGAAAAGCTTTAATATTTGTATTGTTTTTATAAGCTTTTTATTTTGTGATCTCATGTTTGAAAGAGTTTCAAAATATATTGTTAGATCAGTGTTATAGAAGGCAATATAGGAGGGTTTCTTTTGAGTTATTCTTGTCTTATGAATATAAAATTTCGCCAAAATGATAAAAAGATTAATTATATAATTTTGTTTTTCAGAAAAAAAAGGGTTTTGGAAACAAAGTAAAATGTCATGAGGGTCTAAATTAAGACATCTGTTCAATTTTTTTGTCATATCTATTTTAAAGTCAGTCCAAAAAGAAATAGAAAAAGGGCAATATAAAAATAAATGTTCAATGTCTTCAAGTGATGTGTTACAAAAAGTGCACTTATCACAAACAGCGTGAATATATCTACTAATGGTTGCATTTACAGGATAGCATCTATGAATAATTTTGTATATTACTTCTTTGACTTTATTAGAAATGATAAACTTATAGGGCATAGTCCAAATGTTGCGCCAAGATATACAATATGGTTTAAGCCACTTTGATTTACATGGAGGACTGGATCCAACATTAAAAGAGTTTCTTATAAAGTTGTTATTAAAACCTTTATCAAATAAAGAGAGACCATTTACAAACAGTTGAGGATTTTGTAAAGATGTATTATTGATATCTACATCTGAAAATTTGTTTAATATTAGTATGCCATTAGGAATAGCCTTAATTACTTTGTTAAATTCTTTTTCATTTACAAATAAACCATATTTTGAAATAAAATTAGGGTAGGTGTAAAATTGCCCATTTTTGTCAATTAGTTGGCTAACAATTAAAATGTTGTGTTGGACCCAATTCTCCATGTACAAAGATCATTGTGACTGTGGTGAGCAGGGTGAGGCTGAGAGTGAGAGAACGGAGGCTGGTGAGTGATTGATAATGAGCAATGTACAGGTGTCACTCATCAGTAATCACACTGGCCTCCAGCTATTCTCTCAAAGCCCTAACCCCTCATTTACACCGCACACGTCTGCAGCGCATTACAGCTGCGACACGGCTACCGGAGCTGATCGCGCCCATTCAAGTCAATGCTTGTGTTTACACTGGCCGCGACGCGGCGCGTTTCAGAAGCTTCCCAGAAGCGGCTCTCCGCGCCGCTTCGCTAAATATAGGCGCCTAGTCTATTTCTGACGGACGCGCGTCCAAGTCGCACCGGAAATACAAAATAAAATAAAATAAAAACATTGTCATATGCAAAATAAACAACCTGTGCAAACTCCCAAACGTATTCACACCAATATCCTTGGTAGAAACCATAGACTGTATGGTAGAAACCCAAAAATCAAGAAAAAACACGTCGGACAGGCAAATCACGTGGTCTCGCGCATCCAGTCGCTCCGCTTCTGAAATGCTCCTGGTGTGAGTTGGCACCGCGTGGTGGACGGAATAAAACCTTGTCGCAGACGTAATGCACCGCACACGTGTGCAGTGTAAATGAGGGGTCAGCCTCGGCCTGCTCGCCACAGTCATCCTTTGCTATAAGATGTTTTTAAGCACATTCATTTCACTTTAGATTTATTTTATATATTCATATTAGATTAATTTGCAGCATACACCTCATTAAAAATTTTGGACTACTGTAGTGGTTACCTGTAATATATTCTTTTTATTGTTTCCTTTTTTAGATTTTGCATCATCCTCCACTGTTTTTTTTTTTTTTTCTCTAACCATCCTTTATTTCAACCAAGGTAAGTTGTCTTTTTTTTTTTTAAGCATCACTTAAAGGTGTTTACAGTTGTCTAGTTATTTTCTCTTTAGTGTATATGTGCTTGTCACGGAAGCATAAATGAATTTATTATATTAAACAGAACTTTTAACAAGGTGAATTAGACTGATGACATAGGTATACCTGCGTTTTAACACAAAAGGTCTTTGGATTTCCACTTACTTCTAAAATGAATGCTTAATTCGTGGTTATTATTATTTTTAATGAAAACAACTCATCAATAAAGATGTACAATCCTAAATTTTCTTACCGTATATCTAACATTAAAGGTAGGGTAGGTCAGAATTGTCTAAAAAAACTTTTATTCAAATTTGTTTAAACTGTCTTTATATACCAATACATAATTAAAATGCAAGTACTCTGAAATAGAGAGTATAAAAAATTGAGTGACTCTAGTGTATTTAATCTTCAATAAACACAGCTCATTAATTCCATTCACTCCCACCTAAAAACGGGTGCGCGACTGCGCAAATTACCTATTTTAAATACACATTCCTCTTTCCAGTGCTGACGTATCCCTTTAATGAAGCAAACTTTACATTTAATATTAGTCCTAGAGCAGAAAAAGTTTAATACATTTAAAATACTATAATCACTTGACGCCATTAAAACGGCTACTATCGTGCAAAAACTGCAACAAATCCATTATTCATGATTAAAAATCTAAACCAAAAGATTACTTTTAGTATCATAATTATTAAACTGTAATGAATTAAATTTGACTCACCTAATATAGGCGGGACTCAAAAGAGGTCCACGCTTCCAGTCAGCACCTCCTGTCTTTCACAAATTTTTTTCATTTTTTTTTTCAAATGAATAAAACACACTTTAAGATTCAAAATTAACACTAGAATGCCAAAATATTATATTTTTTAAAAAATACCGACATTAAAGACCCTAGAACGCAATTTTACTCTTTGGTTATGAATGCAGCTTGGAAAAAAACTGCAAATTCATTATTTAGGAATAAGATTCAACAAGATTTAGTTTAGTATCACAATTATTAAGTTTATGAATACAAATTTACTCACCTTGTTTGCACATATCTTATAACTCGTATCTTATTACACTCATCTCGCAAAGTCGTGATAGCTACACTACACGGAAAGCCAGCTAAAAAAAATCTAGTATGATGCACATGATTTGATAGATGTGTAAAGAATCAATGCAGGAAAAAGGAGAAAAAAAGAAAAACAAAACCAACTAGATTCAATCCAATGTAGCGTTAGTATGATGACACATGATCAGATATTGTTTTTGCAATTTTTATTTTTATTTTAAATGTATGGATTTATACTGTTCTACCAAACTCTTGTCTCTTTTGACCTGTCTGTAAATACCTGTAATACAGAATAATACTCTTGACTTGTATATTGTTTAATCACTGTCACTTAATATGTTTATTTGTTGATTGTAAAGGATGACAGAATTTTACTGTGAACTATCCCTTTAATTTAACTTGCTCTCCTAATCTGCTGTTTCTCTCTCATTATAGGGTAGTGAACATCCTGAGCTTGAACTCATTAGGGATATTCCATGCATATTTTATTTGTGACTCTGTATTGTTCTCACTAGTGATGAATTACAATGAACGCAGCAATCTTAGGAAAAGGGCCCTCAAAAGAGTTGACACTTTTCTTAAATCAGTGAATCATGAGGTGTATGACCATACTGATAATCTTAACAACTCTCCTGTTAGCATTCCTCCTGGTGGCATTCTCTCTGACTGCAGACCTTCAGATTTGAATCCTACTTGCATCTCTGTTAGTGAGAATACAAACAGTAGCTATGATTGTAGCAGCACTGGCGAAACAAACGATGAAAGTGTTCTCAGAAGCAGCATTACTGACTGGGCACTTCGTTTTGGTGTACTGTATCTCTCATTGCGCTTTCTGCTTTATTGGCAATTCTTAGAGTGCATTTACCATTCCTGCCAAAAGATGGAAGGTCACTGTTAAAAACGAAAACGGAGTACAATGTGGAGATGATTGCCGGTGGATCTTTCCACTATTTTGGTATTGTCAATGCTTTCAGAAACACGTTGAGAAGTGTATGGTCTCATTTTACAGACGGGCACACATTTAACATGCAGCTAAATTTTGACGGCATCCCACTTTTCAAAAGTTCTTCAGTTCAACTTTGGCCTATTTTTGGCATGTTCAAAGGTCTATCTAAGAAACCTGTTGTCGTAGGGTTGTTTTGTGGGACCACTAAGCCAAAAAATCTTTCTGACTATCTCAGTCACTTAGTTTGTGAGTTGCAGAGTTTAAGAAGAGGTTTTGTTTTTGGTGGCAAGACTTTCTTTGTCAAGGTAACGTCTATCATGTGTGACGCTCCAGCACGAGCCTTTATCAAAGGTATAAAATCTCACACAGGATACTATGGCTGTGACAAATGTCAGCAGAAAGGTTCCTATGTGAAACACCGCATGACATTTCCTGAGAACGATGCCTCCTGTAGAACAGATGAAGCTTTTCGACTAGGATTAGATGAGGAACACCATCTAACACACTGTCCTCTTCTAGAAACTGACATTGACATGGTAACGGGTTTTCCTCATGATTACATGCACCTTGTGTGTTTGGGTGTAGTGAGACGTCTAACGGATCTGTGGTGTGGTGCAGTGGGCCCCCTGCGTACAAGACTTTCGAGCATTCAAGTCTTGGGTATCTCTGAGAGACTGGTAGCATTGAAGGATTTCATTCCAGCAGAGTTTGCCAGAAAGCCTAGGGCTCTCAGTGAGAGACTCCGTTGGAAAGCAACTGAATTCCGTCAACTGTTGCTGTACACAGGCCCTGTTGTTTTAAAGGGTATGTTGCCTCGCCAGGTTTATGATAACTTTATGCTGTTGTCTGTTGCCATCTACATTTTGGCAAATTCAAACTATTGTATAGAAATGAATGATTTGGCTCACTCCTTTTTGGTATCATTTGTTGAGCATTATGGCTTGTTGTATGGCAAAGAGATGGTGGTATACAACATTCATGGCTTGGTACATCTTGCTAGTGATGTTAAAGTGCATGGTCCTTTAGATAGCATATCTGGCTTCCCCTATGAAAATTATCTTGGTGAGCTTAAGAGATTGGTAAGGAAGCCTCACAATCCACTTGCACAGATAATCCGCAGGCTGTCAGAACATGAGGAAAGGAACTGTTTTTCCACTGATGAAATATCACTGATGTGCCCCCATAAAAATGGACCTGTACCACAAACACTGACAGAAGCAGTACATCAGTTCAGACAGCTTACTGTTGATGGTGTCATGCTGCGAATATCGAGCAAAGATGATTGCATTGCTATTCGTGGCAAAGTGATTTCAGTAAAAAACATCATTGCTTATGGGGGTAAAGAGTATGTTATGTTTCAAGAGTATAGAGAGAAAGAGGCCTTATACACTTACCCTCTTGACTCCAGAAACATGGGAGTATTCATCGTGTCCAATTTGTCAACAGTGATGCACTTTACTGAGCTCACAAAGCCCTGGCAGAAGTGTGTGAGGTTGCCTCTGGGAGACAGTCTTCCCTCTGACTCACACATCTTAATAATATCACCAATTAATGTACATAGTTCTTGAGAAGCAGCAACACCATTTCTGGATTATATTGTGGGACATGCTTTTGTAAGTGGCATTTATATGAATATGATTTTTAAATGAATCTGAGTGAAGTCTAAAATTAATTACAACTCTTGTTTTTTTTCAGCCAATGTATCATATTGTAATCTTTGAAACCACAAATGAAGTCGAGGTTGTCCCCCATAATTGGGTAAGGGACAATGTTTGTATGTGGCCTCCATACAAATATGAAGATAGAGTTAAAGCCATAAAATCAATGGTAAAGCCAGGACCATCCTGGACTCCCTTCAAAATCCGGATTATTTTTACTAGAGGTACATATCCTTAGCTTCCATGGGTCAGATTTACTAACAGGTTGCACCAGCATAAACCGTCTTTTGGTGTCGGGATTTATTGAAGACACTTAAAGGCTTGAACAGTTCAGTTTTGCGGCTGACCTTGTTGCATATGCGTTTAAGAGTTTCCCTTTCAAACTCATGCAGAATCATTCAGATTAATTTAAATGAATCATGCAAGGTGATTAACTAAGGTTTGTGCTAGTTAATTTCCTGGTATTTGCACGATGGTTTACCTCCCCCCAAAAAGAGATTGTGCCTATTTAGTAAATCTGGCCCTAATATATATATATATTTTTTCATTTTCTCCTATTATTTATTCATAATTTCTCTTTAATGTTTTTTTTAGTTTGCTTCACAGAAACCTTGTTGTTTATCTATACAGAAACATATGAAGAAGCTCGCCAAAAACTACCAGAGGCAGAAATAAACACAGACCTTACAGACGTGGACTCGCCCCCCGTGAGAAGAAAAAGACACATGTAAATACAGCACATACAGAGCAGAGTATGGCTGCTGAATGAGGACAATCAATTGAATTATTTATTTATTTTTTCTTCAGTAAAAGAGCACGTTTTTTCGATGATAGTGAAACTGAGGATGAAGCAAACTTTCCACTTCCAGCAGCGCCAGAAGTGCAAATCAACCGCATTAGGAAATGTAAGATTGGCCAATTTGTGCAACAGTTATAGTTCTATTAATTTGTTTAAAACATTTGCAAAACCAGCTTTTCTTCGCTGACCCTCGTTTGTAAAGCAGTCTGGTGTGTGAAATGATTTGCGCAAACATGAAACCGTTGACGTTGATTGTGGGGAATATTCCCTTTGAAAACAAACAGCCACGTCTTCAGCGGTTCAGATTTAGGAACATCAATATGATGCTGTGTTCCTTATTACACCCAAGAACAGAACACCACAATCGCTTGGATGCCATTCTGCTCATAGACAGTGCTCCAGTCCAGCATATCAACAGTGACCGTGTCGGTCTGTGCGGACTAAGATTGACAGCTCGCTCATGAGCGAGGGCGGGTCTGTGTTGAAACTGTTGGAAACTTTTTCTTCTCTTTCGAAGCAGAAACCAGGAGACATTGGGATCACGTTCAAACAGAATTTCTTTTATTGAGAACTCTCTGTCCGTGGCTGCAGGTCTTCCAACTAGTCTAAATCTAATACAGTATGCATTGTAGTTATATACATTCCAAGGGGGAGGGATTACATAGAGGCGGAGACTCTGAACAAAGCATGCAAAATAAGTAGGAACACACCCTACTCTGAGAGCACTACCAGTCCAATTGAATCAGCATAACTATTCAAATGCTGATACTGGCCAGGAACTCCGGTTCCAAGGGCCATCCCAGAGCCATTAAAGACAAAAGGTGAAAGTCTCACCTACAGCTAATCCAATCAACCTAATGATTCAACGTCTGGGCCAGGGGCTAGAGCCATTAAAGACAAAAGGTGAAACAGGAATTGCAACTTTGCTGAGAAGAAACATTTGTGTGAGAGTCATCTTAACCTTAAAAGCTAAATACAATATTCTTCACCGTGATGTTATGTAAGGAAGCATATCTGAAATGGATGCTTAAATTTGTAATCCTTCAAAACGCTGCTGTCAATCAACAATCGTGGGAGGGGCGTCGATTTGTGTGACGTCACACGGTCGAACGGCTTGATTTGAGAGGGGGGAAAACACATGGAGATTAAAAAAAAAAACACTGGATGGATTTTTATCATTTTATGATGGTTGTGTACAGGCACTGCCAACACACATTTCAGTACAATCAACTTGTAAAAGTGCATGTAACATTATATGACCCCTTTAAATGGCATTTTTCCCCTAATCATATTAAATGTCTGCTCCATCGTTCATTTTAAATTCTTACATTTGAACAATTACTTTTTGAATAATGAGACACTATTCGGATTTTTATAAATTATCGCAGTATGTTTACTGAGTTTCTATGTATGCTGCACTCATTTGGTTTGATTTCTCGAGAGGTTAAGCAAGCCTCAACAGTGCAAACCTTGCTGACAGTATATTATTATTATTTCAGTACATTATGCCTCAAAGCTCCTGAACACTGACTTCTCCAATTTCTCCCTCTTGCTTTCCTGTACAGGTACCAGCAGAGCAGGGAATTACTCTCAACCACTGGCCAGAGAGGACGCAGAGACTATGAATTGTGAGTATTTGAAAACACTGGGCATGTAAATTACAGAGAAGATGTGCTTCAATTTGATAATAGTTAGACTTAAACTTGCCTAAAAGCTCCTGAACACTGACTTCTCCAATTTCTCCCTCTTGCTTTCCTGTACATGTACCAGCAGAGCAGGGAATTACTCTCAACCACTGGCCAGAGAGGACGCAGAGACTGTGAATTGTGAGTATTTGAAAACACTGGGCATGTGAGTTACAGAGTAGATGTGCTTCAATTTGATAATAGTAAGACTTAAACTTGCCTCAAAGCTCCTGAACACTGACTTCTCCAATTTCTCCCTCTTGCTTTCCTGTACAGGTACCAGCAGAGCAGGGAATTACTCTCAACCACTGGCCAGAGAGGACGCAGAGACTGTGAATTGTGAGTATTTGAAAACACTGGGCATGTGAGTTACAGAGAAGATGTGCTTCAATTTGATAATAGTTAGACTTAAACTTGCCTCAAAGCTCCTGAACACTGACTTCTCCAATTTCTCCCTCTTGCTTTCCTGTACAGGTACCAGCAGAGCAGGGAATTACTCTCAACCACTGGCCAGAGAGGACACAGAGACTATAAATTGTGAGTATTTGAAAACACTGGGCATGTGAGTTACAGAGTAGATGTGCTTCAATTTGATAAGAGTAAGACTTAAACTTGCCTCAAAGCTCCTGAACACTGACTTCTCCAATTTATCCCTCTTGTTTTCCTGTACAGGTACCAGCAGAGCAGGGAATTACTCTCTACCACTGGCCAGAGAGGACGCAGAGACTATAAATTGTGAGTATTTGAAAACACTGGGCATGTGAGTTACAGAGATGATGTGCTTCAATTTGATAATAGTTAGACTTAAACTTGCCTCAAAGCTCCTGAACACTGACTTCTCCAATTTATCCCTCTTGCTTTCCTGTACAGGTACCAGCAGAGCAGGGAATTACTCTCAACCACTGGCCAAAGAGGACGCAGAGACTATAAATTGTGAGTATTTGAAAACACTGGGCATGCGAGTTACAGAGTAGATGTGCTTCAATTTGATAATTCATAGATGCCACCTATGTCACTACAAATAGAACGCCGCCATATTTACGACCGACTCGCCCGTTATGGCCGGCCAAACTGCCCATTTGAATGAGAGAGAGACAGAGATACCTGGAGAAAATTTTAATTTTAGGCTCCGATCCTTATTTGTTACCCCCAGTTTTCTTTTGTCCATTATTATGGCCTTTCATGATATGTATAGAAATTCTTAAGTCATAGAGCTTCATGGCGCACGTTCATGAGTCGAGGCGATGTCATGAATGAATCTATGAATCTGCAGCTGTTCGGCTGGCATGAATGAATCTTATCTAATCCGAACAGCAGCACTGGGAGAGTCCAGCTGAGACACCAGCATCAGCACAGCCAGAGACATCAGCCGAATATCATAAAAGACTGCCATATCTGTCCGAAAGAACAGAGGTTCAATTATAGAGAAGGTTTAATACACACACATATCTAAATGAAATAATCTTTCGAGTCGAATCTTTTTGAATCATTCACTCACGATTCGGCTGCGATTAAAAGCTATCAAAAGGTAAAGCTCATCAGTGATTATAATATAACGACTTAAATTGCAGTTTGTTCGTCACATAAAGCTATCATATGAATAAATAACGATATTAATATAACGGACGAGTCGTATTAAATCACTTTTATGATACTTTTGTGATGTTTTGTTTTGTCTTTTATTATTATTTTTTGCGTGACCGCCACCAGGAGGCTAACGTTACTCATTCACTTTCATTACATCGACAAGAAGAGTCTCCATTAGGCTAACGTTACATATTCAAAAATGTCCTTTTGTCTTCCACGGAAAGTAAACTTAAGGACTTGCATATGAAGGTGAGTAAATGACGGCAGAATTATAATTTTTGGAAGAACTAACCTTAGTCCTTTAATATGCATTTCAAGGCTGAGATTATGCATCGTCTGCAGAGCTAACGTTACTTACACAAAATAACATCTAAAGTGCATGTGACAAAGACAATATCTTTATGAACTTCAGAAAAATATTTATTAGATTTAGGTAGGTATTAACTAACAGACAGACAGATTTACATTCAAAACAACCCCAAATCTACTAACTTACCATGATAAAGTGCTTTAACATTTAAACAGATCCAACAAATAAAATGAAGAAAAAACATTATCTGTCTGTATAATGTTGGGCATTGAGAGTATAATGGAAATATAATTAACCCTCTGAGGTCGACAAACGCGCCGGCGCGTTTTGCTGGATTTTCTCCACATTGTAGCACTATAAACTTAAATTTCTCCGTCATTTATGGTCATACAGAAAAAAGAAATATAAAAAAAGAATCTGTGATATTTCTACTTTTGTATGTGTCCACTTACAATCAAATCAAAACATTGTGCTTTTGTAAAATAAAGAAAATAAACAGGGTGTGCGTTCTGCCTCTCTGTCGCGGTGAACTTTTTTTTCTTGAGCACGTCTATAAACTGAAACAAAACTCTGCGAATACTTGTCACACATTTATGAGCCATAAACCTTTATAAACATATAAGTGTGTACTTTTAAATTATCCGATTCAAAACGAAAACAAATATTCTCTGTTTAAGTAATTTGTATAAAACCAACAAGATGTCCAGATTCTCAAACGCTTGCTCATTACAGTTAATTTGGCCACGCCTACTCGCGCAAAAGAGATTCACATGCAAATCTCCACATGGAACGCGAACGCGCTCATTACCTCAACAACAAAACACTTCACTTCACTTTTTGTCGAGTTTGAAAGACGTGCCTGAGCTTACATTGGATTTACATCAGGAGAAGAAGAACGCGATTTGAAGACAAGAAAGATAAGGTAAGAAATTCTTACATATTAGTTTGCTATTGTTGCATAAATTTCACATTGCAGTTGAACTGTTGCTAGATGGTGAATATTATAATATTTAGACCCGTGTTTACTGTTACTGTGTTTGTGGATATCTGCTCAAACGTAGATATGTATTTGGTAACCATAATGTTTTATATTTGAGCGTGATCGCGTTTGAATGTATCTTATTTTGGATCGTGATCACGTTTGAATGTATCATATTTTGGATCGTGATCGCATTTGAATGTATCATATTTTGGATTGTGATCGCATTTGAATGTATCATATTTTGGATTGTGATCGCATTTGAATGTATCTTATTTTGGATCGTGATCACGTTTGAATGTATCATATTTTGGATCGTGATCGCATTTGAATGTATCATATTTTGGATTGTGATCACGTTTGAATGTATCATATTTTGGATCGTGATCGCATTTGAATGTATCATATTTTGGATCGTGATCACGTTTGAATGTATCATATTTTGGATCGTGATCGCATTTGAATGTATCATATTTTGGATTGTGATCGCATTTGAATGTATCTTATTTTGGATCGTGATCACGTTTGAATGTATCATATTTTGGATCGTGATCGCATTTGAATGCATCATATTTTGGATTGTGATCGCATTTGAATGTATCATATTTTGGATCGTGATCGCATTTGAATGTATCATATTTTGGATCGCGATCACGTTTGAAAAACAAACAGCTTCATGTTTTTACTATTATCTCATTTCATATGGACCACGAATGGAAACATTTTAAGTAACATGATAATCAATATATTTTTCTCTAGCTTAGTTGTTACTTAAATCTTTTGGAAGATTTATACTGTTATAGGTTATTATTATTTTATCCAGCACTGCGCATACTTAGCTTATGCCTACAAGGCACAACAAACCTGGTGTTCACTGTTCATTATATCTTGTTGGAAACGTGTGTGTGTGTGTGTGTGTGTGTGTGTGTGTGTATTCTGTGAATTTTAAAAAACAATTTTAACCAGAAAAATCTAAAATGTATTCCCAAAATCGTGCAGGCCTTTCTCTTGATATCAGTATGTTCACTTTTTTTTTCAGGGCCCAGATGACACTGAGGACTGCTGAATTCAAAATTCACATGAGTCTCTGTACATGGTAAAGTGAAAATCAAACACCTTGGAAATTAAAGGTATGTATGTTTTTAGGAATGGCACAAAGGTCTCTGTCTTTGGATCATTGTTTTCAATAAGTGCTTTTTGGCATGTGTTGTGTATCTTTGGACGATGCTGTGTTGTAAATAAATCCAAACAATTTAAAAGCCATTATTTTTTAAATCTCCTCATTTACAGTATTGTGCAAGGTTGCCCAGAATGACAGGGCCTGATAGCTCCTAATAGGGCCGTTAGGGGAGGTTCTTTGTCTTTCTCAGGTGAGAAAAGCTTACATATTAATGAGCTCTCGCATAAGGCTTTTTCACACAAAACACGTCGTAAAATTTTTAAATCAATATATTGTCTTATCTGAATGAGCAGTCAGGGTGATTTTCACATAGTTTTGCAGCAAATATTCTAGGCTACGTCATACAATTTGCAAAAGTCTTGTGAAGAAATAATCAGTATGGGTTTCATGGCCTTATTTCAGTGAGAATTTTTTTTTGTATTTTCACAAACCACGCATAAATGTCATTATCTCAAAACTACAAACTTTTACATACATGCTGTTGATATATTATTGTAGCAGAGGTTGTGCTGAATACAGTGTAATTAGACTTTAACCATGAAAATGTCACAAGAAACAGAAATAACCAGAAATGTCAGAGCATGTCAGAACACCTCCAGGGCCCAGAAAACAGCTCAGACCTCAGAGGGTTAACCACAAACCAACATGAGACTTCAAGTCTTTTAAATAAATGATTCTCTCTTCTATCCTTTTCTTTTGGTATAGGATAAAACAATTCGGGGCTCCTCTTTCGTCTGTTGTTGCAGCCAACTGCACAACATATTGCAGGCATTACTGAGACTGTTGGTCGTAAAGATGGCGGCACAAAGCTACAGTGACTTCATGTGAACCGAACGAATAGTTAGACTTGAACTTGCCTCAAAGCTCCTGAACACTGACCTCTCCAATTTCTCCCTCTTGTTTTCCTGTACAGGTACCAGCAGAGCAGGGAATTACTCTCAACCACTGGCCAGAGAGGACGCAGAGACTATGAATTGTGAGTATTTGAAGAAAACACAGGACATGTACTAGTCCAGTCATTTTATGAAAAAAGGTAGGACAAATTGCAACAGAAGCAAATTCAACTGATTTTTGTATCCTGAACATGTCCTGAGTAAGGGGAAAAAAAGCCCAGAAGAATCCCTTTAGGGGAAAGTTTAGAAAGACCCAAATATAGCCTATTCATTATTTTTCTCATGATTAGGGTAACATTTTTAACCTGTATATCACCATGAGAATTACTGAGTTGTTTACTAGCATCAAGACAAACAAAAAAATTATATATTTTTTTAAATGTTGTTAACATGGGCAAACGGTGCATAATCTAATTATGTATGTGCTAATTTGCATAAATACCACAACAGATCTAAACATTGGGTATAGCCAAGTGAAAATGTCTTGTTGGCATATAACAGTAAAAGACTTGATGTTAAGGTCTGAATGGAACCTGTTTAGGCTACCCATGAGCATTAATACATAGATGGAAGTACTTTAACCCCCTCAGGTCGGCGGTATCAGCTCACTTTTTTTCAGTTCAGTTCAAAAGAAATTAATTTTGCTCTGTGGACTTTGATATTACAAGCAAGTTTCATACATCAATCGATTCTGTTAAATGTGTATTATTTTTGTGTATACTCACAATAAAAACAAAGTGTTGTGCTTTTCGCCAAATAAAGAAAAATAAACACGAAGCGAGTTCTGCCTTCACTCTGTCCGTGTAGTCCATTCTGAAACGCGTCCGAAAATGAACCCTAACTCAGCGAATACTTCTCACACAGGCACGTGAGATATGTCTTTATGAAGCTTGAAACCTCTTCTTTTAAATGAAGTAATTTATATAAAAAACAAATGTTTTCAACTCATGTAATCTGTCTGAAAGCAAGGAGAGGTACCGTTTTTCCTTCTCCCCTCATTAGCTCTATAATCAGCTGCGGCCGCCCCGCCCCCGGCGCGATTCACATGTAAATAGTTAGATGATCTAGTATGCATCGCATACGCCCCTCGATCAATGCCATAAAAACACAGTTTCTTCATGAGACTTACTGATAGTTCATCGCGTTTTGAGTATGGCTCGTTTCTCCGGTAAAGACGCCCTTCAGATGATTCAGGACAGCGAGGAAGAATGCACCTTTTCCTCCGAGGAAGATGAAGACTCGGACGACGAACGGCAGCATTTTGAAGAGCGAATTGATCCCGCCGAGGACACAATTTCAGAGTAAGTTTTACTGTTATATAATTATTTTTCTGATATATCAGACTATATCTGCTTAGTGTTGGCTAGCTTTTGGCATCTTACATGAAAGATTGCATAACAATATCCCTTAACATTCGTGTATATGCTCAAGTGTAAACTTTTTCAATGTGATAGGCTATTACTCTCTAAACATATTTGTATATTAAATATATTTCACTCAGTTTTGATTAGCTTATAACACTGATTATCATGCAGAAATAACGTTACTGCCGTATGTCTTATGTACCTTATTTGTGAATATCTGCTTAAGTGTAATGTGATTTAGTCTAAATATATATATGATATATGTGATTTAGTATAATATATATATATATATATATATATATATATAGTTTTGGTTAGACTATGACACTGCTTATCATGCTTCAGTACTGCCTTATGCACAGATGTTTCATGTTTGTGAATACAGGTGTAAATGTTTGAAATGTAGTGATGTGTCGTTCGCGAACGATCCGTTCATTGCGAGCATCACTAAATGCGTGCGGTCTAAATGGCTCATCAACAGATACTCGCGGTGACACAGTGATATTTCTCTGTCCTATGGACCATCAACAGATATATACATGTATAGATTGTGCGTCCATAACAATTAATTGCCCATCAGTTTGCTTTGGATAATGTATGCTAACAGTTTTTGTTGTTGTTGTTGTTGTTTTTTAGGAATATGGCTGCAGCTTGCTCTCCTTCTCCAGCACCCCGTAGAGGGGCACGCAGTTCAGTTCTCAGTGTGATGGAGAATCTTCCCGAGTAAGTCCACAGACGTAATATTTACAGAGGAAATATAATTGTTTACATCATCATAATATAAAAGTACATATTCTTGTGTGATATTACAAAAACTGTTGTCTTTTTTTACCCATGGCCATTAGTGATCGATAATGATAATAATACAGTGTCTAAAACAGGCAGTCCACTCTGGCATGGAAAACAGAGACTGATGTTGACATGGTTCCACAGACTGTGCGATTCCGTCCTGCACGAGAAACTGGACCGCAACCGAGTTCTGTTGACTCACATTCGCCTATGAGTCTATTCAAACAATTTTTTTCAGAAAGTGCTGTGTCAACTCTGTGCCACAACACAAATGCTCAAGCTGCCAAGGCAACTGCAAAGGGCTGCAAATATAAATGGACAGATATCAGCATCAGTGAGATGTACCGTTACATTGGGTTGCTGTTCTACATGGCCATGGTGAAGGTGAGCTCCATCAGCGACTACTGGCGTCAAAGCAGTGTTTTCTCTGTACCCTTTCCAGCTACAGTTATGTCCCGGGACAGATACCGCACCATTTCATGGAATGTGCACATGAGTCACCCAGATGCAGATATGGATAATGACAGAAAGAGGGGCACACGTGAACATGACCGTCTCTTCAGGGTCAAACCTCTCATGGACACTATTCGTCAGGCTTGTAAAGCCATCTATCATCCTAGAAGAAACTTAGCTGTGGATGAAAGAATGGTGGCATGCAAAGCACACACAGGCATGACACAGTACATGAAAGCTAAGCCAACCAGATGGGGTTTCAAGTTGTTTGTTCTTGCAGACTCATTGAATGGATACACTGTGGACTTTTCTGTGTACACCGGAAAGAACAATTTCCCCACAGGCCATGGACTGTCATATGATGCTGTAACATCTCTTTTAGACCAGACATTTTTGGGTTCTGGGTACCATGTGTACATGGACAATTTTTATACAAGTCCAAAGCTCCTCAAAGACCTGTTTGCAATGAAGTTTGGTGCATGTGGGACTTACAGGGACAACAGGAAGGACTGCCCTCGGAATGCAGCTAATTCACTCTCTAAAAAATCTGCCAGGGGATCCATCAGGTGGGTTCGGGATGGACCTCTTGTATTTGTAAAGTGGATGGACACACGAGAGGTATCTGTCTGTTCTACTATCCATCCTGCTTATTCAGGAGACACTGCACAGAGGAGGGTGAAAACACAAGATACATGGAGGACAAAGACATTTCCATGTCCTGCACCTGTGACTGCCTACAACAAACACATGGGGGGTGTTGACCTGTCTGATCAGCTGATACAGTACTACACAACACAGCACAAAACCATGAAGTTGTAATGGTTCACGATTAATTCCGTTCCCAATTATCTTAAAACCACCTTCCAAGTTTATAAAGATAATCTCGCGGTAACTAAAGAGCCTATCCTTTAGTCGTGACCTTAAGAAGTTAGATGATCAGTCTATACAAGTAAATATTCTACTATAAAAATAATAGAGATATCACAAGTATTATAAGTCTATCTTTTGTGGTACTCCTTAAACCTTTTTTGCAATATAACATTACCCTGTTACATGCTGCCTCTTTGGCTAGGCTATATGATCAAATCAACACACATGGTAATAAATCTTTTGATAAAAAGAATGCTCACCCCACGTGCGTCTTCTGCACAAAGGACTTCCTGGTCCGCACAGAAGAGATCAGTACTCAAAAATCCAAGGTCCAGACAGATGATTATAAAAAATGTTTAACAAACTTTATTATAATAATCAAATGAAAGAATTACTTGTTACAGATTATAAAAGAGTACTAACTAACAGATGTAAAAAATAGCTAAATATAGCAAGCTTCTTGCACCTAGTAAAAGCTGGGGTACTAGGCTGTTGGTTGCAAGGAAGAGCAATAAATCTCCCTTTGTTTGCGTCTTATATAGTCTTGAGTTCTGTCAAACCCAGGTTCTGCCTTTAAAATAGTTTTCCACACACTTAGTTGCAGCAAGGCTCTAAAAAGCAATTCTAACGGCATAGCATCTAACAGTCGCTGATACTGATCTTCCGCACCAGCTCGAGCATTTCAGCTTCCGTCATCTCATGCAGGGTAAGCGGCTTCCTGTTCTGCTGCGTTGCCCCAGAAACAATGGTTGCAAAGGAAATGTCATCATCATACACTCTGTGTACAGAATTCTTCACATCCCCTGTTGGCATTTGCTGAGCTTTCATGTTTCTAAGTCTCTCTTTTTTACCTTTTTTATGTCTTTTTTGTTTACTATTAATCTCACACATATAATCATTCACTTTCAACATGTCAGGACTGTCAATAAAATTAGTACAGTATATGCTTGGAACCATGCAATCACCCTCTATCTCATACAAGCGATGACTGACTCCATCCGATTTACACACCATCAACTTAATTTGTTTAATTTCATCACTGGTCATTCCGGCTAGGGTGCAGGACTGCTTCAGACCCCACATCATCTGCTGGTACCACTGACAGTCCACTGGTTGCCAGCGGAACTCTTGTTCCGACCTGGTCACTTTTATGAGTTTGTCCAAATTGTACTGATTCACGGCAAAGGGTATTCCCCTGTCTGCAACATCCCTGGTCAACGGTACCACTGCCCATGTCCCAGGGATGAGGTCTTCCAGCAGCACTTTCTGTTGGAACATAAACACATCCGTATTCAAATTGGTAACTGTCCAGCCCTGTTCGGCTGTAAGTACCTCCTGTCCATTGCCTATAGATAATTCCTATTACTAACTCTTTTTTGCCGTTTTCAGTTTTTCTGTGGAACACACCTGGTTCAAGGTGATAAGTTGTTGCGGTGTGATTATTCTTTGGCCCCGCTTGTATGGATAAAAGATCACTGATGTTACAATGCTGAAAGTTCATTTCTACACTCCATTTAAGGAATTTGTTGGTTACCCATGGACCTAAAACATCCATGCGTTCCCTCAATTGGGTTAAAACCACCTCGCCAATTTGATTCATCTTGATACCATGCAATACAGTACAGAAGACACACAGGTTGACCCATTTGTTATTTACAAAACACCTTATTCTCATATCCCTACTGTTTTTGGTACAGAAAGTACAAACTGAGGTAGCCACATATGAAAATCTTTTCTTTATCTCTCGGTCTTCTTTGGCTACTGTCTTATCCTTTTTCCTTAGCCTTGTACCTCTTGCATTGGAGTATGGATCCTATTCAGATATTACAGGAGGAAAAGTCAGATCCAGGCTAAGACAACAGTTCTTAACAGCTTTTAACATTTTCTTCAGATAAAACCAATCATTAATCACAATCATAACTGCAATGCAAAACATTCTTGAATCGTGATAGTATTCAGAAATCATCAATACTGCAAATGCAAATGTAAATATTGCTATCAGATAAGTAGCCATTTTTATACCTCCAGCCTCTGCCCTCCTGGCGGCCAACATTATAAGATATGTGATCGCAAGCAGGCCAAAAGCTAGTCCAATATATTTGATCCAGTCGAAATCCTCAAAATAATGCATAGCCACAGTACATGTGGTCAGCAGTACATTCAGGATTTGCAACATAATCAAGCCCCTCGTTCCAAATATGGATTTTGTCCTAGGGCTCCTTACAACTTGTCCAACTAAAATTCCTGCCAGACTTAGCCTCTTACGCAAATTGAATAGGGCTATATTACAGATTGCAATTGGAATTTGCCAAAATCCTCTTAACCCCAAAATAGTCATTAGCCAATATAGGCTTAGAACTACATCATAAATTATAATTTGAAATTTATTTACCGGCGGGTTGGAACAAGTTGATTCATTCTGGTTTGTCTCGTTTCCCCATGCACTTGGTTGAGCTGCCATAGTTCAGGTCGTCTAGGTCTTTTTTTCAGGTTCAGCAATTATTCAATTCAGTCTTAGTCAATCATCCAGTGAGTTAGAAAGTAAGCTGTCAGTGCCCCTTTTAACTAGCCAGAACCCCCCAGCTCTTCTTCGGATTCTACGTCAGTTTCCGACTCTGAACAATCAGTTGCTAGAGAGATCTTACGATATCTCGCTTTTCCGGACACCTGTTGTAACTGCCGACATTTCACACACACACCTAGTGACCTGAATATGACTCCTGTCACACAAACAACCACTATTGTTCCAATTATACAATATATGACAATTTTTATAATCTCCCAGCTATCTACCAGTATATTCCAAACCTGATTAGCTATTTCCTTAATTTTCGCACCCATATCTTCGAATGCTTTTTTCAACACTTTACCGACAAATTGAGTCAGCGTCATGCGTGCCGGTCCTTTAGTCTTCGTCCAAAAGTCCATTCTATGGACCCAGTGCCCACCTATACTCTCTGATTCTAGAAAATCATCTACGGGCTCCAATAAATCTTTCCAGTCGCTTAGATAACTTATATATGGAACGATAGCACATATTTTTCTTATTTGTGTTTCTCCTAACATCTGTTTCAAAATTAATGGAACTATTTTCAGATTCTCACCTTTCCACTGATTTCCTTCGACCGCTTCATAATTACAAGACATATAGTTCCTTACTATTGTTTTGTTTTTGTTAACTGCTGCATACGATTGCATAATAGGTGCACTAAATGTTATGTATTTCCAATCATTAAACATTTCTGCCGTGCATGGATATGCATCTCCAGTTTTTACCATATCACTCCAGAATTCACTATTCTGATTGTCTTGCCGTTTTCCTACTAATAGTACTTCGGTTCCCAAGTCAAACTCCTTAACACAGTCCAATTTATATGCGATCCTTCTTCCTTTTGAACTTCTGACTATTTCTATAATATTGTCATGTCTGGTACAAGGTCCTCCATACCAATCGGTTGCGTTCCATTTTTTCTTGAAACTCCCCTTAGTCGGCCTAATATTTATTCTACTTCTAGTTCCCCAGTAATAACTATCCGGGTCAGACACTTTCAGATAATAGCCACTCTCCCACTGGCCTATTGTTTGCTGTTGATAGGAGTTTTTAATCTCATATGAACCTAAATATTTCATATGCACGGGCCAAATTAAATTTCCTTCTTTTTCTCCAGTTCCATTATATTTTATGCCCTGCAGTCTTCCATGATACTGAATGTATCCATTTTTCCTTTTATTAATGGTATTATACTTAAGAGCTTCCGCACCTTGCATCATATATAACAAAAGAGCACTTCTATACTGCTGATCTGATATATTTGTTCTAATATATTCCGTTAATCCCGTCATATCTAGAATTTGTTGCGGAATGCCTGAATTAGGAAAATATTCGAGAGTATACGGATGCCTGTAATTTCCATTATTTCTCTTCTTGCCCAATAATGTATCTTTCACAGACCAAGTGGTTCTATCTAGCTCACTATTAGTTCCTTTTGTGAAGTTCATCTGTTTTATTATCCAGTCATGCCACATAGTAATTGTTTCATTTTCATATTTTTTCATAAGGGACTGATCCCATGGTGCATCAGCTTTTATAATGCAATACCAAACTTTATTATTCGGATCTAATTTCTGTGCACACTGTTTTTTGTGATCAACTGTGGATCTATGTTTATTGCTTGGCCAAATCATTTTACCAATCCACGGACAACCTTGAACTTTTTCACACATGGGTGTTGCCATAGGTTTTTCTACACAATCTATCCAATTTGTGTTTTCCGCAGGTATTATTGGTTTCTTTTTATGAATTGAATGAATAAGAACTTTCTCTCTAAATTCTCTCATCCTAATCCATCTATCTTGTGGTTTTGGTCCCACGCGTTGTGCTACTGCTATTACTTCACCTATTTTGCTACCCGATTTTTCTATCGGCATCAATTTTGGCGATTTTGGTCTTTTGTCCTCTATTATATTGTCAGGTACTTCTAACTTATTATCATCTTCCCCGACTAATACTCTAAGTTGCTTTATAGAAACTTTTCTTGTTTCACAGTTCCAGTCTAAAGTAGAAATACTTTTCCCATACAAGTAAGTCCACCATACTAAGTCAAAATTCTTTAGACTTATATTTTTAGCTGCACTGTCATTCAGCCTTTTTCCACTTAATAGCACATGTGTTTTATTCAATACTTCCAGTTTATCCCATGTCATTACGGTTTTTCCCCCTGATGCTATAGGACCGTAATCCATGACTGAATTTATAAAACTACCCTTATTAGTACAATTCCAATATTTTGGGTCTATGTCTTTAATCCAATTTCTCATTACATTAGCATTGTTCTCTGGATTATATGTTATTCCTGCTAATTTCAAAGCCACCCCTTTATTCATTATCGTTTGGTTGTAGCAATGTAATTTAGCTATTTTTGCTATTTTCTCACATGGAAAGACAGTATAGGTTTCTTCTGTTTCTTCTGTTCCGAATCCGGCCAAGATGACTAAAATGAGGATGAAGATCATACTTATCCCTGCTATGATTTCCTCGGAATTTTTCCTTTTTTCCTGAGCGAGTCTTCTGTATTTCCGCTTCAGCCTCTTTCCTCTCCTTCCCCCTGTAGTCATCTTTGCCTGTGGATTAAAAAACAGAGATTGTTCCTACCTGTCCCTATTTACGTCTTCTGAGCAGCCAGTCTCCCATTCGCTCTTTTATCTGCTTATTCACAGTCTTCCACTCAATTTGAATGCCTTGAATGCACATTCCTACGCCCATAAATCCTCTAGTGCAACAAAGATTCACCGTCATGTGCATTATTTTCGATGCGCTGTTCACATCATTCTTGATTTTAAACCATGTTTGTCCAGTCATAATTAGCTGTGATCTGGCTAATATGGTTATTCCTGTTTCACGAACTCCTGCTTCCCATGTCCTAGTTTCCCAGTTATGGTCTTTAGAATTGAATTCTAAATTCTTCATTTCCGAGATAACTAGTTGTCCGACTGTGCTGCTCTTATACTGACCCTGTGTTTTCACAACTATTAACCTGTTAGGATCACTAAGATTGTTTGACACAACCTTTTCCCACGCGTCTAAACATGTAATATCAGCCAGTAATTTTGCCAAACCTGAACCTTCCTCCAAAGGCTCAGTGTAAGATGGACTTGGTAACTTCATCAAACCAAGTAGTCGATATAGCCATTCTCTCTCATCATCATTCATTAATGAAATCGGATTGCTAACCCAATAGGTCATAATTTTCCCTTGGGAAACACATCCCATGGCTAACGTCGATTTTCGGGTTAACCAGACTGCCTTTTTACTGACTGTCTGTACCCACCTTTGCTCTTCTAGCTTTTTGCATCTGTCGCACAGTTCCAGTTTAGACTCTCTAAACACACAGGAACATTTTGAACCTAGTAAAATAAGTCTCTCCTGACAGATTTCACAGGTTAAGCATACACAACCATTCACTTTGGTCTGTATTTTCTGGATGACCCACTGTTGTTTTCCAAGTCTGCAGTTTCCGCACACACTGACCTCTCCGAGTGCACAGTGTCCTATTTTCCCTTCTGGATTATACCAAGGAAAATAATTTTGTCCCCTCATTGTAGGAGAATTTTTTAAACTTTCTCTGCTCGGCCTCTTTTCATTCGGGCCTTCCCAGAGCAACTCAGCTATGTCACCTGCTTCACAGATGCAACAGCTAGTATGCGGTATCAACGTACTTATGGTACCATTAGGGCATTGCTCATGCCATTTTTTGACTTTCAGTAGTCCAGCTGCTATGTTCTGACATTGAACCCATCCAGTCTTTGATTCGATTATTTGCTCAAATACCACCTGCTTCAAGATGCCTTTATTAACTGACGACATGACCAAATGCCGTTATTCTCTAGCCTCACACTAGTATTTGATGTGACCTCGATCACCGTGTCAACAGTTCCCGTTTTATGTTTAAAACGCTTTCCTCTGATTTTATGTAATATAATTACTTGATCGCCTACCTTAAATGGGTTTCCACTGAAATCCCCTTGACCCGGCTGATCTTCAATTTTGAGCTCACTGGGCTTTATCCTATAATTCAGGAAGTGGGTACATTGATCAATTAATGTGTCCCATTCACCTAATTTCTCGTTTTTGATGAAAAACTGTTTCGCCCTTTTCACTGCGTTTTCCGCGATCCCATTGGATTGTGGTTGATATCTCACACTTTTTATTAACTCAATTCCAACTTCCTTACAATACTCTTCCACTTCACGACCCGTTAAGTTCACTGCGTTGTCTCCACGAAATTTTCTCGGTGGTCCCCGGTACCTGACCCATTGCCTCAGTGCTTCCACCACTACTGAGCCAGTAGCCTGTCTACAAGGATATATTTGGAGATAATTTGTACAGTTATCAACTAATATTAAAAAATAGCAATTTTTTAATTTAGTGGCTGGTCTGATTGGTCCACCAAAATCTCCACTGATCTCTTCATTTTCCTTATCAGACTTAATTGATCCATACTCATTATATCTGCTTGTCATAACTTTCCGACATTCTGGACAGCCTTTTCTAATTTTTAGATAAGTTGTCTTCAGATTCTGTATGTTAAGACCTGTGGCTTTACAATACTTTGACAAATAACTTAAACTTGGGTGTAATAAGTCAATGTGAAGTTTTTCTACAATATCTGCCTCACTCTGCTTAGTAACAGCTCTCACAGTTTTATCTCTTACATAATTGTCTACTTCCTGATTGCCTCTTGCTGCGGGAGTGGATTGAACGGTGTGACTGCTTTGATGCAGCACATGTGGTTTCACTTCCTCTAGCAGTTCAGCAATGCGTCTCCAGATGACATCATGCCCCAATGGCTTGCCTTTCGCATTGCAAAACCTGTTAAGTTTCCACGTTTCTATATCTGTTGTAAGCGCACGGAAAATATAGTCGCTATCTGTGACAATAACTGCATTCACGCTACCGCTCTCTTTCATATGGCGTAACGCCTGTTCCACTGCGGTTACTTCTGCAAGCTGCGCTGAACTTTCGCTCGGCAGTTGACCTTTCTGCCTGTGAACTGTGCGACCTCTTTCTTTCCTGATAAAGGCCCACCAAGTCTCTTGTCCTTCTTTTGAACCATCTGTAAAATAACAAATACTGGTTCCTTTAGGTATCTCAGTCATTTTATCCTTCTTACTAAGTTTAGTCTGACCAAAAACCAATTGAGTATCTTGCAACAGTTTATTCCACTTTGCCCAGGTGAACTGGTGTATTTTATGAGCTTCACTCACTAAATTTTTAGCCTCTCTAACTAATTGAGTGATACCCTCTCCTCTAGACTCCACTATAATCTGCTGGTCCAATGCCAACGTTTTTATAGGAATCAAACATTTAGCTATACTGGCCAAAATATCAGGAGCTGATTTTGGTTCTAATTTTGCCTGATTAGCAGGTTTTGGGTATGACATGAACTGGATTGGGTTTTTTCTATCCCTCTCGTTGTATAATACCAGCTCAATTTCATCTTTGGTATTTTCTATAACCACTATCAGTTTCTGATCTGGTTCTCTTCTCGCAATTTTCCCTGATGATAATGCTAAATCTATTAACTTCAACCTAATTTGCTCTAGCTCATCAGACCAATTCAATTCATTACCCTTTTGTCGCACTATACAGTGGTTTTGCAAGTTTTGCATACCCAGGAATCAAATCCCTGATAAAATTTAAATGCCCCATGAAACTCTGTAACTGTTTCAGGCTGACTGGTGAACTTTCCCTTAGCTGCTCTAGCTTCTCTCTTGTGGTTTTTGCAAGGCTTCTGTCTGCACCTGTCATTGCAAAACCCAGGAAGTCAACTTCCTCTCGACCTATCTCGATCTTTTTGTAGTTTGGCTTGAAGCCTGCAGCTATCAGCCTCCTAAACACCTCGTCAACAGTTTCTAGGTGTTCATCAGGATTATCACTAATAACAATAAGGTCATCAATATAAACTGTAACAGGAAGTTTTTCCATCAATCCCACTAGGATAGCTTGGAAAGCATTTGGGGAATTTAAAAATCCTTGTGGGAGCCTTGTGAAGCAGAAGTGTTTATTTTGGAACGTAAAGGCCGTTTTAGCCATGCTTTCCTCAGTCAAGGGAACTGACCAAAAACCATTTGCCAAATCAATTTTTGTCAATATGGACCCCTTGGGCAATCCATTCGTTACATCTCTTGCGTTGATTAAATATCTATTGTCCGGCACGGTCACTTTATTGAGGGCTTTGAAGTTGGAAACTAAACGCCACGAAAAATCACTCTTAGGGACCGCTTGGACGGGCGAGTTTGTAACTGCATTATCTATTTCTTTGATAACGCCCAACTGCTCCAATTCTTTAATAGTTTGTCCTATTTCAGCTAAAGCCTGTTTATTAATTGGATATTGCCTCTGTGGCTTTGGTATACCTCCTTTAATTTCATACGCATGCTCTGGACCTAACAAACCTACATCATTTTTAAAACGAGCTGCTCCATGTCTATGTTTTTCTAGTAGTTCCCTCACTTTATCTTTTGGTAGAATAGTATTTTTAACTATTCTTTCAATCTCTCCCCTCAGGTCAACCATTTTCATCCATCTGATGGTAAATTCATCACAAACTTTTCCTACAACGGCTCTAGCATCTTGTAAAGTCATTAGATTCTCTGATTGATTAGGGATAATAGACAAGCCCTTCCACAAATATACATTAGAACAAACAGGAGCTTGTGTCTTATTAAACCCATACACTCTAACTTTAACTTCTTGTTTTTCTGCGTCTTCTGGCAGGTCATTTAAACACGTGATCTCTGCTCCCGAATCCAGCAAAAACGTTTTACCACTATAATCTATATAAAAGAAGCCGTCAATTTCCTTCACCAATTCAGATTGGATGGTTGCTTTTCCTGTAGGGATTTCCTATTTCTGTTCTCTTTCAGATTTATTAGTTTTTATTGATCTTTGCTTTGGTTGATCAGCACTGAACTTTATTTTCCCTTCATTCCTCATCTTAGCTCTTTGTTCTCTTATCTTACTCTGTTGCGCTGCAGTCAATTTGTCCCACTCTTCTCTTGAAACAAACGTTGAGGCCTGTGGTTTAGAGCTATTTTTAGCTGCTGCCTGCTTGCGAAACTGCACCGCACCCTGTTGCACTTGTCTCCCTCGACTTTGAGATCTACCTCTTCTCTGAAAGTCTGTCATTCTACCTGACTCTCTACCTCTCTGATTTTCAGATTTTTCCTTATATTTCGGCTCTTTTTGAACATTGAACATTTGAACATTCCGACCCTGATTTTTCAGCCGTTCTGACCTTCTCATACCCTGTTGTCTGCTTCCAGCTTGGTCATTAAAATTTTGACCCCTCTTTTCTGCTTCCTGCTTGGACCGTCTATCATATCTCACTGCAAATTTCTCTAATTCCTCCCAGTCAGTTTCTCTACCCCACGATTTTAGCGCGGTGAGTCCAGGGAGGTCTCTTTCAAATTTAATAAGTTCCTTCACAATTTTCTTTATATCTCTGCCCTTCTCTGCTCTGTTTTTACAGAAAATCAACAAGCCAGTGTTCTTAATCCCTTTAAGCTTTTTGTCATATTTCTCTTTCTTTGTGGCGCCAGAGATATTTTTCTGGTGCAGAGATACATCTTTAATTTGCAAATTTAGGTCAAGAAGTTGATTAATCATCAATTCTATATCTTCCTCCATTATATTAAGCCTTTGTCCCAATTCAACAATTTTCTGACAATTTCTCATGTTGTCGTTCGGATCGAGCTTCATTCCCTGAAATATAGACATTTCAGTAGCTGTAATGCTGTGTTTGGGTTTTACTCTTGTCTTTTTAACTGGTCTCTGGGCCTCTTCCTCTTCTGAGGTCTCGCTAGACTCAGTTTCTTCATCAGAGCTGTCTGCATCTATCTTTGATTCTTTAGCTTTTCCTATTCTTTTGACAGTTTTCTTTTTCTTAGCTGAAGATGCGGCTATCTCAGCTAAACTAATTCCTAGCCCCTTTTCAGGCACTCTAACATTTTCCTCCTCATCCAACTCTACATCATCCTCAATATTGTCTTCCTCTTGTGTCGTTGGTTCTGACAAAGGTTTTCTGTTATAGATCTGGTTATTTGATTCCATCAACACTTCCTTCCTCAACTGGAAAATATCTCCCATTGTCGGGAATCTTCCTGTTCTATATTTATTCGCTGGCAAGGACAAACGAAGCAATAATGCTAATGCTTTCTGACAGGCATCATTCTGTTCCGCTAACATATCTTGCTTAGCTTTTGCACATGTACCCGCCATGTCAAGAATCTCATCAGAAGTTGGTCCCGTCGCAACCAGAAAAAGTTTCTGCATATATTCTGGCTCACTATTTCTAATACTTCCCTTCAATTTATAACCTGGGAGAATCAATGACTTCCTTCCTGCTAGCTCCACATGCTCCCTAGCATAACTACTACTTTTTCTCTCTTTTGACAATGACCGTGACCTTCTGTAATTTATTTTATTTCTCTGCGGTATCGGTTCATCCCACTGAGTCACTTGACTGTCTTCATCTTCCCATTCATTTGATTCATAAAAAGTAGGTATATCTTCATCATTGTTCTCTGGCTGAGCTTTTCTGTCCATGCTATTTACTGTTTGAACCAATTCATCAGCCAATGCTGCCACTGGATACCCAGGGCTTACAGTCTGAAAGTCTAACCTTCTCTGCGTGCTCGGCCCTGCTCTTTCTTCCTCAGGGGCGTCGACCTCCGTACTCTCAGACCCTCTATGTCTCCTCTCAGACGGTAAAACTGTGCCATCATACATCACTCTTGTTCTACCATAATAAACTTCAATGTTAGCATCCAGGGTTGGTTTATATGTTACATCCATCCCCTGATCAAATCGAATAATAATTCGATCCCCTGGCTGTTTCCTGTTTTTGATTCTTGATACAATAGCACCAACATCCGCTGCCGCATTACAGACAAAATCCTGGCCATTATTAATCTCACAATCTCCAATAAACCAGTTTCCATCTCTCCCTTTGTCCACCTTTTGCCTTTGAAAATTATCACGCTTTGTGACTGTAATTTTATACACAGCAACCTGTGAAGAACTTGTTTTTGCATTTGAATCTGGTGGTTTTTGAGCCATTTTAATCGTTCACGTAGTCTTTCTCAACTTATTACGAGTCTATTTGACTCCTTAATCCCTTATTTTTTACGAGTGTTGGGTTCACTCAAATCCCCTATTTTTTACAAGTGTTTGGGTTCACTCAAATCGGATATACAGACTTGGAAAAGGTTCCCTTTCTACTCTTTGTCAAGGAATCTTTTTAAAAGTTTAAAACAGATACTCATTTCGGTTCTGCCGCGCGGTTTATTTCGCTTTTCATTTTAACAGAGCGTCTCCTCTATTATTTCAGCGAATTTTCTGGGTCATCCGTTTTTTAATTTATTTGATTTGATCAAAATTAATTCGGCTCCCGGATCCCTCTCGATCACACGGACGAGACCCCCATGTAATGGTTCACGATTAATTCCGTTCCCAATTATCTTAAAACCACCTTCCAAGTTTATAAAGATAATCTCGCGGTAACTAAAGAGCCTATCCTTTAGTCGTGACCTTAAGAAGTTAGATGATCAGTCTATACAAGTAAATATTCTACTATAAAAATAATAGAGATATCACAAGTATTATAAGTCTATCTTTTGTGGTACTCCTTAAACCTTTTTTGCAATATAACATTACCCTGTTACATGCTGCCTCTTTGGCTAGGCTATATGATCAAATCAACACACATGGTAATAAATCTTTTGATAAAAAGAATGCTCACCCCACGTGCGTCTTCTGCACAAAGGACTTCCTGGTCCGCACAGAAGAGATCAGTACTCAAAAATCCAAGGTCCAGACAGATGATTATAAAAAATGTTTAACAAACTTTATTATAATAATCAAATGAAAGAATTACTTGTTACAGATTATAAAAGAGTACTAACTAACAGATGTAAAAAATAGCTAAATATAGCAAGCTTCTTGCACCTAGTAAAAGCTGGGGTACTAGGCTGTTGGTTGCAAGGAAGAGCAATAAATCTCCCTTTGTTTGCGTCTTATATAGTCTTGAGTTCTGTCAAACCCAGGTTCTGCCTTTAAAATAGTTTTCCACACACTTAGTTGCAGCAAGGCTCTAAAAAGCAATTCTAACAGCATAGCATCTAACAGTCGCTGATACTGATCTTCCGCACCAGCTCGAGCATTTCAGCTTCCGTCATCTCATGCAGGGTAAGCGGCTTCCTGTTCTGCTGCGTTGCCCCAGAAACAATGGTTGCAAAGGAAATGTCATCATCATACACTCTGTGTACAGAATTCTTCACAAAGTGGTACAGAAAGATCTTTCTACACTTCTTGGACATTGCTTCCACCAAGTCTTTCATTGTGCACAAAGAGCTACATGGTAACTTGTCCCATAAAGAGTTTATGGAGCAGCTTATAACAGAGCTCTGTGGTGTGTCACTGAAAACGGCACCAAAACGGACCAATAGTGACCATGTGCCAGTTCCAGGAGCTGAGCTGGCATCAGATGACAGGGATGTTGCCACAGTTGGTCGCCGCTCATGTGTTCATTGCAAAGCAGTGTGTGGTAAAAAGCAGTTAACACCATGGAAATGCAAGGCATGCAATGTTCACTTATGTCTTCAGTTAAACAGGAACTGTTTTCAGGAGTGGCATAAAGATGTGTGACTGTGTTCAGATGTGTGTGCTCTACTGACCACCTTCCACTAACCATCAGCCTTCAGAAATCATTCTGATATGATGACTATTTTTTTAAATCAATGTTGGAAACTGTTGTGCTGCTTAATATATTTTTTTTATAACCTGTGATAGTTTTTTCAGGATTCTTTATTTTGCTCACATTTGAATTACTTGTAGCCCGCATAAACGGGGCACAGGAATTTACTGTGAGATACCTGCCTTTACTTTTGTTTTTCGCTCACAGTTGTTTTTTTTATAGCAGACTGATTAATAAATTTTGCTCACATTTATTTTGCTTAGAGCAAATTTAGAACATTTAGTTCCTCCACATAGAGGAATTACAATAAAACAGATTGAAAAACAAAACCTTTGAATCTCCTCTTCTTTGTTCAGGCACTTGATGGCCCATTAGCCACTGAAAGAGTGTATGTCACACCCCTGGTCTGAATCTCATTAATATTGATGGCCATTGGCCCATTAATATTGATGGGCCACCCCTCCCATGCATAAACCTCTTCTGACAAAAAAACTGTTTTAGAAAGTTCAAATCAATGTACTGTTTTATGAGAACGATAAGGCAGGATGATTTTCACACCATTTTGAAGCCAGAACTCAAAGCTACACAATTCATTAGTCAAAAGTCTTATTTACACATATTTAGTTTGTGTTTTGAGGTCTTATTTCTGCAACTTTCATTTTTATTTTTTCCAATAACCACGCATAAACATTATTCTCTTAAAAATTCAAACATATACATGCATGTTGATCAGATATTTTGGTAGCCCTGTTTGTGCTATATAGAGTGAATTTACACCTTTGCCATTAATATGTTTATAAATAACTGAAAAAAGCACAAATGTCAGAGCATGTCAGAACACCTCCAGGGCCCAGAAAACAGCTCAGACTCCAGAGGGTTAAACCAGCCTTTATTACTTATTATTGCAGAGATGGGGTTTGGGGATGGGTCTGTGGGACTGTTTCTGGGAGATGAGTCTGAGGGAACAGGAGAGAAGGGGTAAGGAGAATGCAGAAGGTAAAATAAAAAGTGAACCGCCAGAAACAGTCCCACGGACCCAGCCTCAAACCCCATCTCTGCAATAATTATTAATAAAGGCTGGTTTAAAGTACTACTTCCTTTATGTATAATCCCAAATGGGATTCTTCTGGGCTTTTTATTTTATTTTATTTTTACTCAGGATATATTGAGGATACAAAATCAGTTAGGTTTGCTTCTGTTGCAATTTGTCCTAGGTTGACCCCCATTTTGGCTTAAAATGACTGGATTATAATGTTTTTTATCTTAGAATGTTTATAGCTGTGTCTGAAACCGTTCACTCATTTACTAATCCCTATATAATAGTGTATGGCGTTTGAGTGCACTATATCTGCAAGGAGTGAACGAAAATAAGTGAGTGAATTCGGAGGCTGACGTTTACACTGCGCGTCGGAGAGCTGGAGCTGTCGCAGTAAAGGCTTTGTCACACGTGATAAAACTCCTTTTATCTTACATGTTACTTGCTTTATAAAATAAAATTAACAACAATCATATTGACTATTTTGTATATACCTCTGTGCCAGCTTTGTAGTTTCATTGATTGAAATTGTTAAACTCACGCTCACAGATGACACGGTCATTGAGCGCCTCAGACGACCGTTATGATTACATTCAAATGACAGATGATCAACGAATATTTTTCAAATCATCCACCAAATTATCATCTATTCCTTACAGTTTAACAAGTTAAAACACATCGTTTTAATGCCTAAATAATATTTTAATAAAACAAAACTTTTTTTAAGGTAAAAAAAATGACCTTATTAATATTTAATTTCATTTTAACAAGTCATCTATATATTGTCTCAATATTTTAATACGTTTTATTCAAGTAATGATTAATAATAATAAAAATTAGGGATGCTCCGATACCAGTTTTTTCAGAACCGATCCGATCCGATACCAAAAATTCTGAGTATCGACCGATCCGATACCAGTGCAGTTTTTTTTAAATCAAGTAGAATTTCTGTAACTCTGTGTGTTGAACTGATAATCACTATTTTGTGTTAAACACAATCTACTTAATACAGACTAGACCAGGGGTTCCCAAACTTTTCCATGCCAAGGCCCCCCAAATACCACTAGGTTCTGGCCAAGGCCCCCCGTATTGAACCCATCGACAATACTACGGCACGGCACATGTAGAAATAAATAAATAAAACATCTAGGTGAACATCAGATTATGTGATGGTGTTTGATACCAGCCAATCAGAAAGATGAGATGCACCGATTACAATTTTCAAGGCAGATTCCGATTTTTCATTGAGTTTAACCTGCCGATACAGATTTAAGCCGATTCTGATTTCATTTTCTCTAACCACTTTACAGCACACACAAATATTTATTTTCTATATATATATATATATATATATATATATATATATATATATATATATATATATATTAGGGCTGTCAAAGTTAGCGCGTTAACGCAAAATCATATTAACGGCACTAATTTTTTTAACGCTCGATTAACGCAGCGCGTATTTTCTGTTTAACCCGTGCCCCAAAACCTAGTTGGAGAAATGGAGATACAGTGTTGCCAACTTAGCGACATTGCAGACCCATTTAGCGTTTTTTTTTTTTTTTTTTTTTCTTCAACAAAGCGCCCAAACCTTATTTAGTTTCTGAGAATCTACTGGTACCGCCGGTACTGCTCTCCCAGCACGCGTGCGCCTCTCTCTCTCTCTCTCTCTCTCTCTCTCTCTCTCTCTCTCTCTCTCTCTCTCTCTCTCGCTCGCTCGCTCGCTCTCTCGCTCTCTCTGCGTCTCGCGCTGGAAAGAGGACCAGCGCTTTAATTCAGTTAAACACAGAATTTATGTTGCTTCTCTAATTTTACATGCAAGTATAGCCGAAATAAGAGCACAGATATTGTCTTTATCTTATGTGTATTTGATTTCACCAGACGACGTCTCGATTATCAGGATTTTTTTGCAGATTAACATCTTGGAAGGGAGAGCTGGTTATGTCTTAATGGGTCGCGTTTCAGTCCCCATTTCATATTCATTGCGTTGTTTGACAACAGAAACAGTAAAATATACCAATGAAAACAGTTTTGTTGAGAATTTAGCTTCATCAAAATGGGCACAGAGAGAGACAAACTATAATGTAATAATAAATAATAAATGTACATTTAGCATTTTCAGAAGAGCTGCCCTGTCATGCAAAAATCTAAACATGTTTGTGTTAATTGCTCAGTGCAAAGAAAGAGAAGTAATGGGAACCTGGTATTTCTTTGTTCTTTCTACATGTGACATGAACAAGTTCTTTGAAAAACATCTATGACCTTTGAAACATGTCTCTTCATGTTCTATGTTGACTATGGTTTCAATAATAAACATACATTTGCATAAAGCATCCATATTTATCCATGCCCACGTTGATTAGAGTATTACAAACTTGAAAAGTATTAATTTAAGGTACATTTAGAACAAATAAAAAAAATGTGCGATTAATCGCGAGTTAACTCATGACAATCGTGCGATTAATCGCGATTAAAAATTTTAATCGATTGACAGCCCTAATATATATATATATATATATTATATGTATAATAAAACACCACTTTTACCCAAACTGGTTAATAAAAACAAGTTTAAATGGATACATTCTCTATAAATATGTTTGTCTTCATTTTCTTTTCTGACATAGCCTACTCCTTGTTAAAACACACTATACATGCAAATTATGTGCATTTTTTTGAGTGAAATCATATTTATTTTGTCCATCAAAAGTGTGCTTTCACTTTCACTGAGCGTGAGCAGCGCTACAAAAATAGACTCGGCGTCGAAACCCTCTGCTTCACTGCTGCTCATGCGACGCTCCTGCTTGACGCTCACGCGCTGCTCCAGCTCGCGGTGTGAATACACTCACTGAACATGCACGGCGAAAAACATTTGCGCTGCTCACGCGCCGCTCGCGATCTGAAACGGCCGTAATTCACAAGGTTTCCTACATGTGCGTTCTGTGTGCATGTGTGATGTTGATGTTGCGCGATGTTATTCATGCGCGCCCGAGTGCATTTGAATCGGCATATGTCAGACTGAAAATCACGTGAAAATCGGCCAATTCTTGTCACTAGCCGATCAATCAGATATCAGATAGGCTATGCAACAAATTCTTATAATGTTTTTTCATAACAATACTCATATTAGCAAATATTTATTTTTTAACTTTTTTTTTTCAACTTGCTGCGGCCCCCCTGGCGGCCCCCCACTTTTCACTTTGAAAACCCCTGGACTAGACAACTTGGTTATAAAGAAAAACAAATAAAAAATGTATGATCATAATCTATGACAAACATGCTATTATAAACTAGATTAGTGGATAATTCATCAGTAAAATTTATTCTAGAAAAATCACAAGTGTAGTAATAAATCTGGTAAAACTTTAGACATTGCAATTTGTATTGTTGTAAAATACATTCATGAAAAACAAGATCAAAAAGATTTTAAAAATGCAGGCTAGCCTACTATAAAATTAAGAATTATTTTTTTTATAGCGCAGCTGAAGCAGCAACATATGAAAGATAGGGCAGAACAAGAAAGTCTATTAATAATCTTTCATTGCGCAAAAGTATTATAATTTTTTAAATTTCAGTTACAGTGCGCGTGAAGAACAGTCATAGTGCTCTACTCCACTGAGATCCAACAGACACCCGGTAGAAAGTAACATGATTAAGGTACAGCAATACAGACCAGCAAGATAGTCATTTTATGCGAAACCATAGAACTTTATCTACAGATCAAGTACAATAATATTAACATTGAATCATCTTGGAGAGAGTTTCATCGCGTAGACTGACGTAACCGAACGCGCTGTTTGAATGCTGGAGAATGATTGACAGCTGCAGCGGAGGAAAGAGTTTACGTGAACTTGAATTTAACAACTTAAATATTCATTTCTACCTCATATTAGACTATTAAATGGCTTCTGATCACTTATAATATAGTGCACGAAAACTTTATAGTGTTTTATAATACATTTGTGCCTTTTGTGGGGCTTAACAATGACAGAATAGTAATACGCACAATATCGGATTTGGATCGGCTTCGTCTGATCGATACCCGATCCTGGCCAAAATGGCAGTATCGGAGCCGATACCGATACTGAATATCGGATCGGCGCATCCCTAATAAAAATGTTAAAAATAAGGATTAAATCAATGTTAAAGCAGAAATAAGATAAGCTGTAAAGTAATCTCTGGTTTAAACTCACTCGCTCCCGGACTTTCATGCGAGCTCAGTCCCCTCTACACATTGGATTGTGGGAAATTGTGCTTCAGCAAGTGTACATCGGATGTACGCTCTAGTTCAGAGAGGATTGTGGGTAAAAGTAGTGAACAAATGTAGGGAATGATGTCGTTCACTCAGAATTCGGACACCACTACAAAATGGCCGACACCCTAAATAGTGCACTATATAGTGGATAAGGAGTGATTTCAGACACAGCTTATATCTTTGTGTTTTGTGTTAAAGGTGTTTTATGGTGTATCTTCTAACCTTTACACCTTTTACCTATTTATTTATTATTCTCAGGTAGGTAAGGAAAGTCGAATCTGGACAAAACTATAAGCATTCAAAAATACTTACAATTAGTTCAGCAGACTTCCCTGTGGTCAGTTCTTGCTTAAGGCTTCTTAAATTATAACTCAAGCAGACAATCTCTTGCCAATAATATAATATAAGTTTTATTAAAGTTAACAAAAGTTATATCAAAGTTACAGTTAGGTTACAATAATAAGTTTCAACAATCAGCTGGTTACAGGCGTCGAGGGACACTGCGCTATTCAGTCTCCAACCGGTTCAGTCTCTCTCTCAGTCTTTTATACGCAGACTTCGAAATGCAGGTTCCAGACTCTCCTCTGATGTCATCAAATGGAGTTCTGCCAACTCCTTCGACATGGCTCTCAGTTGTTTACGGCGTATCCCTTCACGGCGCCTCCGTCTTCTCTTTCTCTGCTTTCTTCTCCTAATTGTCTGCAACACATACTTTAACTAGTACATTTCCCATTTATCATAAAAACTATTTCTAATACATAAGTACTTTCTACTCTAAATCAGTCAATACATACATTTCATGCAAGTAAGTAGTTTTCTTAATAACAATAAAATCACACAACACATATCTTTTTCAGCATCAATAACAGGGTTACATATATCTATTCAAGCAAAAGCATTATTATTATTCAGGTTACATCATATTAAAGCAAATCAAGCATTAATCATGACAGCATAATTGCAAAATCATCATCTCATTCGACACCCACTACTTGTAATGTATGCTGTCTTGATTTCATCCTAACATTTTCAAGCTAAGATAGGGTTCTACTTGACCTTTAAACTTGTTATATTTTTCCAGAAGTATATACACAGTGCCATCTTTCATCAGCAAATTGGTATGATACACATCCATATAGTCTTTAACCCAAATTCGATCATATTTACGTTTCATTTGCACTTTATTAATCACCTGTCCAGTAGCAGAGCTACCAGGTGGCCAGATCTTTGTGCTCTGTTTGACAACAGTAAGATAACGACCAAATCTTGTTCTCAAAAGTCGCCCATTTGTAATCTCATGTACACAGACCCCCATTAAACGCCCCAAAGGATCTTCACACAGAAATGCACGGCTCCTTCCTGTCCTCTGGCAATCATTGCAGAAGCCAAGACAAGAAATCTGACACTCCAGACATATCTGCAGTGCGCGAGCCGCTTGTTTGATATTCGTCCCCCCAGGGCGTAAGGGTGTGCTGGTCTGAGTTTGTTTCGATTGCATTTGCTGCGTCGGAACTAAATCCTCCTTTTCCAGGAATTCCACAAATTTCTCCACCTAAGACAAAAAGCAGTTCATCAGACTTAACCACTTTTAGAATTTCAGTCGTGAATTTATTATGCAAACAGTGCACAAAAATCTGACTTTCCATCCTCCACACTCTGTGTGCATCGAGGTCATTAAACCATTCCTTTTGATTAAAAGGTTTTAAGTTCTTCTTAATTTTTTCCAGAATGTCTATATGCAATCCAGTCATCAATTCATAAGATTCGACAATATATTCTATCTCATCATAGTCATCTATCCACATAATGAATGCGTTTTTGAAGAAACATTCCTGGCATAAATCTCCCATAACAAAGTTCACTCTACAGTCAGTCAGTAACTGACGACATCTCATACAATTGTCTTGTCCAATAACAATCCAGTAATTAAATTTTCTTGTCAATAATTCTCCACCTGGGGCTCTTCTGAGTTCCTATAAAAGCATTAAAAAATTTTAACCAAATTATGTTTCTTCATTATTCACTCTTAGATTACTCAAAGTTGCATATCATATTCAGTTTCCGTAATAAATTATGCATACTTTTATTAGAATTAATATCCCACATACATAAAGTAAAAAAAAAAAAAATAGAAAATAAAACTTTAAACATTACGTACGTATATAACCCTCCTTTTTATTTACTTTTTTTTTTTTTTTAACCATCTCTTATTATATATTTGCTTTCATAAGGAAAACAATGTTTTACCAGAATTTCCCAAAGATTATCATTCGGCTTTGGCCCATCATCAGTGCTGGTAGAAGCAGGTTTGCTGCAAGCCATGATCACTCAATCGTGCACGCTTAGTGGCAATGAATCAAATGAGCCATGTACATCAAATGTAAAGTCTTAAACCTGAGTAACCCCCCTTACCCGAGGGGTGCTATGTTCGGTCAAGGTTTTTCGGTGCATCTTTTTTTCAATGAGTACTTGTTTGTCTTCTTTATCAGTCCCAGCCACCTGCATGATACCGTTAACGGCTGTACAACAAAAGCCTTTTAATAAACCTCTGAGAAGGCCTCCCAGTCCTGTTAGTTCCAACAAAATCAAAATCCCTATGAAAGCTCCTACAATTAAAATAATATACCAGTTATCAATTATCCATTGTATGGCCCCAAAAGTGTTGCCAATAATATTCTGTCCCATTTTTACAATGGTTTCAATTGTTTCTTTGGCTTTTTTCCCTACTATTTTCCAGCCTTGGAGAACCTTACTACCAAAATGTTTCCAATCTTGTGTCGTCCACTGTCTATATCCTGCATGTAAGTTAGTATATTGTAGTCTGGCAACGGCCCAGTACAATGGATATGGCGGCATACAACGACCTTTGTCCTCATTAGCATAATTTTCTCTATTATCCATATATATGGGCTTATAAGACGTGACTTCATAAGCCAACATCCTATTAATTCCTTGGTTAATATCCAATCTTCTAAGATTACTGTCTAGAGACATATTTAAATAACCCCATCCTGGGTAAAGAAAGGTTTTCCTACCTTCAAAGTAATAAACAGTCCATAAGCTTCTGTCAACAGTCAAAACTTCTTTATCATCCAAAATGCCACTAATATTAACTGACATTTTATAATGAGGTTTTGGTACAGTCTTAATATTATGGTATTCTGGAATTTCCTTAGGAATAGCCCAAATTATCCTAGTGTCATTTGTTTGAAATCTCATCCTCACTATAGGAAGTGGATAATATGCACCTAGCCAGGTATTTTTATATTTAATACCCATTCCGTCGTGGGATTCTCTGTTGTTAATCTTAATTTTTTGAGCTTTAATGCTTTGCACCACGATGCTTTCCATTATATTTGTCCCGGTATCTCCAACTAAATCCCACAATCGGAATTGTATTATCATTTGATCAGTCTCAGTACCGTTTTCAGTAATTACGTTTTTCCACAAGTCACTATGTTTTATCATCATTGCTATTCGTAAACCTTGCCACGTTTGACCTCTTGCGTTTCTCCAAAAAGCTAACCAGTGTTTATTTTTGTCTTCTTGTTGCCATGACATGCCAGCTCGTGCCATGTAATTGTCCCCACATTGCCATTTCTTAGATCTATAGTCGCAAGGACAGATACTGGTAAGATATTCTTTCGACCGTTCAACACAATCTTGGTCCTTAATCATTGTTTTATAAGCGTTTAAGGCTCTCAGTCTCCAAATTGTGTGTAACTGCCAATTATACTGAGTTCCATCACACTTATTTAAGTCCTTTTCTGGGCAATCCTCCCAGAACTTATCTGTTATTATGCTAGCTTGGTATAGAGTTCTCAATCCTCTAGAACAGTGGTTCCCAATTCCAGTCCTCGTGACCCACTGCTCTGCACATTTTGTATGTCTCCCTTATTTAACACACCTGAACCAGATCATCAGCTCATTAGGAGAGACTCCATGAACTGAACTGAGTGTGTCAGATAAGAGAGACATACAAAATGTGCAGAGCAGTGGGTCACGAGGACTGGAATTGGGAACCACTGCTCTAGAATAAATACTTATTCCTTCAGTAGTTTCGCCTAATCTAGTTGAAATATTAAACCAATTAATCCATGAAAATGGATCCCACAATTGTTTCGGCGTTTCATACATTGTATACTTATTTCTAGTATAGTATTTTTCACAGTTTCTCTGAAATGCACGTTTGGGATCATACATCCCACGTTTTATACGTTGTGTTCCTGTATCCGTTGGGGCTAGCGGTGTTGGAATAATCTGGGTTTCTTTATTTGGCATTATAACATCCTCCTGTTTATCCATGTAACAGCCAAATTTCTCACCAGGTCCAATATAGATTATGTCCTGTAGGCGGTGCCAAATCCAAACTTTCTTTGTTTGTGTAATGTTAAATGGGCTGGACCTTATTCTACATTTTACTAAGGTGTCCTTCCCCACTGTATAGTTTTTAACTATTTCCTCACATTGGCTACATTCCTCCAATGTTTTACGCACACATGGGCCTGAAAAGAATTTAGTCACTATAGTACAGTTCGAAACCTCTTTAACTGTAATCTCGTCCACCACAATCAATTTTGTAGTGAAATCAATTATAGGCCAAATCCCTGTTAAAATGACTACCCCTGTTACCAACAATACCGTCAGACAGGGTCTTGGTAAACAGGGTTTCCGCCAGCGTTGTATGGTCCTGGCCCATTTCTCTCTCTCATCTCCGTCTTGTAATTGCATTATTCCTGAGGGAAAAATAAAAACAAAAACATAACAATAGCAAAAACAAATAATTGAAACCACCCTCCTTACGAACCCTTGTTAATCAATTAAATTTCAATCTTGTGCCAGTTCGAGATCAACGGCACAGGCGAGAATTTGTGGTTCAGATGTAGTGGTCATATTTAATACAACTTTAAACATTAGTGTTAGTCTGTAAGCAGGCAAGACTGCTGTTTCTCCCTCCATTATTGGCCTCTTGCCAGGAGATAAGGCAGCTGCCTGCTGGCTGTTCTGTCTCCAGAAAGCAATCGGGACACACAGAACTTTGCTTTTTTTCAGGATTATCTTATTCGGACATCTTTCTTCATCCAATTGTCCAAATTGGCACCGCATATAACTATTTGTATCGTCACATTCTCCGCGTCTCGGAAAATCGATTCTTGGTGCCATTATTTTCTCCCCTATATTACTTTCTAATAGTGTTTTAGCAATGGTGCCCAGAGACCAGATAATTCCAGTCCCGTTATCTGGCTGGAATGTTCTGCCCTTATCGTCAAAGCAAGTTTTCAAACTCCCTAGCTCCGGTCCCAGGGCTCTGGGATCAACCAGAAGCCACTTGCTTTGGATGTCATCCATATTTCTCTTAATACGGTATGACCATAAATAATCGACGCCTGAATTTCCCAGCTGTTGTTGGTAATTCGTATTATCGATGCTCAATCCTGAGCCTTCGATTTTGCCTTTACTAGATAAATCGCAAAATGTCTTATTCCAAGACCAAATTCTGTGTCTGCCATATACCAGTAACCTTCTGTTTGTAATATCATCAAGACATATCTGGCATTTAATCCACTTACTCCCTGTCCACAAGCAATCACAAACGGTTTGCCTCTCTCCAAGCCGCTGTGTCATTATCACTTCAATTTTAGGGAAGCTAATTCTACATTCTTGGCAGAGAACACACAAAGCTGCTTTTATTCCTCCAGGATTTTTGTAGTATTGATCTTTCGGTATTTTTGGCATAGTTTGAGGTTTACCATTCTTTAATTCCTCCCTGGATTTGGGCTTGCTCTTGGCAGGGCCTTCCCACCACAAATATTCTCCAAAACTACCGCAAATAACGCACATTCCTCCGGAATATGCTTTATCACATTTTATATTGACAGGTCCTTTTAATCTGCCTGTCTGCCTGGCTTTTTCATGCTCAATATTCGTTGCTATATAATTAGCTTCATATTTTGTCATTAGAGTAGTTTCAATTCTAATCACACCCCTCTGGTTATTAATTTCGACTAGCTTAATAAGCTCGTCCTTATCTCGTTGATAATCTTCCTGTTTAAACTCAATTTTCACGTCCTTGGTTTTGAACCAGGACCAAATTCCTTTTACTCCAGATGCCATTCTCAGCTAATTCCACTGTATGTTTATCAATTATTTTAATTATTTTATCCTTCTTCGTAATTAAATCTTTAAATGGTCTATTTTTATTTTTATTGTCTAACCTTATCCAGACGTGATCCCCCACGTGGCAAGAATCTTCGGGCTGGTCTTTTGACGTAGTCGGTCTTTTGATCTCTGTAAGATTAACATAAAACATTAGTTCTTCCATATTTTCATCCCATCTGTCGTGGTTACAATTGGCACGGATCCAGGTCTTTATAATTCCTACAGATCTCTCCGCTAAGCCGTTTGACTGTGGGCAGTACCTTACTGATTTTATTAAACTGATATGTTTTTCAGTTACAAAATCTTCGAATTGTTTTCCTACAAAATATGTGCCATTGTCAACCCGAATTCTTTGTGGGCGGCCCCACGCAATCAGTAAGTCAGTGACAGCTGTAATAATGGCATTTGCTTTTGTCTCTTTTAACGGCTTTCCCCAAATGCGGCCCGTGAAACCATCTACTGCCACTAATATGTATTTATTGCCGGCCTTTGACCTCGGGATTAACGGGCCTGCAATGTCTAAAGACCATTCCTGGTTGACACTGTCTGGTGTAATGGATCCAAAGTCACTTCGTATTGTTCTATTATAGCCTTTACGCATGCATTGTTCACAATGTAGCCTTATATTTCTATATTTCTGTCTCCAGTTAGAAATATGTATTTTATTATCAGTCAGAACCTTGCCAACTAAGTTAACGCTTGGGTGTTTAAGTTGGTCATGTATTTTCTGTATTACATTTTGCTCTGTATCTTTAATGATCACTATGCGCCGCATGCGCGCTAGCTTATCAACCTCGTTATTTCCAATAGCTAATGCACAGTCTGCCTTGGAATGTCCTGGTTGATGTATCACTGTAAGGTCGAAATCACCTATTATCTTTTGAATATCCTGCCATAAAGTTGCGTGTTCAATTTGCTTACCGTTTGACTTGCTGTAACCATTCTCATTCCAGATATGCAAATTGTCATTAATTCCTGTCGCCACATAAGAACTATCTGTAACTATTATGGCCTGTAAAATTCCCAGTTTCTGAAGTGCTTTCAGCGCCTGGAACACTGCCATGAGCTCCGCGCACTGGGCTGTGCCTTGCACTACTCCTTTTCCTGTATCTATGACCTTGTTGCTTTGTTTTAGAATGAAAGCCCAGTGAGCTTCCTCATCTGCAGCCGTTTTTGAACCATCTGTAAAGGCAACTGTATTTTTATAGAAATCTAATGTCTGTTTCTGGCATTTTTTAAGTTCTTTTTGTCTAATTATTAAATCTGGATCCAGTAACATATTTTCCCATCTTTGCCAACGGCTGTTGAGCGCACGGGCGTCTTTAACTTTGTTTTTGGAGAGATGAGCCAATACTGCTGTTTTTGTGTTAACAAATATTTTCTGGCCCCGCGCCAGGCCTTTCAGCTCGGAATAACGTTTGCTCAAAGCTGCAAGCTGTTGTTCTTCACCAGTGAACTTCAGTTCAGGATTTTCCCAGTTTCCACTCAGGATTCTAACAGGTATGTTTCTTTTTTCATTTCGTATTATCAGTTGGTACCCTATGTCGTCTACTTCCAAGTCAGCTTCCAAATTTTTCTCATCGTTCCTTCCTTCCAGCTGTCCTGAGTTTAATATAGCTGTTTTTAATTCTGTCAACGCTTCTTCAGCTTTTTCGGTCCATTTCAACCGTCCACCTTTTATAGTCTCATATATAGGTTTAGACATCTGGCTAAAACGAGGGATTAAGTCTCTAACATAACCCAGTAACCCCATTGTTTGCTGGACCTGTCGAACTGTTTTGGGGGTTTCGATCTGGTTTACTCTGTCTTTCATGGACTGAGTAACACCTCTGTTTCCCGCTAAAATCCAAAATCCTAAAAATTCGACCATATCAGTCATCAATTGTGTCTTTTTTATATTTATTTTCAAACCTGCCTCCGCAAGTCGTTTCAACACGTCTGTTACAAGTTGTACGTGTTCTCGTTCGTCATTAGAAACGAGTAAAATATCATCAATATAAAGTTCGACGTCTAAACCTGACAAAATTTCGGCCAAAGTTGCTTGAAAAACGGCGGGACTATTTAAATATCCTTGGGGGAGTCGTCGGTAAACGTAGTGACAGTGGTTTGCGGTAAAAGCGGTTTTTTCCTGGCTTTCTTCAGCCAGTGGGATTGCATAGAATCCATTGGCTAAATCAATTTTCGAATAGAATCGTCCATCACGTATTTTCTCAACTGTATCTCGCGCGTTAATCAAGTAACGTTTATCCGGTCGTGTTAAACGATTTAAAGCCTTGAAATTCGTAATAAATCTAAAAGTTCCGTCAGATTTGGCTGTCAACTGAATCGGAGAGTTAGTTATAGCACCTTTGACCCGCTGTATAACTCCCTGCTCTTCGAGCTCTTGTATGGTTATGTTTAGTTCTGCCAGTCCTTTTTTATTAATTGGGTATTGCCGTTGAGGTTTATGAATTCCACCCTCAATAACATGTGCAAATTTATCACTTACTTTGCCGCAGTCATTCTTACTCCGTCCGTACGGAGTGTGACGCAGCTCTGTCATTAACTGCTCCTTAGCCCACTGTGAGCCTTTTATGTCATTCTCAATTCTTTGTAATTCCTGCTCATAATCAACCGGCTTTAATCTTAAAACCTTTTTCAAATCTTTTGCTGCTAATAAATTTTCAGAACCTTTAATCATAGTAATTCCATATTTTTCACCTGTTTTTTCTGTTTTAATCTGTCCGTCATATGTTTGTACATGTATCGTACCATTTGTCTCTAAAGGCTCAGTTGAAACGGAAATGTCTGCTCCTGTGTCCACACAGTACTTTGTTCCCTGAATATCAATATATAAATTTTCATTTTCCTCCGTAACCCTTGGGTCGCACAATTTCTGTTTCAACTGGCCAGCTAACCTTCATTCTGTATCAGAAGTGGCTCGCTCCTTCTTCTTAGTTTTGCATGTTTCGTCATTGTTGACTTGAGATTGTTTTGCTGCCTTTTGAATTACTTTAGTTCTCCTAATCTTTTTTACATTTTGATTTCTGTTCTTACGGTCCTCAATTATTTTGGTTCGTTCTGCAGGGGTCATATCTTCCCATTTTTCTGCTGGAATGAAGCCTGACTTCTGTGGGAGTTTTCTCCCTCCCTGTGCATACTGCATGCCTTTTTTCACTGTTGTCTGAGTAGTCTGTCTGTTCCCAGCGAACTTGTCAGTTTTTCTAGTGTCGCTCTGATAATTTGCTCCATTTTTTTTAAATCCTCCTGGCTTTTGGAATTTATTATTGTTAAATCTCTCTTTGAACTTTTGCCCTTGAGCTAGTTTATTTCTCGGTGTAATGTTTCCCTTTGTCTTCATATGTCTTGTAGCAAGATCATACTCAGCTAGTTTTTCTTCAATTTTTTGTCTGGTAGCATTATTAAGTAATGTAATTAAATTACGTCCGCCTGGAATTCTCTTTCCCACATGCCGCAACAACGGAACTTTGTCAGCCTCAGGGATTTCCTGTTCGATAGATAGCCAAATTCCTAATAATGGAATCTGCTCTTTTTGAGCATTAACAAGGGTTTTGGTCCATTCTTTAATTTTATCTTCTATACCTGTCAAATTCCTCATCTTTCCCAATGCCTCAGACGAGATTGGGTGGCCCGTACATGTTTGAACCAATCTGGTAGCAGCATCACAGCCCAGCTGCGCATTTTCAGCCGCTTTCATTATCCGTTCTGCATATGCACTCTGGTCTTCATGCTGTTTTTTATTACCGACCTGCTTCCTAACCGCTTCTGTTAATTGTAATTCCAGCAGTTTTGCATGTACGCTATCTTGGTTTTCTTCAGTTTCTTGTGGAGTCGCAACTTCTAACTGTCTATGAGAAGTTGTAAATCCAGGAGTCGCAGGCCGAATCCTGACTGTTTTTCTTTGACTCGTGACCTGTCTATCCCGGTCCTCCATAATTCTGTCCTTCAGTCCTATTGTATCCGTACATTTTAATGTTTCTATTTCTTTTTTCAGACTTTTAATTTCTGATTTTAATGAACAAACTACTTTTTCCAGCTCCTTAACTATTTGTCTATTATACGCGTATCCTTCCTGATACAATGCATTTTTCCCAGTTTTCGACCACCCTTCTGTACGAGCGACTCTCTGGGCAGATGGCGATCTGCTTGCCGATCTCATTTGTCCGTACGTCAAACTTCTATCATTAACAATCTTCTTGTTCCAATATCTTGTTAGTGTTCTACCTCTTTTCTCACTGGTAGGATTTTTGAATGAAATTCCTTTTACTCGAACTTCCGGCCAATCGTTTTCTATTTGGTCTGTCACTCTATTTAATTCCATCTGTCCTCCTCTTTTATTCCGCAGTCTAGACTCTTTGTATATATTTTGTGTTTCACTGCTGTCAGTGTCTATAGAAAATATTGAAGAATCTGAACTGTCCGAGTCATATCCAAACTCTGACAGCTCAGATTCGTCCTCAAACTCTGTCTCATCCTGTATCGTGTTTCTCTCCCCTGCAGGAACATTCCACAGAGGAGCAGATGGCTGAGAGGGTCCCGGCTGGTCTCTTACCTCCCTTTTCTCAAGAATTTTTTCCAGTTCATCCTGATTTATATTAGACATTAATAGATTTATGGTCAAATTACCTTCCTGGGACATATCTGTAATTCCCGATAATATGCCTTCTATTACAGAATTTACTGGGTGTTTAAATTGACCTGTTCCCATTAAAGTCATATGTATTTGATTTTCCTGTCTGCTTAGTGTTTCTTTTATTACTGCTGTTGTTATTGTCCTGGCCTCTAACCAGGAGCGGTCTGCATCACAAAATTCATCTCTGCAATCAGTCATTACTGTATGCGCCACATAGTTCCACTGTGGAAGGCCAGAGGTCATTCTCACTGTCGCTGCGTGCTGCGGTCCGAGCTGGGCTCTCATATTTTCTATCTCCTGTAATGCCTGTTTACCTAGTTTATTAAAGATTGCCCCAGCCGTTCCAGAGCCAGTTATCATTTGTTTGTTTCCATTCAATATTACAACGCCTCCTTCCGTTTTTTCGATTAAACTGTCTCTAATAAGCAGTCTTATTCTGCCTATTTGCAGCTCGTATAATTCTGGTGTAGGGGTGTGTCGATGAGCCATTGTAATAATACTGGCCCGGTCCTCATCATCAATTACCGGTAATGTCAAGCGGATTTCTTCCGCTTGTTCAAAGTCGTTGATACCCCTCTGGTATTTTTTTACTCTTTCCATATCTGGTAATTGTCCTTTTTCTCTTTTTAACACTTTACCACTCATATCATAAATCTCTATTTTACCTTCATCTTTTTTGCTGATAGTTTTGATTATATCTTCCGCCTCTGGAGTTTTGCATTGTAGTTGTATTGTACAACTTTCATTTTTTGCTATTTCTTGCATCCATCGCAATACTGCCAGACCCACTTCACTTTCTGTGAAGTTTCCTGACCGTAGTCCCTCCTTGGAGGGAAGCCAAAGGAGTATTTCTCCTGGGTCTGTCTCCTGGATTGATGTCTCTGCCTGTAAAGCTATTTTTTGCCATCCTAATACACGAGAATCGCCCCATGTATATGCCTGAATAAAAATATCCTTGGATTTTTCTTTAGCTTTCGCTGCCATAGCGTAGCCTCTGTATAATAGAGCTATTTAGTGATTTCTTCACTTTTTATATAAGCCTATTATTCTTGTCTTCACTCTTTAAATTTTCTTATGTGCACATTCAACCCCCTCTGGGTTTTATTATTATAAATTTTTCCACTCTCTCGGAATTTTATTTTTATATAAATCTTTACCCTGTCTGGGTATGCCTATAGCATTAATTATTCCACTCTCTCGGAATTTTCTCTCTCTAGGTTGTATTTGCAAATACTTTTCCTCTCTAAATATAGTATTTTGACCCTTTCTGGGATTTTCTTAAAATACTCTATATCTGCCCTGTCAGGGCTGTTCCTTTGCTTAGTCGACTTATGTATAGTAATTTCTATATTACATTAACCATTTAACCTTAAGCATATTCACGCTTACTCTATTTGGCAAGCGCTCAATTGTCTAATTCTGGCCAGTAATTAGACAACTAAAGCACGTTGGGCGCCATGTTTTATGGTGTATCTTCTAACCTTTACACCTTTTACCTATTTATTTATTATTCTCAGGTAGGTAAGGAAAGTCGAATCTGGACAAAACTATAAGCATTCAAAAATACTTACAATTAGTTCAGCAGACTTCCCTGTGGTCAGTTCTTGCTTAAGGCTTCTTAAATTATAACTCAAGCAGACAATCTCTTGCCAATAATATAATATAAGTTTTATTAAAGTTAACAAAAGTTATATCAAAGTTACAGTTAGGTTACAATAATAAGTTTCAACAATCAGCTGGTTACAGGCGTCGAGGGACACTGCGCTATTCAGTCTCCAACCGGTTCAGTCTCTCTCTCAGTCTTTTATACGCAGACTTCGAAATGCAGGTTCCAGACTCTCCTCTGATGTCATCAAATGGAGTTCTGCCAACTCCTTCGACATGGCTCTCAGTTGTTTACGGCGTATCCCTTCACGGCGCCTCCGTCTTCTCTTTCTCTGCTTTCTTCTCCTAATTGTCTGCAACACATACTTTAACTAGTACATTTCCCATTTATCATAAAAACTATTTCTAATACATAAGTACTTTCTACTCTAAATCAGTCAATACATACATTTCATGCAAGTAAGTAGTTTTCTTAATAACAATAAAATCACACAACACATATCTTTTTCAGCATCAATAACAGGGTTACATATATCTATTCAAGCAAAAGCATTATTATTATTCAGGTTACATCATATTAAAGCAAATCAAGCATTAATCATGACAGCATAATTGCAAAATCATCATCTCATTCGACAAAGGAGAACTCTGGTCAATTTTAACATTGAGCTCATTTTTTTTTGTAAATTTGGAGTGCTGTCAGTACAGAGAACGACAAAAATCTGTGTTGCCTACACCGTGTTATCCTCTTTTTAAAATTTCCACCCTTTTGACTTAAATGAGGCACGTTTTAAACCTGCTTTTAGCCTCTTAACATCCTTGATGTGTCATTACAAGTGCACAGGTCATGTGAGTGATTCCTTCAGAGTGAACACAGTGAATCTTTTTTTTTTTTTTTTTTTTTTTATTGTGCAAGGGGTGAAATGACAGTGAGAACAGTGTATGTATATACAGTGAAACATCAAATTGGATCTCAACGGAGCAACAGTTGAATTGTTTGAATTTCTGAATAGAGATGTATGTTTATGTGCTCTATATAGCTAATAACATATTAGCATTAATAACATTAACAACATAACAACAACAACAAAAAAAAACAAAAGATACTACTGTCACCATTCCGACTACTTATGATAACGATAGTAATAATAATATCAATAATTACTACCATTATTTCCACCAGCATCATAATATACAATAAATAACTAAATGCAGTAGCAAATAATTACCCCTAATATCCAGTCGTATTGTGTTTTGTCATGTCTCCGCCCTGCCAACCACAGCCTGTAGGATGTGCCCAGAACGTGCCGCCCATCAACAAGGGAAGATACCGCAGAGCCCAGAACACCCCAAGTACCCTGGCAACTCCCACCATCACAGACAAGCAAAATTGCCAGCCTTAGCCTAGTTAATGTGACAATGTTCCTAATCTAATATGTTGCATTAAAATGAGACATGGCATGAAACACAGACCCAGAGGTAGCCAGTTGATGGCAAGGCCCGAGTGGAATTCTGACCTCTGCCACCCCTGTGCTAACTAACCTTGGTCAGAAGTAACGCACCATGCTTACCCTGTTCTATATGTGGGTTTTTTTTTTGTTTTTTTTTTTTCCTTTCCTTTTTTCCCTTCTTCTCTTCTTTCTCCTTTTCTTTTTTTTCCTTTTAAAATAAGAACAACTAAATAGATGCATTAAAAAAGACAATAGTGTTGCGGCCGTCCAAGCCCAGCCCAGAGCACCCCGGGAGCAGGCCCTACCGGCATCCCCACCCTGAAAAGCACCCCGGCCCTGGGACCATCATGTCTATAGGATAGCAGGACGGAGACCCGACAAAATTTTGTATAATCAATACGATTACTTTAGTAATACTATTAATGACAGTAATAACAACAACAACAATAATAATAATAACAATATCAATAACAATAATATTATTAATAATAATAATAATATCATTACCATCACTAACAACAACAATAATAATAGCTGTAATGGCATCATGGCAGAAAAAAAAAAAAAAAAAAAAAAAAAAATTGGAATCCTATAATGAGAGATAATATAGTAATAAATATGTCAGGAAGTATAAAAATAACTAAGGTCAAATAAATGAATAAAATAAGATGTCAAATAAAACGATAACAATAACAGTAATATATATTTATGATCATACTTATATAACAATAATCCTTATAGTATAGTAGTAGTTATGCTTCTTATAATAATAATAATAATAATAATGATGATAATAATAGTCATTACTACCATCCTCATCATCACTTATAATAATAATAGTGTATTGTTGAGAAATATAATTGAATGTTTATAATATTTATTTTAATCATATACCATAAATAATTAGTTAAGGTGTGCATCTTGTTTTGAATGAATATGTACATAGTAGTATTGTTATCGTATTATAATATAGTATTATAGTAAATATAGCATAGTATTAACACAGTGAATCTGACTGCAGTAGATGTGAAAGATATGAATAAAAGTTATGTTAATTCAGCCAGCGCACATACCTGTATTTACATCCTGTTTTCGGTCGAAGTCCACAGTAGTCGATTGTCGAGACTCTCGACAATCGACTACTGTGGACTTCGACCGAAAACAGGAAGTAAATACAGGTATGTGCGCTGGCTACAAATTTACAAAAAAAATTAGCTCAATGTTAAAATTGACCGGAGTTCTCCTTTAATATCTAATGTTAGCCGAATGCAGGGGTGACATTTATTTATGGCTTGTTTTGATGCCATCAGGGCGCCAAAAACAAATCCACAGCAACCAAAGGAGGACATCAACACCATTGAAACAGACATCAGTAACCCGTAAATTTACGATAAAACCTTTTCTTCCCATTTAACCCATATTTTACCCATATACAGTCAGGTCCATAAATATTGGGACATCGACACAATTCGAATCTTTTTGGCTCTATACACCACCACAATGGATTTGAAATTGCGTCCACCAACAAGTAAATAGGAAATAAGCGAATCAGAACACTGCGCGCCAAATCAGCAGTATGTGCGCAAGCGTGAACCACTAATGTTTCTGTCTCACTCTCACTCTGGAAGTCTGGATCTGCCACTGCATCACATTTCTCTCTGCGTGGCGTGGAGTGTCCGTTTTTATGTCGGCTCTCATGTTAACTGGTTAGAGCTTGTGTTAGAGCACAATGCCTGCGTGACACACACACTTCTCGAGCCGCGCCGAAACCGCGTGCTAGAAATAGAACCGCAACCGACGCCTATTTTTCACGCGACACGCAAGAGTGTTGGAAGTTTTCAGACAAAATAGAAGGCGCAAATACATATTAATAAATTACATTTTGATGCTTGAAAGTCTCTCGGTTTTTGACAAATGCATATATAATTGTAATTTAAGAAATAAGCCTAATTATCGATTTTCAAATATTGCCCCAGTCATAGGCCTACAGAACGAAATATTCTGTAGCCTATTTTGCCGTCAATACTGCCGACGTTGTCTTTGCTGTATCAGGCTATACATATTATGTTTAACATTCAAATGTAGATGGTCTGTCGGCGCACAGAGCCACGCAGTCGCAGACAGCACGTGAAGTTCGTGAACACCGAATTCCCTTTTCTTTCTTATCTATTTGTGTTTGAACAGACATGTGCACGAAAAAATAAGCCAGTGTCCGTCTCAACGAGTTTCCCCGTAAACGCAGTCAAAATAAAACGGATGCGTGTCATTACCGGTATTAGATACGTGCATTCGTCTTAAAGGGACAGCACCCAATATACCTGCAGCTGTTTGTGTCACCAAAGTTAATCAAACAACAAAAGAGAAAGAGAAAAATCACGTTTTGTCAAAAGATAAACTGTATTAATACTTAATACAGTTAATTTACCTGAAAAACATAAAGCACTGCTTTATTTCTCGTGTATTTGTGTTTTATTGTATTTATATTTGTATTTTGTTTATTAGTTTCTATGCAAATGCACTAGGCCTACCCTACACAATTGACCCCAATCATCCTAGAATTATTCATTCTTTACAAAAAGAGCTATTCAAATCATCAGGTGAAATTGTTTTCAGGAAGTAGCAGTAAAGCAAGAAGAAGAAGTGCAAGATAGTTTTTCTAAATTTCATTTGACTCTATGTGCCTATAGGGGTGGGTTGGGGATGGTGGCAATGTAGTATCTGGATATTTGCCGCGGGACGAGGGCTTCGATTACCTCTCTCTTTTTTGACCATACATGTGTTTGCACCCCTGGAAACGAACAAGATGTGCTTTAACTGCAGACTTTCAGCTTTAATTTGAGGGTATTTACATCCAAATCAGGTGAACGGTGTAGGAATTACAACAGTTTGTATATGTGCCTCCCACTTTTTAAGGGACCAAAAGTAATGGGACAGATTAACTATCATAAATCAAACTTCCACTTTTTAATACTTGGTTGCAAATCCTTTGCGGTCAATTACAGCCTGAAGTCTGGAACGCATAGACATCACCAGACGCTGGGTTTCATCCCTGGTGATGCTCTGCCAGGCCTCTTCTGCAACTGTCTTCAGTTCCTGCTTGTTCTTGGGTCATTCTCCCTTCAGTTTTGTCTTCAGCAAGTGAAATGCATGCTCAATCGGATTCAGGTCAGGTGATTTGACTTGGCCATTGCATAACATTCCACTTCTTCCCCTTAAACTCTTTGGTTGCTTTCGCAGTATGCTTCGAGTCATTGTCCATCTGCACTGTGAAGCACCGTCCAGTGAGTTCTGAAGAATTTGGCTGAATATGAGCAGATAATATTGGCCGAAACACTTCAGAATTCATCCTGCTGCTTTTGTCAGCAGTCACATCAATAAATACAAGAGAACCAGTTCCATTGGCAGCCATACATGCCCACGCCATGACACTACTACCACCACCATGCTTCACTGATGAGGTGGTATGCTTTGGATCATGAGCAGTTCCTTTCCTTCTCCATACTCTTCTCTTCCCATCACTCTGGACGGATGAAACTAAAGGCGGGCGTACACGGTGCGATTTTTGCTGTTTTTACGAGCTCGCAGATAATTTTTTTCACTCGGGAGAAATCGAGTGGAATCGGTGATGCTCGCATGGTCGTGGCTCGCAGCGTGTGAGAGGAATTACGAGCCGAGCCGAGCACGTTATGAGCACCTCCCCGACCTCCCGATCATCTTTAAACATGTTTAAAAAATTCGGGGAGTCGGCCCGATTTTCACCAGCTGTCCCCTATTTCCAAATTATACACAACCACGTGGGGCTATACCTCAGTGGCAGCAACCATACAGCGTGCGCATACACTGTCTCTCTCCCTCTCTCACACTCTCACACACCCACACACACACTTCTCTCAATTCAATTCTGTTCAATTCAATAAAGCTTCATTGGCATGACAAAAATACAATTGTATTGCCAAAGCATCAAAACAGCATAGAAAATTATTTTGAACATTGTAGCCTACTACAGAAAATAATAATAATAATAATATTAAATACAAATAATTAAATAAAAATAATAATTCTCTCTCTCTCTCTCTCTCTCTCTCTAGTTTTTATGTTGAATGGCTACTGTTCTCTGCTTTACAACAAATCATTTGCACACACATTTCTGTCATTTTTTCTATCTGAAGCTTTGCCTGCATGCAACATTGACGGTCTCTGTGTTTAGCGCGAAAGCTCACGTGATTGCTGCCGGCTCGGGATAAAATTCGTGCAGGACAGTCGTGCCATGTACCAGCTGCTTTGACGCGATTATCAGTTAAATTGACTCGCAACGTGTGCAATATCTCACGACCTCCCGAGTGTCCGATCCTGGTCCGAACTCGCACCGTGTACGCCCGCCTTAAGATAAACTTGTACCAAAGAATGCTTTTCCAGAACTGGTCAGGCTTTTTTAGATGCTTTTTGGCAAAGTCTAATCTGGCCTTTCTATTCTTGATGCTTATGAATGGTATGTGGTGAACCCTCTGTATTTGCTCTTGTGAAGTCTTCTCTTGATTGTAGACTTTGACCATGACACGCCTCCTGGAGAGTGTCCTTCACTTGGCTGGATGTTGTGAATGGGTTTTTCTTTACCATGGAGAGAATCCTGCGATCATCTACCACTGTTGTCTTCCGTGGACGTCCAGGCCTTTTTATGTTGCTGAGCTCACCAGTGCATTCTTTTTTTCTCAGAATGTACCAAACTGTTGATTTGGCCACTCCTAATATTAATGCTATCTCTCGGATGGATTTATTTTGTTTTTGAAGCCTAATTATGGTCTGTTTGACTTGCATGGAGTGCTCCTTTGAACGCATGATGTAGGTTCACAGCAATAGATTCCAAATGCAAATACTACACTTAGAATCAACTCCAGACCTTTTACCTGCTTAATTGATGAAGAAATAATGAAGAAATAGCCCACACCTGTCCATGAAATCGCTTTTGATTCAATTGTCCAATTACTTTTGGGGGGGGGGGCTCTCTCAAGAGCTGTAATTCCTAAACCCGTCCTCCAATTTGGATGTAAATACCCTCAAATTAAACCTGAGAGTGTGCACTTTCAGCCCATATCCATTAAATAACTATAGCTTGAATATATGTTTTGGTAAATACCTGAAAAAAGAAACATTGTGCCTGTGTCCCAATATTTATGGACCTGACTGTAACATGTGCTAAAATCTACTGCTAAACTTTGGCCTTTCCCACCAATTAGCCTTGACAGCAAGGAATCGCACCCCACACTTTAGACATGGAGAGGCAGAAGTCTTAAGTTGTAAGTAATACTGTCAGTTCACTAACACTGCATTTAAATCTTAACCCTCAGAGAGTCTTCGTTTAGCAGTCACACTCAGTGCCTTCCCGGTCAGAAGTGACCGGACACCTAAAAATGAAACTTCCTCCATCCCAGTAAAAACCAATGCAATTTATTTTTGTTCTATAATATTTATTCTTTTTAATTTAGTATTTTGAGAGAATTTGGTTGAACTTATTAATATTTATGCAATATTGATAGTCCATTTTTTGCCATTGAAAATAATGTTTTTTTTTTTTAATTATTATTTTTTTATTATTTTTTTTCTATGCGGTATTTTCGGTTAAAATAGAGACTAGGCTTTCAGAAAAAAAATAAAAATAAAAAAAATAAATCAATTTATTAAACATAAAATTAAATAAATCATGTTATTGCATGGGTTTACCACTAGATGCCTGTATAGCTCTAAATGGAGATGCTTGTAAATTCTAGTTGTTTTTGGACCAAATTACTTACTTTTAAGATGTGGATTGATTGTATTATTTTAGAAATTCTCAAATAATACTTTTTGCCAAGGTTTATAACATTTTATTAATTATTATTTTAATAATTTTAATAATTATTATATTAATAATATATATATATATATATATATATATATATATATTAATTATAATTATTAATTATGTTATGTTTTTCACTCTTGATGTTTTAGAGTTTCACCCCTTCATTGCTGAGCACTTTTTTTCTGCATCGTGGCCGATTTGTAGCGAATTTTTGTGTTTTTGTCAATTTCCCATTCATTTCCTATGGGGGTCATTTTTGACCGAAGACCATGAGTGTGACTATTTTTTTTACGACCACTTAGCATGCTCGGATCATGACCTCAATTTTTTTCTGTGTTCACATACCTAATGCAAGAAAAGTCACCAAGTTTCGTAACATTCCAATGAAGCTGTGATTTTTAAAAATTCAAAACAGATTTTTTGTAATCTGAATTTATTGGTGTGTATGTGTATAAAAGTGTGTTTCTATGTGTGTGTGTGTGGGTGGGTGTGAATTTTTTGCACTCTTGATGTTGTAGAGTGTCACCCCTTTACTGCGGTGTACTTTTTTTTAGAATCGTGGCCGATTTGTAGATTGTACAGACAAAAATTCAGAGAATTTTTGTGTTTTTGTAAATTTCCCATTCATTTCCTATGGGTCGGTCATTTTTGACCGAAGGCACTGAGTGTGACTATTTTTTTTACGACCACTTAGCATGCTCGGATCATGACCTCAATTTTTTTTTGCATACACATACCTAATGCCATAAAAGTCACCAAGTATGATAACCTTCCGATGAAGCTGTGATTTTTTAAAATTCAAAACAGAAATTTTTTCGGTCAGAAGTGACCGAAGACTCTCTGAGGGTTAAAGGTTTATCCATATATCCAAAATACTGTTACACAACATGCGTTATCTTTCACAACAATTTAAGTTCTAAAACTGACGTGTTTAACTCATTAACCTATTAAACCAAATTATGTACAACCAAATCTGCAGAGCTATAGAGTAAAAAAAGAGTTTTACTTCCTTCTACTGTCATTTTACATGTTCAAACTAATATATTGTTGTGGTGTTCCCCTCTTTAGCATCATCCCACACTGGTTTAAGTGAAGGTTAGTACTGACTTTTTTTTAATGCTTTTTTGTTTTTAACACAGTAATATGCTTTTTTTCATAGCTTTTTCTTTTTTATAGCTTGGATACGCAAAATTCTTGCAAACCAAGAAATGATCAAAGAACAGATGGGAACGTTGGTTAAATTGGTCTACGATCTCAAAAAATTATCAACTACAGAAGACAATCCAACTTTAAACACAGACTGTTTTCCACTGTCAAGTTTTCAACAACTTCAAGTCATTGAGGGGCAGCTGCAGCAGGAAGACTACAAGACAGCTGTGGTAAGATTTCATATTTCAATAGAACAATTTAACTCATCAATTAACTGTGTCAGTGTTTTCATCTTTTGTTCATTGTACATGGTAAAAAATGTAGTCAACCACGTGTTAAAATCATATCTGTACTGGCTGGGCCGGTTCGACATGGAATGGTTAAGCAACAAGAAAGGTTTGGCTTGGTGAAGAAGCGGCAATTGTACTCACTCTAACTGATTTGCTGAAGTCAAAATGTGGATGGTCATAGTTAGCACTAACCAATGAGATTGATGGTTGCGAATAAGTTCCTCCTACTGCTGAAGGAACTGAAATGAATGGAAATTAGTTAATGATTTTCTCACCCTCAAGTCATCCTAGGTGTATATGACATTATTCTTTCAGACAAATACAATGTTATATTAAAAAAATATCCTGGCTCTTCCAAGCTTTATAATGGCAGTGAATGGCTGTATATTTTCCAAGGCCTGTCTGCTGGAAGCTATTTATTTTTCTTATACGAACGCATCACTTCGCTTCAAAGAGCCTTTATTAACCTCCCCAGAGCTGTGTGGAGCACTTTTATGATGGATGGATGCACTTTTATGCACTTCAAAACAGAAACGGCTATTCTACTATCCTTTTATAGGCTAAATAATTTCAAATGAACTGTTATATTGACCGGTAAAATCCCACCCCATTTTTGAACGTTCTAATCAAGTATGATGTTTGCTTGTTCCTTTATTTGTCCATATATTTATTTTTACAGATAAACACGTTAGCCTTTAGGGGAGGCACAACAGTAAAGGAAAGTGTATGGCGGATTCTGAACTTCCTTTTATCAAATGACATGGCCCGGCAAATGAACTGGAGGGGCAGACTGATCTCATGAAATGGCGTATGTATGACACGCCAATTCGTATTTCCATTTTTGGCGTGCTATCAACACGCATAATCGCTTTTTAGCGTGTTTATCAACGCCGTTGACTTAACGTTACATTACTCTCTATATAAATATATATGACCTACCCCTACCCCGTCCCTAAACCTACCCGTCACTGGGGTTAATACCATTTATGAGTCTTCCCCTACCATCCTAGTAAAAAAAATATCGCTCCCCAGATGTAGATATACATTTTGCTTCGTTTCGCTCAGACATTTAACGGCGTAGACATACACGCGGAATCACTCGGACATTTAACGGCGTAGACATACACGCGGAAGATGACGGCGTGGACATACACGCGGATAACTCAAAATGCGTATAGATAACACGCCACTTGACTTGAAAGTGGCGTGTATGTTTACGCAAAGTCATGATGTCATGTTGGGAGGGGAATCAATGGAAAAGCGGCATTCAAAGACACCTCTCTGAAAACTGTAATTAATGGTATGGCTTTCTGAACTTAACTACTGTGTTTTATTTGTGTTTGGTGTCAGCTAAAAAACAATTCCCTATAAATGTTAGATTTTATAATAAATAATAATAATTTGCTTATTTACTGTTGGTCAAATGTGTCATTGTAGCTGCAGTCAGGAGAAACCGTTTGACTTCCACTGCAACAGACCAGGAAGTAGAAAACTGGATAAAGAGATGGCTGCAGCTTTCCGCAGACAGGGATGGAGGCCGTCGGGCAAGACAAAAAAATTGACTGTTTCTTGGTTCTGACACTTGCCTGTTCTGCCTGCTCAACGGACTGCCCTTTTGCCTTGCTCTGTTTTTGAACTATAGATCTGATTCTCCACTTGTTTATTAAATTCTCCTGGTTATGACACTGGCTCGCCCTGCCTGTTCAACGGACTGCTCTTTTGCCTTGCTCTGTTTTTTAACTATAGATCTGATTCTCCACTTGCTTTATTAAATTCTCTTGGTTCTGAGTGACACTTGCTTGACCTTGTTCATAATATGTAGAACTTGTTCCTAATATGTAGACCTTGGTCTAATGTTTTCTTTGGACAGTCCTCCCCTTCTAGACCTCTGCCTGTTTAATTGTATATATTTATATAATGTATTTATTATATTTATTGTTTCCTGTTTTTTTTTTTGTTTTTTTTTATAAATATTTGTTTTCTTTGGACTACCTTCTGGTTTCTTGCAGTACCCCCTTCTGGACCCTGCCTGTTTTATTGTATATATTTATATAATGTATTTATTATATTTATTGTTTCCTGTTTTTGATTTTTATTTGTAAATATTTGTTTTCTTTGGACTACCTTCTGGTTTCTGGCAGTCCTCCCCTTCTGGACCCTGCCGTTTTATTTTATATTTGTTATATTTATATAATATGTATTTATAATATGTATTGTTTCCTGTTTTGATTACTATTTATAAATTTAAATGTATTCATGAAATATTTATATTTATTAAATCACTTTTGACTGATTATTTGAGTATTTTCTTTATTATATTATGATTAGATCTGGGCCAGATGTGGCCCATGCCATTTTTGAGATTTGGCCCAGATGTGGCCCATGTCATTTGAGATTTGGCCCAGATGTGGCCCATGTCATTTGAGATTTGGCCCAGATGTGGCCCATGCCATTTCTGAGATCTGGCCCGGTTGTGGCCCATGCCATTTCTGAGATCTGGCCCGGTTGTGGCCCATGCCATTTCTGAGATGTGGCCCACGTATGGCCCAGTTATGGCTGACTTCTAGCTGCCACACTCAGGTTGAGTCATCGCCGTCATTCCATGCGGTATGTGGGCCAGAAGAATTTGGAAGATGTGGGCCACAACTGGGCCAGATGTCATTTGCTATCTGGGAAGTCTTCACATGCATATCAGTGTTATTGTTTCAATCTGGTTTCAATACTTCATTATACTGCAGATCTACAGTTGTACTGCAGTTATACTTCACTATAATGAAGTTGTACTTTTTGTACTGCAGTTTTACTGCTGTTGAACTTCAATGTACTGCAGTTATATTGTATCTATACTTCGTTATACTGCAAATCTACAGGTGTACTTCATTGTACTGCAATTATACTGCTTTGAACTGCAGTTTTACTGCAGTTGTACTTGATTGTACTGCAGTTATTTTTTGTAAGGGTTGCATTATTGGTAGAAATGTGTGCTGAGGAAATTTTAATGCTAGCAGATTCTGAGGACATGTCTAAAGTTAGATGTACTTGTCTCAGAAGATCCATGCCTAAAATTGCACTTGTATTCAATGGAGCACATAGCAATTTTGTAGTCAGAGTTTTCGGGCCAAATTGTACCTCTATGGGCGGGGTTTCATAAAAAACAGAATCTTCACCTATTACGCCAGTTAAAGAAAGTTTGGTTTTCTTGAACGGGATGTCTAAACCCTAAACCCCAATTTTGTAGGAATTATCTTAATCTCTGCTCCTGTATCAAGCAAAAAGTAAATCTCTCTTTCTTTTATGCTACCTTTCACAAAAATTCTTTTGTCATTATGATGGATTACCGGGGAAAGGTAGCTACTCACAGCCCCAACAATTAGTTTTTTCCTGTTCTTTTTGTGCTCTTAGAAGAGCCTGAGTGAGCTGTCCTAAAGTTTCAGTGGACATTGGCGGAACTACGTCAGGATTGTAGGCAGGCTGAGAAGGAGCAGAATTATGCATAGCATTTCTTTTTGTATTTTGCAACTTCTTCCTATACTCTCGCTCCCAATGTTCTAAGTTTCCACAGTAGTGGCATTTGCCTTCTTTTTTAGACCACCTGTTTTCTTGTTTCGTTGGGTTAAACGTAGCTGCTGCTATTCTCACTTGGGTTTTAACATCAGCATCTCTTTCCCATGTAGCTAACCTGTCTAGGTTACTTCTGAGAGTTCCGTTAGCCCACGTAACATGTAGGAATGGCAAGGCTGATCTGTACTCAGCTATAAGACCATCTGCCCAAATACGGATTAGAGCTCCTCTATCATCTAGTACACTTTCAGAATCCTCCACTATTCCACTGTAAGTTGCAGCTGCCTGACAAAATCTTTCAGTGTATTCACTTATAGTCTCTCCTTTCTTTTGTACACATCTAGTAACTTTCGACCAATCTATTTTGGGTCCTAAGAGATTCTTTAGGATTTTCAAAACACCATCTCTCAAATGGCCTTTACTGGCATGTTGTAGTTCAGACGTAACAGCAGACTCAGAATTTTGAATTCAGATTCAGTTAGAATTTGTGACATCACTTGTGTGACTTCTGGCAACGACATGTCGTAAAGACGCATTTTACTTATCAATGCTCCTCTAAATTCAGAAAAATTTGTGCGTGCTGAGGGTAAGCTCTAGTCTCTCTACATCTTTAGGTCCTAGCGCTTTGACAACAGTTTGTATTTGGACAACAGAAGAGTTGAGAGGAACACTTTCAGTTCCCTCAATTCCCTGAGACCTTCTCCTTGCCCCACACACCTTCACTGAATCTACTGGCTTATCAGTTACTGATTGGATGGCTACATCTGTTTCAAAGAAAGCTTTTAAGTCAGGATAAATGTTATCCGGCTGACTAACTTCTACATCAGTTTTTTCTATAGCTTTGCTGCGGCTCAATTTCTTAGTCAACGAAGATATTCTAGCACGTAGCTCATTGATCTGTTTCTCTAGCTCTGAGTTGCGTTTAGACTGTTCTGTAGTTATTGCTAAAACAAATTCTCTGTGACAACAAATAATGCCCTTCACATTGTTTTTGCGGATGCTTGCTCCAAGCACCTTTTTACACTCATCTACTGACCAAGTTTTGTCTGGGTGAATTTCATATTTCTGAGTTAGTTCCTGTCTAACTTTTTCAGTGACTATTAGGTCCATTTGTTCTCTTGACATATTTTTGAATTCATTTTCTGACCACAATGGAATCGCAAAACCACCTTTTTCCGTTGTGGGGATCAGTCTGGCATTTTTTCTAAACATTTCTGTGAGTTTTCTTTGTTACCACACAATATAAAAAAAACCTAAAACTTCTCTAGGGTACACTTGTTAACACATCAGCTATTGTTAACTTTCCAAATGACCAACACTTCACACTTAACCTCCCTGCCTACAAAAAAAAAAACAGGATAAACCAAAATATTAGCAATTTACGCTAAAATCTTCCCTGCCTACAAAAACAGAGGATCAACCGAAATAACTAGCACGTAAAGCTAATTCTTCTCTGCCTAAAGCAAAGGATACGAACTATTAGCACTTGATGCAAACTCTTCCCTAACTTTATAAAGGATAAAACCTTCTCTAGCAAGAGGATGAAACAATATTAACCTGTAATGTTAAACTTCCCTGACGGGCAGAGGGTATCTTTCATCTCTAAAAAAACTTTTTTTAGAGGATAACTTAGTTAACAAAACGAAAGCTTCGTAAAGTCTGAAGTCGTGCTGACAGGCATGAAGGAGATATGGCAAGGTGACGCAACGCTCGTTCCCTCTTCAGGGAACCGAGGTTACAGTTGTAACCGAGGCGTTCCCTTTCAAGGGAACTCGCGTTGCGTCGAGTTTTGACGCTATGGGAACGTCTATACCAATGCCTCCATAGCTACAAATGTCTGTCCTGTGTGAAATCTGGTGAGCAGCACTAGGAAGACAACACATGAGACCCTGGAGCAGAGTCTAGATCCAGAGAGTAAAACCTGACGAAGGTGTGCGGTAAGGACCAGCCTGCCGCATCACAGACGTCCTGTAACGAAACTCCTGATATAAGGGCCTTAGAGGCCGCCATACTCCTCGTAGAATGCGACCGGACAGCCAAAGGAGAAGGCTGCCCAGCCGCCTCATAAGCAAGTGAGATAGCCTCGACCACCCACTTGCTCATCCTTTGCTTAGACACTGGACCTCCCTTGTTAGGAGACCCAAAGCATACAAATAACTGATCACTTTTACGCCACAGGGCAGCTCTGTGGACATAAGCGTCTAACGCCCGAACTGGGCAAAGCAAATTATTAGCCTCCTGGTCCGCATTCTGAAAAGGAGGAGGACAAAAGGCCTGCAGAACAATAGGTCTGACCACATTAGTGGGGACCTTGGGGATATAACCCGGTCTCGGATGTAGAAAAGCTTTAACCATACCCGGTGCAAACTCTAAGCATGACGGAGCAACCGACAATGCTTGCAGATCCCCTATTCTCTTGAGAGAAGAAATAGCCAGAAGGAAAAGAGCTTTCAGAGTTAGAAACTTCTCAGGAACCTCCTCAATGGGCTCAAAGGGGGCCAGGGACAGGCCTTGTAGCACAATGGACAAGTCCCATGGTGGCACCCTAGAGCGAACTGCAGGCCTCAGCCTCCAAGTGCCACGAAGGAAACGAGATATCAAAGGGTCTTTCCCCACAGACATTCCACCCAAAGGAATGTGGTAAGCACCTATGGCCGCCACATAGACCTTTAGAGTGGACGGGGTCAGACCTGCCGTGAACCGGTCCTGCAGGAACTCCAGCACTGTACCAACTGGGCAGTTAACTGGGTCCAACCGACGGTCACTACACCAAGAAGTGAAGACTCTCCACTTCAGGGCATAAAGTTTCCTCGTGGAGGGAGCTCTGGACTGTAGAATGGTCTCAACAACCTCAGTTGAGAGACCTGACTCTATGAGCTGGGCCCCCTCAGAGGCCAAGCCCACAGGTTCCACAGTTCTGGGCGGGGGTGAAATATTGAGCCCCCTGCTTGGGACAGAAGGTCCCTCCTGACAGGAAGCTCCAGAGGATGCCCGTCGAGGAGGGACACAAGATCGGGAAACCAAACTCTGCCCGGCCAGCGCGGGGCTATAAGAAGCAGGCAAACCCGGTCCCTGCGAACTCTCTCCAGAACTCCCGGGAGCAGAGCAACTGGGGGAAAGGCGTACAGACGTAGCCTCGGCCACGCCTGTATCATAGCATCCAGTCCCAGAGGAGCTGGATGCGTGAGGGAGAACCAAAGTGGACAGTGAGACGTCTCTCGAGATGCAAACAGATCCACTTGTGCTTGGCCAAACTCCCTCCATATCAGCTCCACCACCTCGGGGTGGAGCCTCCATTCCCCGGGCCTCGGCCCCTGTCTCGACACAGTGTCTGCTCCTATATTCTGGACCCCGGGGATGTAAGCTGCCCTGAGTGACAGCAACTTCCCCTGGAACCACAAGAGGATATGGCGTGCCAAGTTGGATAACGGGCGCGAGCGCAAACCCCCTTGGTGGTTGATATAGGCGACTACCGACGTGTTGTCTGTATGCACTAACACATGGTGCCCCCTGAGATCTGTGATGAAGCTCCTCAGAGCCCGGAAGACAGCTAACATCTCTAGGCGATTGATATGCCAGGAACGATGATGGTCTTCCCACAGACCTTGAGATGAGCGACCCTCTAGGATCGCTCCCCAACCCGTGAGGGAAGCATCCGTCGTTAGCAGTTTGCGACGACAAGGAGCTCCCAACACTGGGCCCTGGGACAGGAACCAAGGATTCTTCCACATAACCAGGGCACGTAAGCATCGCCGCGTGACCTTGATTGAGCGAAATGGGTTGCCCCTCGGGGAAAACCCCCTGGTCCTGAGCCACCACTGCAGGGGCCTCATGTGTAGCAGTCCAAAAGGTATCACGTTGGAAGCTGCTGCCATGAGACCCAACAGTCTCTGAAACTGTTTGACAGTGAGTAGCTGGCCTAGCTTTACACTTTTCACAGCTGCAAGGATGGACTCTATACGTGGCGGTGACAGGCGCGCCTGCATCGACACTGAATCCCAAACTACGCCTAAAAAAGTGGTCCTCTGGAGTGGAGAAAGCACACTCTTCTTGGCGTTCAGCCGTAACCCCAACTCTTTCATGTGGGCGAGAACAACATCTCGATGTTGAACCGCCAACTGATGCGACTGAGCTAAAATCAACCAATCGTCGATGTAGTTCATGATGCGAATACCCTGGAGGCGCAGGGGCGCCAGAGCTGCATCCATGCATTTGGTGAAAGTGCGGGGTGATAAAGCTAGGCCGAATGGAAGTACTCGATATTGGTATGCTTTGCCCCGAAAGCAAACCTCAGGAACTTCCAATAACACGGACGGATGGAAATATGGAAATATGCGTCCTTGAGGTCTATCGTGACAAACCAGTCCTCGGACCTGATCTGTGGCACGATCTGTCTCAATGTTAACATTTTGAACTTGAGCTGCATGACTGACTCGTTCAGAACTCGAAGATCTAAAATGGGACGCAATCCCCCGTCCTTCTTCGGAACTATGAAATACCGGCTGTAAAACCCGGTTTCCCTGTTGGAGGGAGGTACATATTCTATGGCCCCTTTCTCTAACAGAGTGTTTACTTCCTGTTCCATAATCAGAACCTGCTCGGGACCCACCACTGTGGGCAGGACCCCCATAAACCGAGGTGGGCGTTTCTTGAACTGTATCTGATACCCTTTTTCCACGGTCTGCAGGACCCAACGAGAAACATTTGACAGTAGCTTCCACGCTGTCAGAGATTCTACTAAAGGTACCAGTCTCTCGAGACTGGTTTCTGGATTTTGTTGTTGTTGAGTAGTCAGTTCGTCGCCCTGTAGCGGCGCACCGGCAGGGAACGACCGAACAGACTGCTCTAACACCCTCCTCGGAGGGGGCGGGCATCCCGAGGCCACTACGTTTCCGGGTGGTCCTTGAGATATGTGCTCGCCGGAGACCGCTGCGCCCTGTAACACCGGAGACGGCAGGGTTGGCAGAACGGTCCCCTGAGGGCACAGAAGAGAGACGGGCACCGTAAAAAGAGGTGTTAACCGCTCTGCTTCGGGGGGGACTACCCTCATTCGTCCTGGGCCCTCGGACGTCAGGACTTTTTCCCAGCAGCCTTCTTGGCGGTAATAACGGTCCGCAGATCCGTTCTACCCCTCGAGGGCTGCTGGGTTTGAGAGCGCCCTCCGTGTCCCCGAGATTTTTGTGGGGGAGCACGGGAGGACACACTCTGTTTCTGAGTGGCACGGTGCTCAGCGCTCTTTTTAGAGGAGTGAGGCTGCTCCCGCTCAGCAGCCTCATAGAAAGAACGGCGGGGGAGAAGTTTTTGGAGAATAGCTGTTTGCTTAGAAGCTTCTTGTGATTTTGCCACCGCACTGTTAACTGCATCGCCAAACAAACCAACAGTGGAGACCGGAGCATCTAAGAGAACATGCTTTTCTTTATCCTTTATAATCGCTCAGATTGAGCCACAGATGCCTCTCAGTGGCCACCAGGGCTGCCATAGACCGCCCGTCTCCTTGGTGGCCCTGAGAGACAGATCTGTGGCTCTGCGTAGTTCGGCCACAGTGTCAGGACCAATACCCCCGCCCTCCTCTAAATCACCCAATAATTCAGCCTGATAGGCTTGCATAATGGACATCGTATGCAGACACGCTGCAGCTTGACCAGCGGCTGCATACGATTTATGAATCAGGGACGATGTCATTTTAACTGGCTTAGATGGAAGTGTAGGAGCCTTCAGGGAAGATGCCGTTGCTGGAGAGAGATAGCTCGCAAGCGTTTCCTCCACCTTCGGCATCTCCCCATAACCATACTCTTTATATTTATAAATTGAAGAGTAGTGAGAGGTGTGTGGTGTAAAAACTCTGTATGACACTGGTTTTCCCCACGATCTCGACACCTCGGTGTGGAGATCGGGGAAAAACGGAATGCTCCTGCGCTGGGGCTGCGCATGAGATGGCAGGAAGCGTTCGTCGAGCTTGCTTTTCGAACGAACGTCCTGCCTATCCTCTGGCCACTCAATAGAAAGTCTGTCAACTGCTCTAGTGATTACATCGAGCAGTTCCTCAAATGCGTGAGACTGAGGTGGCGAATCCTCAGACTCAGCGTCAATACTCACAACATTCAACTCCTCAGAGCTGGATAGTTGCAGTACTGGTGCCTCCATCGGGGGGGAAGAAACCACAGCGCGTGCTTCCACACCCTGATGAGAGGCACTGGATCTGTCAGAAAGAGGCTGAGATAAGGCAGAGCCCGTCTCAACATCCACTGACAGATCCATTTGCGAACCCCAGGTCTGAGATCGCCGCCGAGCCTCAGCCGCGGCGGGACCCGAGCCCTGGGGAACGTGGTCGGGATTGAACCAAGCCAAGCGGGATCGGAGCGTACGCAATGGAAGCGCACAGCAATGCACACAGTCACCACCCTCGAGTGCTGACTGGGCATGCTCCTCTCCCAAACAAACAACACAAAGAGTGTGAGTATCACCTCCCGTTAAATAACGCGGGCAGGGATGGACACACACTCTAAACTGCTGCTTGCTCCCATACTGAATATATAATATATAGACAGACAACACCAAATAACAAGGACAGATTTCAACACAGAGCGCAACTGAAGACTCAGAAAGCTTTCGTTTTCTGTTTCGGGCCGGCTTTTATAGCTTCCTGGTAGGTGACGTCACCCGCCTCTGACGTTCCGCCACACCATTGGACTGATTTTACATGTGCTTCAAGACGTCATCACGCAAAGCGTTCCCATAGCGTCAAAACTCGATGATGTGAGGCAGCATGTATTTAAAATAAAAAGCCTTAAGCCTTAGCACAATGTCAGCACAGAAATCTGCATCATATTTAACATTGATCAAGGCTTGCTGGGATGGGGTCCAGATGAGCAGCTTCGAAGTGGTCAGTCCAGTACAGAACATGCCCAGCTGCACCTGCATGTAATAGCCACGTGGACCAAGTCGTTGAAGTTGATGTGCCCCATCCACTATCTTCACATCTGAGGTCTTGCTGCTGAAGAGGTCTTCCAGAGACTCAAAAGATTTTCCCAAGACTGGACATTTGATCTCTAACAGTTCTTCTGTGTTCAACACTCCATCAGGGCTTGCCGACAGCCATGGCTCTTCTGTGCTGACCACAGTGCCTCTGTGAATGACAGAGTAGCCGCAGCCTTTGAGCCACTGGCAAGCTTTGAGCTCGTTCTCGTTCCCATATCTTGTAGCTGCATTTCTGTGGAACCTTGGGTAGAGATGCTCATTAAGGAACTTCTCAGGACTCGCTCTGACTGTAACCCTCTTGGCAGAGCTAGCAGTGATGCAAATCTTACGAGCTTCATGCCATATGTGTGAGGAACTCTGCTCATTAGTGATGTGCTCCAGTGATGCAGATTTGGTCAGGTCAAGCGCAATGAAGGTATTGTAAAATAACAAACATTTCTGGCAGGTGGCTGGAACATCATGTACCCCATGTGGGAGGAAATCTGGCTGGGATGGCTCTTCGTTTGGTTGAGCATTAAGACATTTGTAAAGCACGCTTCCTACAGGCAGCTCCAGGTGGCTCAAGCTCTCCTTCAGCTTTACATGGGATTGAAATGCAGGGGTGGGATGCAGGGGTGGGAGGCAGGGGTGGGCATTGTGACCTTGCTTCTATGTTCTGAAATTGGTCAGTGTCTCTATGGCTCAGCTACTGTTCGGACGCTCTTGCTTACTGCTCCGCGCTTTGCTCTATCGCTTTTACATTTTATCTCCTATTTTTTTTTTATATTTTATTTCCTTTATTTTATTTCCTTTTATCACCTAATTTTAACTTCAGCAAATCAGCACAGTGCTTAGGCGACAAAGTTTGGATTACTACAAAAACGCAGAATTCTTTTACCCGACCAGCTTACATTCCGGGAAAGGAAAACACAACTGCCTCAAGGATAAGAGAAAATGCCTCTTCTGGAATCTACTTGCTGCACCAACTGCCACAGACTTTTACAAAGGATTGCAGTTCTTGAAACAAAGTTACTTACAGGACCACCAAACCAGACGGAACACACAACAGAGCTTCGTCATGGACACCCTCAGCATATAGCCGGTGAGTCCCATGAAACTAGTGCTCCTCGACAGGTAGAGAAACAAGCCGATCGACTTACTAATCGATGGCACAAACGGGGAGTGAGACCCAAAGGCACTCGAGACATCAGATTGTCACGAGCATCACATATTACCGCAGTAGCATCCTCTACCCCAGATACAGCTCTGACAAGGATTGCAAACACTGGTCTCCTACCACCGCCTATACATCTTGAGAACAGATTTGAAGTGCTAATGAATGTAAATGAGGAATCCCCAAATGTGATGAATGTAATCGAACACAGACTGAATGGGCCAGTAGCTAACACTGATGCTAACTGGCGCTCAAGGTCGAGCAGACAGTGGCACTCAGCTCAGAGCGCAGCCGAGCACAGGACTCTGATAGTGGGGGACTCCATAATCAGAAAAATTAGCAGCAGGGATACAACTACATGCTGCCTTCCACAAGCGACAACTTCTGATGTAAACGGGGAACTTCAGAACATTCTGATGAAACATAAGACTGCAAATCGACTCATCATTCATGTGGGGAAGAATGATATTCATAAAGAGCAGTCAGAACTCCTTAAGAAGGATTTCAATGAACTTTTTGAAACACTTAAAAGACTGAAAGTTCAAACATTCATCAGTGGACCACTCCCAGCAAGAGGAACAAACAGGTTTTCACGGTTGCTTGGGCTTAATACATGGCTGCAAAAAATCTGCAATATAAAAGGAGTAAACTTCATTGACAATTTCAATCTTTTCTGGAGTCAGAGACAACTTTTTCATCGGGATGGCCATCACCCAAACAAACTTGGTTCAAGAGTGTTAAAGGACAATATCTACTTCTCCCTCAATCATCCTTCAGCAGTGTGTGCCAATCCACTCAATCTGAACGGCACACACACACCTGGACACAGTATTAATGACCACAGGACTTCACTTCAGCAGCAAAATGGACATGATAACACCACTCCGCCACAACAACCTCTGCTCACGGACACAATCTCAGCTGAGCTCTGCCAACAGAGCTCACCACAGACAGACATATCAGAACTGCTTGAAGATTCAACACCCAAGGACGACTTCCTGGAAAACAGCCAGGGAAGCCAGGACAGCATATCACAGCCTCCGATAACACCAGACCAACAGGCCCTTTCACCAGACACTTTCTCCCTCTCCCCAGCATCAGCATCGCCACTTCTGTGCTTCTCACAGAAAATGGAAGAACTAGTGCATGCTAGAACCAGACTATCCCACTCTTTTGCTGCGAGCCCTCAGATACCAACCAAAAAAAGACAGGCACCATTACCACCCAAGCCAGCGGGCCCAGCTCGCCCTCCCCCTCCTCCTGTGAGAGCTCTTCGGCCTCTGCCACAACGCCAGGGCCCACACCCTCCTCCATCTGCTCGAGGTGAACCAAAAACAACTGATACCAGCTCTCAGTGATATGTGTCGGGTCCCCGTTTTGATAACAGTAACTTACTCAAATGTTTACAGAACAAACGGGAACCCAGTGTGCCTGTATCTTCCTCTATTGCTGTTCTATTACAAGATAGAAAGTCTAAGGCCTTCAATAGCCGTACAGCAAACCTAACTAATCTGGTGCCTCTTACACGTCAAACTAATATTGCTGTGGGGAAAAGTAAGACTGTTAAGCTAGCACTCCTTAACATCCGCTCACTTAAAAATAAATCACTTCTAGTCAACGACTTAACCACAAACAATCTGGATTTTATGCTTCTGAATGAAACCTGGCTAGAAGCCAGCTGCAGTGCAACAATCCTCAATGAAGCAGCCCCTCCTAACTTTACTTTTATGAGTGTCTGCAGAGCTGTTAAGAGAGGTGGGGGTCTAGCTGCTCTTTTTAAAGATATCTATCAATGTAAGCAAATATCATTTGGGAATTACTTGTCTTTTGAATATCTGGGTATTGTGTTAAAAGGTGCTCCACGCATTTTACTTATCATTATTTACAGGCCTCCAAAATACTCTCCAGCTTTCGCTGAGGACTTTACAGAACTGTTATCAACAATTACCTCAGAGTTTGACTGTTTTGCCATTGCTGGAGATTTTAACATCCACATAGATAATGCAGAAACCAATATGGCAAAAGAAATCAATACTGTTTTAAAAACTTTTGATCTGACTCAGCATGTACATGGACCCACACACAATCGTGGACACACTCTAGATTTACTCATCAGTAAGGGTCTAAACATTTCATCGATTGTTATTAAGGATGTAGCACTGTCTGATCATTTCTGTATTTTCTTTGATATATTGATCTCTCCTGCCACTGAAGCTAGATCTGTGTCTGTCAAGAAGAGATGCTTAAACGAGAACACTAGTGTACTATTTATGAAGGCTATATCCTTAACACCAAGCATATCTGCAGACTCTGTTGATTTTCTCCTTGATTCCTTTAACTCAAAAGTTAAAACTGTAATTGATGATATTGTCACAGGTCGGGGTGGAGCGCCAGCGGGCCGCCCACCCCTCCGCTTGCGTGTCACTCCTGAGGAGCTGACCGTGGACACAAAGGAAAAGGCAGACACAGACTTCAAAATAAATATGCTTTATTAAATAAATAAAAAGTCTCTTAAAAGTCTCTTCAGCATTCTCTTCAGGGCTCAGGCAGAGGAGGTTACGTATCTCACCAGCATAGCAGCGTAGCTGCACATTCACAGGGCTCAGGCAGAGAAGAGGTTAATAGTATTCCACCAGCGTAGCTGTACACTCACAGGGCTCAGGCAGAGAAGAGGTTACATATCTCACCAGCATAGCAGTGTAGCTGTACATTCACAGGGCTCAGGCAGAGAAGAGGTTAATAGTATTCCACCAGCGTAGCTGTACACTCACAGGGCTCAGGCAGAGAAGAGGTTACGTATCTCACCAGCATAGCTGCACACTCACAGGGCTCAGGCAGCGAAGAGGTCACATATCTCACCAGCGTAGCTGCACACTCACAGGGCTCAGGCAGAGGAGAGGTTAATAGTATTCCACCAGCGTAGCTGTACACTCACAGGGCTCAGGCAGAGAAGAGGTTACATATCTCACCAGCATAGCTGCACACTCACAGGGCTCAGGCAGAGGAGAGGTTAATAGTATTCCACCAGCGTAGCTGCACATTCACAGGGCTCAGGCAGAGAAGAGGTTAATAGTATTCCACCAGCGTAGCTGTACACTCACAGGGCTCAGGCAGAGAAGAGGTTACATATCTCACCAGCATAGCTGCACACTCACAGGGCTCAGGCAGCGAAGAGGTCACATATCTCACCAGCGTAGCTGCACACTCACAGGGCTCAGGCAGAGGAGAGGTTACGTATCTCACCAACATAGCAGCGTAGCTGCACATTCACAGGGCTCAGGCAGAGAAGAGGTTAATAGTATTTCACCAGCGTAGCTGTACACTCACAGGGCTCAGGCAGAGAAGAGGTTACGTATCTCACCAACATAGCAGCGTAGCTGCACATTCACAGGGCTCAGGCAGAGAAGAGGTTACATATCTCACCAACATAGCAGCGTAGCTGCACATTCACAGGGCTCAGGCAGAGAAGAGGTTAATAGTATTTCAGCAGCGTAGCTGTACACTCACAGAACTCAGGCAGAGAAGAGGTTAACAGTTTTTCATCAGTGCAGCTGTACACTCACAGGACTCAGGCAGAGAAGAGGTTAACAGTTTTTCATCAGCGCAGCTGTACACTCACAGGACTCAGGCAGAGAAGAGGTTAATAGCATTTCATCAGCGCAGCTGTACACACACAGGGCTTAGGCAGAAAAGAGGTTAATGGACAGCTGTGACTGCGTGTGAACAGCAGAAACACAATTCCCACACTTGTATATTCACCACACACTGTAAGGTTTCACTCGTGCTCATCTCCACAATAGAACTGCAATTCAACAGACTCAAGGTGCAAACAACGGCTTACACACGCAATCCAGCCGAAATCTTCTGTCTCTGTCTTTCTCTTTCTCTAGCGGCCTCCCGCCGCATCAGCGGCCGCTCACGTGCTGCGCGCCTCACATCTCCTCGTGCCCTCCTCATGCTTCTCTCTCTGCTCGTGCCTCTCTCTCCCCTCCTCACCGCCAAAGTGTCCTTTTATGAGCCACCTTCCTCCTCCATGTCCCAATCACCATCCTGTATCCTCTCCTCTCACACCTGCCGCGAGTTTCCCTCATCAAGCCTCGCCCGCCGCCATGACACTCACGTGGGAACCCGGAACCGTCCTGATGTTTCCGCAGAAGCGCTCCCCGGGGGAAACATTCTCAAAAAAAAAGGTTCCCGCCTTCGTCACCCTGTGACAATATTGCTCCTGTTAAAGTCAGGAAGAAGAGTGGCAGACAAAAAGCACCTTGGAGAAACTCAACAGCAGTGCAAAATATGAAAAGACAATGCAGAAAAGTAGAGCGCACGTGGCGGAAGACAAAACTTGTAGTCCATTATAACATCTACAAAGACTCCATCCATGCTTTTAATATGGAACTAGGCAAAGCTAGACAGACTTTCTTCTCAAATATTATAAACAGTAATTTAAACAACACACGCACTCTTTTTGCTACTGTAGAGAGACTGACAAACCCCCCAAGCCAGATTCCCAGTGAAATGCTCTCAGACAACAAGTGCAGTGAGTTTGCCTCTTACTTCTCTGAGAAAATCAATAATATCAGAAAGGTGATCAGCACATCCTTGAGTTGCCCTGGGGTCAGACAGATCAAACCACCTGAGAAAGTAGTTACTATGTCTGACTTCAAAGAAATTGATGGCAAAATTTTGGAAGAAACCGTACAGCACCTTAAAACATCAACCTGTGCTCTTGACACACTTCCCACATCATTTTTCAAAAGTGTGTTAAACAGTTTAGAAGCAGATCTTCTAGAAGTGGTAAATGCCTCACTACTCTCTGGGAGTTTTCAAAAATCCCTGAAAACTGCAGTTGTCAAGCCCCTCCTGAAAAAGAACAATCTGGATAAGACCATGTTAAGCAACTATAGACCGATGTCAAATCTTCCTTTCATTGGCAAGATCATTGAAAAAGTTGTCTTCAAACAGCTGAACAAATTCTTAAGCTCGAATGGATACTTTGACAATTTTCAATCTGGTTTCCGACCGCACCACAGCACAGAGACAGCGCTCATAAAGATAATAAACGATATTCGCTTAAATACTGATTCAGGCAAATTATTAGTGCTGGTACTACTCGACGTCAGTGCTGCATTTGACACTGTCGATCATAACATACTTCTTGACAGGCTGGAAAGGAGAGTGGGGCTTTCTGGGATAGTCCTAAAATGGTTCAGGTCATACTTAGATGGGAGAGGTTATTATGTGAGTATAGGAGATCATAAGTCTGAGTGGACAAACATGACATGCGGAGTCCCTCAAGGCTCGATTCTTGCGCCACTCCTGTTCAACCTGTATATGCTCCCAATGAGCCAAATAATGAGAAAGAACCAAATTGCTTACCACAGCTATGCAGACGACACACAGATCTACTTAGCCCTATCGCCTAACGATTACAGCCCCATTGACTCCCTGTGCCAATGCATTGATGAAGTCAACACTTGGATGTGTCAAAACTTTCTTCAGTTAAACAAAGACAAAACTGAAGTCATTGCATTTGGAAACAAAGATGAAGTTCTCAAGGTGAACGCATACCTTCACTCTAGGGGTCAAACAACTAAACATCAAGTCAGGAATCTTGGTGTGACACTAGAGTCAGACCTTAGTTTCAGTAGTCATGTCAAAGCAATAACTAAATCAGCATACTATCATCTAAAAAATATTGCAAGAATTAGATGCTTTGTTTCCAGACAAGACATAGAGAAACTTGTTCATGCTTTCATCACCAGCAGGGTGGATTATTGTAATGGACTCCTCACTGGCCTTCCCAAAAAAACCATAAGACAGTTGCAGCTCATACAGAACGCTGCCGCCAGGATTCTGAGCAGAACCAGAAAATATGAGCACATCACACCAGTCCTCAGGTCTTTACACTGGCTCCCAGTTAAATTTAGGATTGATTTTAAAGTATTATTACTGGTATATAAATCATTTAATGGCCTAGGACCTCAATACATTGCAGATATGTTCACAGAATATAAACCCAACAGATCACTCAGATCATTAGGATCATATCAGCTAGAAATACCAAGGGTTCACTCTAAGCATGGCGAGTCCGCTTTTAGCTATTATGCCAGCCGTAGCTGGAACCAGCTTCCAGAGGAGATCAGACGTGCTCCTACAGTAGTCACTTTCAAATCCAGACTAAAAACACATCTGTTTAACTATGCATTTAATGAATGAGCACTGTGCCAATGTTCGTCCGACTGTTTGTACTGTACTGTATTTTATTTTTTTCTAAACTGTTTTAATTATTCTTATTTCTTTTTATTTTAATTTCTTCTATGTAAAGCACTTTGAAAGATTATTTGATAATGTAACATACTTCCTCACCTTCCATAAAATTGAAGCTGCATGGCTACATGACTTGCCGAGGCCAGCGATGCAAGAACACCCTGCTGTCTCTACTGCTCCCAGGTTTGTCACCAGTACCCAGGCCGAGTGTGCTGGTTTGCTGGACTGACTAGGCTGAACATCAGCCTTCAAAAATACCAGGTCTTTCAGACCTACTTGGTGGAGTAACACACGACCCACTTTACCACTGTGAAGGTACTGGTAGGCTTCAGTGCTCTTGTAGCTTTTCATAGCGGCACCATGTACTCCAAGGGACAGCACAAAATAATTGAATATATCCCCGTACATTATTTCTGGCCACTTTCTCATGTCATCCTCCCAGTCGATTCTTGAAGGATGCAATACATTTACACCATCCGACCGCCGCAGCACAGAAATAGTGTGCTCCCATATGTTGGCCATGTCAGCTAATTACCGCAAACGAAACAAATAATGTATAACAAATGTTTGCTTGCCCTTTTTACTGACAAATTAGCTTTGTTTTGTAGCGCTGTTTACACTTCCTCTTTCTGTGGCGTTTTAGGTGGAAGTCGAAAGACAATCGCGTTAAACCGGAAACCGGTAAAGTGGGCGGGGCTACATAAGGTCTATAGCTTCAATGAGCAAGATCAATGAGATCAAACGTGTGTTTACGTTGCTAAGCGTGGTTGCTAGGGGTGTTGTGTAGTGATACAGAGAACCGTTGGGTGAAGCGGTCATAGCCGTGTTTGATCGTGAATAACACACAGCTATTGACCAATCAGAATCAAGGATTGGAACTAACCGTTTTATAAAGCCACTTAAATGAAGGAAATGACTCAAAAGGATTCGTTCATTTTGATGAATGAGATCGTACAAGAGAGTCAGTAAAATGATTCGAACTTCCCATCCCTACAATCAACAAAAAGAAGATTGCTGTGGATTAAATTAGGATAATTTTAATCCACATAAGCCCCCCAAAAATGACAATTTAAACATGCTATATAAAAGTATCTGTGGGGTATTTTGAGCTAAAACTTCTCACACACTCTGGGGACATCAGAGACTTATTTTACATCTTGTGAAAAGGGTCATAATAGGTGCCCTTTAATTTTTATTTTTATTTATTTTTATTAATTATGCATCACATCTTATTCACATATACAACATTTTTTACATCTATTTACAAACAGCAAAACTTCTCCTTTAACATTTAACTGTTATTCCTTGGTCTGGGATGCACCTTCCAAAATATGGCAGATATTCTAGGTCCTACATAATCAAGAAATGGGGTCCATATATGATCAAATAAACCAATTTTCCCTCTGGACCAGTATGTCAAATATTCCATGGGTAAAAGTTCAAATATTACCTTATGCCAGTCTAAAACTGTAGGTGGTTTATTTGAAATCCATTTCAACAATATAGCTTTACGTGCAGCATATGTTAAAACATTCCACAATTTTTGACAATGTGATCCTTTTATTTGTGGGTGTGGTAATTCCAACAACAAACACACTGGGTCCAGGTCCAACTTCTTATTAAAAACCAAATCTAATTTCAAAGCCACTTCTACCCAAAAATCCTGGATATGCATACAGGTTCATACAGTATGTATAAAGCTACCAACTTCCCTGTTACATTTCATACACAGAGCTGATTTCCTTAGGTCCATCTTATGTCTGAGTTCAGGTGATATCTGAAGGCAACTTAAATTGTAATTCCTTCGCTCTATTACACATGGATATGCTATTAGCATGCTCCCATATGTCCGCCTCCATAACTTTATCTATTACCACCCCAAGGTCCTGAGCCCATGTTTGAATAATTGTATTATTAGTCTTAATGGACTTATAAAGGCCTCATAGCATCGCCTTACTATAGCCTTATTACTATGTATTTTGTATAGTAGTTGCTCAATTGGTGACATTTCCAGAGTAAATTTATGCCGAATTGGATTCTGTATAAAGCTTTTGATTTGTAGGAACCTAAGAAAATGTGTGTGTGATAAGTTGTATTTCAGTCTTAGTTGGTCAAATGACATCATTCTGTCCCCTTCAAATAAGTCTTTCAAAGTTGTAATTCCAGCACTTTCCCACAGAGCAAACCCATTATCTGTCATGCCAGGGAGAAAATCTGTATTTCTTCGTATTGGAGTAATTGGAGATAAAACATCTGTTCTCTTTTCCCATTTCTTAATCATGTCCCAAGCCTTTAGTGTGGATTTAACAATGAAATTACCCTCTGCAACCTCTAGTTTATTCCGATTCAGGATAAAAGGGAGACTAGTTAATTGTAATGGTTTACCTAAATTATATGCCTCAATATCGAGCCAGACAGAGTCCGAGTCACTCCGTACCCAATCTACTAGATACCGAAATTGGGAAGCTACTTGATATAGTCTAATGTTGGGAACTGCCAATCCCCCCCTGACCCGATGACAATTGCAATTTTGTTAATTTAAGTCGTGGTCTCTTGCCATTCCATATAAATGATCTGAACCAACCATTAACTGTCTTAATAGTATTATTATTTAGTAGGACTGGGATCATTTGGAATTTGTAGAGCAGTCGTGGTAAGATATTCATCTTAATTTTAAGAGATTCTTCCCAGCATTGAAAGTGGTAAAGAAGACCATCTCTCTAGGTCATCATGGATGCGTTTAAGCAGAGGCTGAAAATTTGCTTTAAACATCCTTTGCAGCAGAGGAGTAATAAATATACCTAGATAAAGAAAACCTTCTGTTGCCCATCTGAAAGGTGACAAGCCGGGGGAAGGGAGTGATGCACCTGACCCAATGGCAAGGCCTCTGACTTACTGAAATTTATTTTGTAACCAGAAAACTTACTAAACTCGTTAATAACAGTAAGGACTAACGTAACAGATATTTCTGGTTGCGTGATAAACAATAAAACATCATCAGCATACAGAGAAATCTTATGTTGCCTATGATTAATCGATATACCATGAATAAAAGGGTGGGTTCTAATGGCTTCTGCTAGTGGCTCGATTGCTATTGCAAACAACAGCGGTGATAAGGGGCACCCTTGGCGAGTGCCCCTTCCCAAAGCAAAGTAGGGAGAGCATTTACCATTTGTGATAACAGCCCCTACTGGGTTATGATAAAGCAGCTTGACCTATTCAATAAAATCTTTACCTAAATCAAATTCCTTGAGTGTGAAAAACAAAAAATCCCATTCTATACGGTCAAAGGCTTTTTCTGCATCCAATGACACTACCATGCCTTTAAGATTATTTTGCTGACACAGCTGAATAATGTTGAGTAACCTTCTAACATTATTACATGAGTTCCTTCCAGTAATAAACCCTGTCTGGTCATTATTAATGATAGTTGGGAGGATTTTCTCTAGTCTTAAGGCTAGTATTTTAGATAAAATCTTAAAGTCTAAGTTTAGTAGACTGATAGGTCGGTAGGATGAACACACATCCGCTGGTTTATCCTTCTTAAGAATCAGGCTAATGTTCGCTTCTGTAAGTGTTTTGGGAAGAGCTTTCATCTCGAAGGAGTCATTAAACATGGCAAGTAGGGGCTTCACCAACAGCGGCTTAAAACATTTGTAAAAGTCCGAGCTAAAGCCATCAGGGCCTGGGGCCTTTCCTGATTGTAAAACAGCAACAGCTTTAGCTACTTCTTCCAGTGTTATCGGTCCGTTCAGTACTGTCTTTTGTTGGTCGTTAGGCTTGGGCAGATTCAGATTGGAGAAAAAGCCCTCCATAAGTCTGGAGGACCCTGCTGGCTGCTCACTTGTATATAACTTTGCATACAATTCTACAAAAACCTTATTTATGCCATTGCTATCCAGTTTTGCCTGCCCCAAGACATCTTTAACTGAAGATATGTTCTGAGAGACAGGTCTATTCTTAACCAGGTTGGCTAAATATTTGCTAGGTTTGTTACCAAATTCATATCATTTCTGCCTTGCGAATCTTATAGTCTGCTCTGCCTTCTGAGTGAGCAGTGAGTTAAGTGCTGCTCTTGTGGTCAAAGTTGTTTTAAGATTAGTATCCGTAGGGTTCTGGTTATATGCCCTCTCACACTCAGCTAGCTGTAGCTCCAGTTTCCATTGCTTTTCTTGACACTTCCGTTTTGTGCTTTTTTCATAAGATATTATCAAACCGCGTGAATAAGCCTTAAACGTCTCCCACAAAATAGAAGGAGATACATCAGGCGTATTATTACATGAAAAGAATAGCTGAAACTCAGTCCGAAAAAAAGATATAAAATTTGGGTCATACAACAGATGGTTATTAAACCGCCATTTACTTGATCGTTGCTGGGCCTCTCCATGTGAGAACTTTAAGTAAACCGGGGCATGGTCCGATATTGTAATGCTCCCAATATCACAAGATGAAACAGAATACAACATTGCTTTAGGGACAAACAAGTAATCTATTCTAGAGCTACTTTTATGCACTCCAGAGAAGAATGTGAATTCTTTGTTGTTTGGATTGAACGCTCGCCACACATCCAAATAACCTAGTTCTTCACATACATCAGCGGTTGCTCGTGCCCGTTTAGTAGGGTTAGTTCTTTCAGCAGGTAACTTATCAATGCGAGGGTCTAATATGCAATTTAAGTTACCACCAGCAAATGACTGAGCAGAGTCCAACTCCGCTAATTCTGAAAAAGCTTTTGTAATGAGAGCAGGAGGATGACCTGGTGGAGCATAAAGATTTAAAATAGATATATTTTCGCCAAACAGGTGTCCTTTTATTGCAACATATCTTCCTGCATTATCTTTAATACAGGATTCTAGCTTAAAAGAAAGCCGTTTGTTAATAAGGATACAGACTCCTCTACTATTGGACGTGAAAGATGAAAAAAAACTTGTCCCACCCATTCCCGTTTAAGTTTTTCATGTTCTGTGTCTTTTAGGTGTGTTTCCTGCAGTAGTGCTATGTCAACCTCTTCTTTTTTTAGATACGTCAATATTTTTTTTCTTTTCACAGGATGATGTATGCCTCTAATATTCCATGTACATACCTTAAGTACAGAGTCAGTCATGGTGGTTGTAAAGAATTAAATAGAGCGAGGATTGGTTGTTGCCTTAAGGCGAGACACGGCAGGCAAAAACATCATTTTTTTTTTACTGGTCAATTTTGAGATTTTGGGATATTTGTCTTCAATAACATGTTTTCTTTCAGACTTGTGTTGAAAAAAAGTCCGAAATACACATTTAGGTCTTTATTTTATTACACTTTGTCTGTTTGCGTCTGTAGATTTCTCATAAATTCAACAAAAGTTCGCGTTCTAAATCAACATGCTGCTCCGCGATCTCTGCCGGCAGCCTGTCATCACAAGCACCGTTAGGAAGCTCTCTCTCTTGTGTACAATCCTGTCGGATCCAAATATGGTCATTTCCTTTTTATAAGCAACCAATCGTGAAAGTAAAAGGGCTGAATGCGCAATCTCATTGGCTGATGAAAAATCTTTAAAGCCTGTTTTCTCAAAATGACTGTTCTCTCATACTCCAAGTCCGAAATCTCCACTTCAGTAGCACCTATATACACCAAACTTTCCAGTCTTGTACCTAGTTAAATTATGAAGACATTTACAGAGGGATTTGTAAATATATTATTCCTAGCCTGATTTATATAACATTTTATTCCAAAAAACATGGCGAAAATCATTTTTTTAAGGCTATTGACAGTATTTTCTGATTTACAGGATAACAAAAGTAGATATCCATAAATCCCTCTGTAATTTTTTTCCCATCTAATATGTGAACGCATTGAAAAAATAATTTTTAACCTGGCTTTATCCAATACTCAGATTTCGTTTTTTAAAATATATGCAAATTAGTGCATATTTGATTAGATATTGCCTAATTTGCATATTTAAACATTAAATTACAGAAAACTTGTAATACATTTTTTTCTCATCTTAATGTAGGTAATCAACTGTGAAAGTTTCATGGTGATATCTGCTAGTTAAAAATTTTACCCTATTCACCTGTAGTGTCTCGCCTTAAGTCTGTATGCATTATACTATCCATAATCTAATTCCCTCCATGTACCATACATTGTGACCGGAAAAAAGATAAAACAGAAAGAGAAACTCAAAGTGCTGCGCTGTCTTCCTTAACCCTAGAATAACCCCCTGATCAAAACTATATACACACAGTCTCCCATGAACAAACAGACAAATGGAACTCGAAATAAAGAGAAAGGTGGAGACCCCAACTTCAGAAGAGAGACCCTTGCTAGGCCCTCTTAACCCTCAGGGGACCACAGTGTTTTGGGGGCCTTTGAGATGTTCTGACATGCCTTGACATTTGTGCTTTTTTCAGTTATTTATAAACATGTTAATGGCAAAGGTGTAAATTCACTCTATATAGCACAAACAGGGCTACCATAATAAGCGAGCAACGTGTATGTAGATGTTTGTATTTTTAAGAGAATAATGTTTATGCGTGGTTATTGGAAAAAATTAAAATGAAAGTTGCTGAATTAAGACCACAAAACACATATTAAATATGTGTCCACAAGACTTTTGACTAATGGATGTTGTCCCTTTGTGTTCTAGCTTCAAAATTATGTGAAAATAGTTTTGCTTTATCGTTCACAAAAAAAAAATACATTGATTTAAATGGTGTAAAACAGGTTTTGCTTGGAAAGCCAATATGCAAGGGGGAGGAGTAGTTTACACCTTAGATTGCATAATCTCTGCATAATCTCCCCACCCATTCTGCATAATGACTGCCTAATGAGCCATTCATTCAGGTGTGACACTGACTGAGCCACAATGCAACGACAAAAGATGTATTTAGAAGAAGACTTATATTGACCATTTAAGATTTCGCTTACATTTCTCTTGTAAATATGTTTTGCTATTTTATTAAAAATGTTACAATTACAACAATAATTACAATTTCAACAATATTTCAAGTGTACTCTTTCTTTGTAAAAAAAAAAAAAGAAAAAAGATTATAGGCCTAAATTTTATCATATGTATTCATTAGTTTGAATATAGCCAACATTGGAACATCTAACATCTTAGTCTATGACTTTATTTTTGACAAAAATAGTATTTTTTTTTTTTTTGCAGTTTAATACGTTGCTTATACAAATACATTTTTTTCAACATATTCCAGTGGATTTTTACTCATCTCAGTAGGCTATAGCAAAGCAGTTTATTCTTTCACACACAGACACGCGATTCATATTCAGGCTAAACAGTCTTTACAAATATGTACCCTTCATTCATCTCACAGAAAGGCGAGTCATATTATAGAAATGCGATTCATCTTTTTGCGGTTTGCATAGGCCTACACTAACGTTATTCCATAACGTTATTCCACACGTGAGAAAAGAAAACAGCCTACCTCACTCCTCAGCGCAGCGGGATCTGCTCCTCATATCAGGAGATATTGCTCCTCATCAGCACTGTTCTGAGGAATCGTTTCTCCATAAGGTAGGCTATATTATGCCTCACTCGATCGCGACGCGCTGTGTTTACAGCTGATGGGCGTTTCACACCCCTCAGAATTTGCGTTTGAATAGCACGCGCTCTCCGGGGAGTGGTCACATTACTGTGAATGAACTCCTAATGAGCTCGACAGGAGTCGCTCTCTTTTTATACAGATTACAGAAACTGAGAATATTTGTTTTTTATATAAGTTACTTCTTTTAACAGATGCGATCTCAAGCTTTATGCCCGTGGGTCTGTTTGCCTGTTTGACTAAATTTTCGCGGAGTTATTGATCATTTTCGAACGCGTTTCAAATGGGAGTTCACGGACAGAGGGAAGGCAGAAATCGCATCATGTTAATTTTTCTTTATTTGTCAAAAAGCAAAACACTTTATTTGTATTGTGAGTATACAGAAAAAAAATAGAAACTGAACAGGATCGATTGATGTATTACACGAAAATGAAAGATCAAAATTAACAGAGCATTTGGTGTTTATTTTCATTGCTAAAAAAAAAAAACGAGCAAAACGCGCGGGCGCGTTTGTGGTCCCCTGAGGGTTAACCTTACTTCAGATGCGACTATGATGTTCCTGAACCCACAATATCGAGTGCAATCAATTATTCAAACAGCCCAATGTTCACTGAGCTGTTCAACCATCACTTGTATTTTTCCACATAATATCACACAAAAAGAACAGGGATATCTTTGGTATCCATACAGTCAGAAAGTTAATAATATAAAGACATAGAGAAAAAAAATAAATAAATAATAATAATAATAATAAAAAAAAAAATAATAAAGAATAAACAAAATTTAAAAATTTAAAGTAAATAAAATTAAATAATTATGTGCTACCACCTGTTGGTGACAGCTGGCCACGTGCCCTTTAATTTTATTGAATCCTTACATATCAAATACTGTAAAAACTCTTTTATTAATTTGTTCCTGGCCCTTAAGAAATGTGAATTGCTAATTACAATAGGCCATACCCTTGGCACTGAAAAAAAAAAAGGTGTAAAACCTGTTCAAATACACAAATTTGTGAAAAATGTAAACAAATATGAATTGTGTAACAATCATTTTTACATTTTATTTATCTGTTAGATATTTCATATAATTTTGCCTGTTTCCTTTTTTAATGATATGATGTTATGTTGCTGATGCCAGCCAGTCGTTGCATTGCTGATCATGGTTTAAACTTTAGAGTATTGATACATCAATACAAATGTACACAGAAGGGCACATGTGTTTCTGGGCGAGTGACTTATGTTATGTTATGTTATGTTATGTTATGCCCTAAATTAATGCATGATTAAAAACAATGTGTATTGTGAAAAGCGCTATACAAATAAATTTGAATTGAATTGAATTGAATTGACTTACCCAGAGGTGGACAACCTCTCTCTACGCACCAATGACACACACCGTGCTGAAATGACAAGACGTCAGGAGAACGAGGCCGATTGACTACATGCACCAAGCCTGCCTGGGTGTAATGAAAAAACTCAATTTAGCATATGATATGTATTCTTCAAACCATTCATTCAAATTAAAAAAATAATTCTCCTAATTAAACAGTATAGAGCCTTCAAAATGATGATATCAAAAGAATATTTTGTTGAGAAACAATTTACAAAGGATGTTAAGATATCTTTCATATTTCTTGAATTACAGGTTACTTTAAACTTTGGGGGAAGACAAGTGCTTTTTCTCATGTTTGACCTGTCACCATTGGCATACAGTGCATCAAAAATGGCCAAAGTCAACAGATTTAACTAATAGATCTCTGTGTAAAAATAAAATAACAATGCTGCCATTTCTCTTAAGGAAAAATCACAGGGTCAGTCCCTACCAAGCCTTTGTATCACTTTACATGCCCTTTATGAGTTATAACTTTCATGAGTTATTTTCATGTGTGTGAGATATGTTTGTATGTGTGTTGTGTTGCAGTGTGGTTGTATAAGCTACTGGATAGATACATTCCCCCTGGGATGAATGAAGTATCTAATATTCTCTTTTTGTTTTACTGGCTGGGCGGTATGACGGTATATATCGTTACCGCGGTAGAAAATGTCAACCGTAACAGATTTTTTTTATTCCGTGATACCGCGACATGTAAATAAGTGGGTGTGGTTAACTCGCGTTCGTGAGACTGAGACAATGAGATTTGTCAAAGAAACATGGAGAAATCAGATCAAGAGGATCCACAAAGGAATTACGTTTTCTAAAGCGTTGTTGTTAAAGTGATATTTTTGGGGAGAAAGGCGCAGCAGTCAACTAGAGCAGTGCGGCACCCGTAGGCTACAGTTTAGAGGAGTGCACGATCGCAACGCGGAAAGCATGAAGCTTACTTGACAACAACACTGCAAAAAATGCTGTTCTTACTTAGTATTTTTGTGTTGTTTCCAGTCCAAAAATCTAAAAATTCTTAAATCAAGAAGCATTTACTAGAGAAGTAAAACTACATAAGAAATTCTTTTTTGTTTTCAGATAAACAGTAAGTAACTTAAGTAATTTTTGCTTAAAACAAGCTAAATTATCTGCCAGTGCAGTAAGAAAAAAAAACTTAATTCAAAAAAACTTAATAAAAACATAATCTTAAAACAAGATTATTTTCCTTACTGCACTGGCAGATAATTTAGCTTGTTTTAAGCAAAAATCACTTAAGATACTTTCTGTTTATCTGAAAACAAAATAGAATTTCTGTAGTTTTACTTCTCTAGTAAATGCTTCTTGATTTAAGAATTTTTAGATTTTTGGACTGGAAACAACACAAAAATACTAAGTAAGAAAAGCATTTTTTGCAGTGAACAGTTCGTATCAATATCGTAACGAATAGAAATAACCTTAAATAACCTTAAATAATGTATAGTTATCTGCATTTTTCCGTCTCTTATGTATAGTTACTTTTTAAACACGAAACTCACATTCAGCATGACACGCGAGCGGTTGCCGTGGTAATGAGCAACCTGCGAATGTATAATCCTGTATAGGGATGTCACGGTACCAAAATTCCAGTAGTCGGTACCGATACCATTAAAATTGTACGGTTCTCTTACGAGAGGTTCTCTCGTATTGCGTAAGTTGCTTACGCATCGGGAAAGTCTTCTTTCTTCGAGATCTGAAGCCAAAAAATTATCCTTAATTTTGTATTCATTGTCAACGCAGTGCGGCAGCCGGCAGACCAAGGCAGGCTGTATAAGCGTGCTCATTGGCTGCTCGGCGGCAACTGCTTAAGCCTATCAGTGAGCCCCCTGAAACGTGGCCTCCAATGAGGGCGCTTCGCGCCCTCCACACCCTTCTAACCGTCAAGATGGGCGTGGCCAGCGTGTATATAACCAGGGCTCACAGGCTAAATATCTGATTTTCTTGTCTTCAGCGAAGCTCTTCGCATCGCTGGATCTTGAGAGCCGCCGCCGCTCAGCAACGGAGACCGCCACCTCTTCTGCGCTCTCTGCCTGGGCCGCGAGCACGCCGCCACCGCACTCTCTACAGGCGGCTGCCCCGAGTGCGAAGAACTTTCAATGTCAACCCTGCGGGCTCGACTTGAAGTTTTCGACCAAGCTGTCGCTCCGCCTGTCCCTGCCGGGCCGCGCAATAGGAAGCGCCGCTTGCAGAGACCACCGGAGACTAATATGACTGAGGAGCTCACTGGAACCTCTCCCTCGAGCTTTTCTCTCGCCCTCTCCGCCACCCCTCCCGGCCGCTCAACCGCCGGCTCTCGCCCGCGCCGCCGCCGCGTCAGGGGATGAGGCGAATGAGATAGACACCCTCCCTCTGTTCGAGCCGCGCTACTGCGCCGCGCTCACAAGGGATGGCAGAAACGGACGGTCCTGGAGCTCTCTTTACGTTACAAGAAAGCTACTCCGTCCTCGCGCGGACCTACCTCAATTTCTCACACATTTCTCAGTCCCCTTTTAAGTTCAGGCGACTGGAATTGTTCATATTGCAGTATACGAGCCTGTTATAAATACACGCACGCCTGCAAGCAAACGCCGTCACAGGACATGACGCTGTTATATGCTCGCTCTAACCGAAAGCTAATGTGTTCTCCCCTGTGGCTCAGTGGCAGAATCATAGGCTTTTGCGCCAGAGACCCGGATTCGATCCCAGCTCTCGCGGCAGATAAAAATTTATGCTGTTCGCTTCTCCAAGCTCGCGGCCAGTTTTTCTTACATACAGAAAGCGAACCCGCACTCCCCCTTGTTGGGCCACGCATATTGCGCCGTTCACAAGGGATGACAGAGCGGACGGTCACGAGCAACGTTCAGCGCGCGCGCCTCACTCACCGGCGAAAAGAGGAGAGAGAGTGTTTTCGTCCCGCTGTGGCCAGACAAACCGCCAATTCTCAAACATTTCTCAGTCCCCTCTTAAGTTCAGGCGGTTGAAAATATTACTATTGCAGTAAACGAGCCTGTTTTTAATACACGCACGACTGCAAACAAACATGAGGTCGTACTCTTATATGCTCACGCTAACCGAAAGCTAATGTGTTCACCCCTGTAGCCCAGTGGCAGAATCAAAGGCTGTAAAGCCAGAGACCCGTGTTCGAGCCCAGCTCTCGCGGCAGATAAAATTTTTTACTGTTCGCTTCTCCGAGCTCGCGGCATGCTTTTCTTACATACAGAAAGCAAACCCGCCTCTCGCACCACATGGTGCTCGATTATTTATGAGCGTCTATACACGAGGGAAGAAAAGACGGTTAAGTCCCGCTGCGGCTGGACCACCGTCAAAGCTTCACGCTCTGTCAGTCCCCGTTGCCACGGCTACTGCAGATGTTTACCTCGCAGCCAACGAGCCGGTATTTCTACCCGCTCGCCTGCGCGCAACCACCGGTCTCACGGCGACCCAGAGAAATCTCAAATGAGCATAATGTCCGGTTGCACGGCTCACGCCGTATGTGTTTCAAATGCAGTGAATGTGCCCACGTTTCCGTGTTCACTCCTGCACACAAGCACTATAAATCCCGTGTCTCTCACAGAGCCCACTCTCATAAAGTAGGCAGAAGCCGCTCGAGTGTTAAAAGTAGGTCACGTGTCCACCTCACCGTGCCCACACCTACTCACTGCCCGCTCTGTCACACGGCCTCTCACGACCGGTCATGTTTTAAATGTAAATCCTGTGCCCGCCCTCGAGCGCTCACACATACTAACGAACATTTCGCCCCCGACGCCGCCCTGCGGCTCGCGCTGTATGTGTTTCAAATGCAGTAAATGTGCCCACTTCTCTGTGTTCACCTCTGCACACAAGCACCATAAACCCTGTGTTTCTCACAGAGCCCGCTCACATAAAGCAGGCAGAAGCCGCTCGAGCGTTAAAAGTAGGTCACGTGTCCACCCCGCTGTGCCCACACCTACTCACTGCCCGCTCTGTTACACATCCCCTCACGACCGGTCATGTTCTAAATACAGATGCTGTGCCCGCTCCCACGCGCTCACACATTCTCTCGAATACTTCGCCCCCGACGCCGCTGTCAAGTGTCGTGCCTCACACCGTATGTTCCCCGTCCAAAGCCACCGGGACGCTGTGTGTGAAACGGCCAGTTATCGCTGCATGCGACCCGCCGTATCTAAGCACCGAGAGCGCGCGCACCGCGCACGGCCCTCCGTTTCGAGCTCTCGAGTCCGCGATGAGCGGCGATCAGAGCCCGGAGGCCATTCTGCCCACACGCGAAAGCGTGGGAAGCTATTCCAGGCGCGTCAGAATGGGTGCTAAGCGCCGCCCTCCGCGCTTTCAAGCGCTTATCGAGACCAGAGTTAATGGGGAAGTAGCACATCTACTTCGAGCAGAAATAGCTACACTTCTGTGCAAAAGGGCTATAGAACCGGTTTCCCCTTCTATGAGCGAGTTGGGCTTTTACAGACGTTATTTCCTCGTTCCCAAGAAGGACGGAGCTCTCAGACCAATTTTGGATCTGAGACGTTTGAACAAGGCTCTTATGAGAAGACCGTTCAAAATGCTCACAACCAGGCAAATTCTCGCGCAAATTCGCCCGAGGGACTGGTTTATATCTCTCGATCTAAAAGACGCGTACTTTCAGATCCAGATAATACCCCGTCACAGGCCATTCTTGAGATTCGCCTTCGACGGTCAGGTATATCAGTACACCGTCCTGCCTTTCGGCCGGTCATTGGCACCCCGTACATTTACGAAGTGCATGGACACGGCTCTCGCTCCCCTGAGGGGTCGGGGAATGCGAATTCTGAACTACTTGGACGATTGGCTGATTCTAGCACAGTCAGAGGCCGAACTCATCGCCCACAGAACAGTGCTTCTCAGCCACCTGGACAGCCTGGGGCTTACGGTCAACTGGACCAAGAGCTCGCTAGTGCCCAGTCAATCAACCTATTTTCTGGGTTTGGATCTGGACTCTGTGGCAATGATGGCCCGCCTGTCGACACAGCGTGCGCGCTGCATTCGACGCCTGGCCGCGTCCTTCCGGCAGGGCAGCACCGCACCTCTCAAGACATTTCAGAGGATGCTGGGTTGTATGGCTTCAGCTGCAGCAGTACTTCAGCTGGGTCTGTTATGTATGCGCCCGCTACAATGCTGGCTGAATGCCCGAGTGCCTCACAGAGCCTGGGCTTCCGGCGGCATCCGAATCAGAGTGACTCAGAGCTGCGTTTCAGCACTGAAGCCCTGGTTAGCGGCCGACTGGTACCAGCGGGGAGTGACAATGGGAGCCATCTCACACCGCAAAGTTATCTCGACGGACGCTTCCACCTCAGGTTGGGGCGCTCTTTTCGAGGGCAAACCGGTTTTTGGCCTGTGGTCAGACCAGGAGAAATGCCTCCACATAAACTGTTTGGAGATGATAGCGGTCGAGAACGCGCTCAAGCGCTTCCTTCCATTCATACAGAATTACCATGTGCTAGTCCGCTCGGACAACATGTCCATGGTATCCTATGTGAACCGACAGGGCGGTGTCAGATCCAGGAACCTGTGCAAAGCTGACAGAACGCCTTCTCGTGTGGGCTCACCGCTCGTTGCGCTCGCTGAGAGCCGCGCACGTGACGGGCCACCTGAATGTCGGTCCAGACAGACTGTCCAGGGACAACATTCCCCCGGGAGAATGGTCCCTGCACCCCCAGACAGTGCAGTTTCTCTGGCGCCTATTCGGCAGAGCGGAGATCGACCTCTTTGCGTCGAGAGACAACGCTCACTGCCCGAAATTTTTCTCGAAAAGCGAGGACGCGCTGTCCCAGACATGGCCCACCCTCCCGCTGTATGCTTTTCCTCCGATCTCCCTGTTACCACAGGTCATTTCGAGGATCAGGGAAACGCACCACCCAGTGCTTCTTATAGCCCCGCGTTGGGAGAACCAAACCTGGTACCCAGAGCTAGTGAGGCTGTCGCACTCATCCCCATGGCCGATCCCGGTGAGAAAGGATCTCCTCTCCCAAGCCGGTGGATCGATCTGGCATCCCCATCCAGAACGATGGTCTCTGCATGCATGGGTAATCAACGGATACCCGTTGGCCTGCCAGAAGGGGTCGTGAACACGATCACGCAGTTTAGAGCTCCCTCCATGAGACGGCTCGACGAGTCTAAATGGTCGGTGTTTTCTAAATGGTGCGCTACTAAGAGCTTGGATCCACGTGCATGTGGGGTCCCGCGGGTGCTCTCCTTCCTACAAGAGCTGTTGGACAAGGGCAGGTCCCCTTCCACGCTCAAAGTGTATGTGGCGGCTATTGCAGCGTTCGCTGAGACGACGCGCGGCCGGGCAATAGGAAGGAACGAGCTCATTATCCGCTTCCTCAGAGGAGCTAGGCGGATGAATCCCCCGCGGCCCCCCTCGGTTCCTATTTGGGATCTGTCCTTGGTCCTGGAGGCCCTGAAGGCGTTTCCCTTTGAACCACTCGAATCCGTGGATTTAAAGTACCTGTCGCTTAAAACCGTTTTTCTGATAGCTCTGTCTTCAGTAAAATGCGTGGGGGATTTGCACGCGCTATCTGTTAGCCCTGCATGTCTTGAGTTCGGACCGAACGACTCGAGAGTCATTCTCAGACCGAGACACGGCTACATCCCCAAGGCGATTGGAATCCCTTTTAGGGCACAAATCATTTCCCTTTCGGCTCTGCCAGCATCCGATAATGGGGACAGTGATAACCTCCTATGCCCTGTCCGGGCGCTGAGAGCTTACGTCACGCGCTCCGCCGCTTTCAGGCGTTCCGAGCAGCTCTTTGTTTCCTTCGGCGGACGCACCAAGGGTCTCGCCACCTCGAAACAGAGCCTGTCCAGGTGGATAGTAGACACGATTGCAGCAGCTTATGCCTCCAAACACCTGCAGTGCCCTCTGGGTATCAGAGCCCACTCTACTAGAGGCATGGCCTTTTCGTGGGCCTGGTCCAGTGGAACTTCTATCCACGATATTTGTATGGCGGCGGGCTGGGCCTCCCCATCGACATTCGTGAGGTTTTATAACCTGGAAGTTCCCGCCTTACAGGCGAAATTACTGTCAGTATAAGTGATATATATGTGATGCGATCTGGGAAAACCTTCAACCTGGTGAAATTTTACCTATTACAGATTTTGATATCATATGGAAGCTGGTACAGATGGTGCCCAACCAGAATGCGACTTTTACCGCCGCCGTTCCCGCGGCGGCAAAATTGGGATGTGTATTTGCTGCCTTTTACCGCTGAGTGGCGCTGTAATCACAGACTTTGAAAAGTGTCAGTTTATTCTCTTTAATGCCGTAATCTGCCGCGGCAGTAATCTGAGCTGAGGTCACAGATAAATTTAAGATAAATATTGTGGTTAAACGAATTCAAATTCATTTAATTTAAACAAAGTAGACACACGTTAACATTGTGTGCCCAGTTTTTCTATAATTTAGAAAGGCTATGTCAATAGGTTACTTGTCATTTACTTCGTGTTATTTTAATGTGTTTGTAGATTTATTAACTGAAACATAACAGTGAAATAAATTAAAATAATTTACCGTAAAATTAAAACATTTTCAGGACTTGCAGTTACTAACCGATGTTAGTCGGTTTAAGCATTATTTCTTATATTCAGAATTAGGCTTACATGTTGTTATGATTATCAGTTGAATTCTTTAATAAATAATCAACCACAATGCCTATTACTACTGCCGCAGCAAAAATAAACCAGTCGAATTTCAAAGTCGTTCGCGAAATTACTATAGGCTATACCGGGCAAGTGACAGGGCAAAACAGCAGCAACTGCGGCATTTTAAAAGGTAAGCTTCCTATCTGTTTATTTAAAAAAAAAAAAAAAAAAAAAAAATCATTATTTGAACAAAAATGAGACTGATTGAATATGTTAAAATATAAACAAACAAAGCAGAGAATAAAACAAACTTTTAGGGAAAAAATATAGGCCTATTATGCTCAGAATTGGTTAACATTAACGAAAGCAAAATATGTAAAAATACATTTCAAACAAAATAAAACAAAAATTCGTGGCCGAGTGGTAGGCTATAACTTACGTTTCAAATCCCGAACAAACATGGGCTACTTTTTTATTATTAATTTGATTTGATAGTTCTAAAATATTGCTACACCATATTGTTTTTTTTCTCCTATAGCCTATAGGCTATTAAATATTTTATATTTTTAAAATAAAATTACCATTCATTTCCATTTTACATTAGGGACAATCTTTTTCCAACAGAATGGCTGAACATCTGCATAATAATAATAATAATAATAATAAATAAATAAACAGCACAAGGTCTTGTAAAAACACTTTTTTATTTTTTGACATGATTTTTTTTTTTTTTTTTTTTTTTACTTTTAAAACAGAGAAAATAGTAGACCGAGGCTATTCAGACGATATCTGTGGTCAATGCATTAACAATAGACTCTCTGAGCTTCAAACGATCTGAGATCGAATCTCAGTATAGCCGACAGTGTTTATGTTTTTCCGTTCTTGATGCTTAAATATGCAACTGTTTATTAAAGTCAATCATCTTGTTTAATTATCAATTGTACATTAACATAAATTTGCTACATTCCAGTTGGGCCGCTGCACGCTATGACATATCTGATGAAGGAAGACTGTTAGCCGATTGCACCAGAAAATGAAGATGATGAAGCTCGTCTTTAATCTGCTAAATTATGTTTTTTTGTGTGTGTGAATCATTCACGAGATTGAGATGACTGACAGTTATACCCGGCCATAGCAACGGTAGACATTTTCCAAAACAGATCGAACAAATCAGAAAAATACTTTCAATACAGTATTGCTTTCAATTAAAAAATAAACAATGAAAATGTAAAAGAAAAAGAAAATTAATTAAGTTTGAAAACCCATCGCACATTTCAAGGTATGAATAAAGTGTCGGGACAGTTTATTTATTTAAACAGGGTTGCATCGATTCGATAGAGTTTATTCCCTTTGCGATGCAAAATAAGAAACATTTTAAATTTATTGTCAAAGAAATTGCAGCTAAATTAAAAAATGAAAACGGTACAAAACGAAAAAAAAGTTCAAAGCAACATAAATTAAGAACAGGCGTTTTTCTTTGCCTCTCGCGCTGGATATTTTTTTAGTAAGTTTGGTCTCCCTCACTGCGCGCGGCGGGTCTTTCTCGAAATTAAGCATTTCAGCGTAAAAAACACCATACAGCTGATAATACTGTATATGTCGCTGTGTGTCATCCACACAAATCACGAAAGAAAAAACTGTAACAAATAGCTTTTGTTCCTTCAAAGATACAACACGCCTTGCTGAATTCACCTACAATAAAACGAGGTGGGTCGCGAATTAAATAGCTCTGTATCTGCTAAATTGAAATTGTGTGTGGAAAACCTTTAAATACAATCAATAAAACTACAATATATAATTTAATAAGATATAGGGCCTACTGTACATAGGCTATGGACTTTTGGAGATTTTGAGATTAAACCTTAAAATAACTTTGCCTTTGCCTGCTCATCAGGCTGGCTCCGACACTCTCCATATGAAAGACGGAACATTAACACCTCTGTCCTGCACCCCCACGATAAAGCAACTATTGCCTTCTCCAAACCCCCCACAGGCTAGCTGAGTTTGCAAAACAAAACAAAGAGTTTGCCACTCGTTGTGGTGTGCCAAAACACTTCATTATAAACTTCAATATTTCATTCAAAACAATCTCAAAACGCTTTGTGACATTTTGAAAAGCCGTGGATGCATTACTGCCACTGGAACCATGAACGCAAATACTGGTTCTGATTTTATTGTTTGTCGTTTAAACGTCATATATATATATATATATATATATATATATATATATATATATATATATATATATACAGAACTGCTTTTGAAATTACGATTGGAATTATTATAGGCTACAGAAGTAAAGTCATTGTATAATATTTGTTCCTTAGTGTAAAATGGAAATGCATGGTGATTTTATTTTGTAAATAGGCTATAAGCAAAAAACTATGTTTTAGAACTAGACAAATCTCTCTGCATCAACAATAGACTATAAAATGCATTAATAGGCTAATATAAAAATATCAATAGTCTAAGTTAGTTCGGGATTCGATCCCGTGTCATCTAAATGATCGTAACGTAAGTTCAACCACTCGGCCACGATTCACTCGTTGCGACATGGCCTAATGTTCCAGTGTGTGTTCGCTCACACGAGCGAGAAGCGCTCTTCATTCAAATGAACGCGCCGCCGCGTTTGTCGAACACTAATTCAACATGCCAGAATAAAACCTGGCTTTGGAACAATGCATAGCGCCACTCGTCGTGGTCTGTGCCAAAAAAATTATAATAATTTAGTTTCATTTATTTGAGTGTTAGTGTTTGAGTTAAAAAAAATCCTCTACAAATTATATTAACACAAAGTCGGCTGTAAGAGTCCTTTATAGGCTAAGTAAAAAGCAAAGGGCTTACAGTCTTAACATTTAGGCTACTTTGCTTAAATTCGATACATTTATTTTCAGTAGGGCCTAATAAATTTGTAGGGATGTAATTTCAGTATGCTTTACCAACGCTATGTATTCAATTAAAGTTCCAAGAGGTCTGGTATATATTTCCTTCCCAGCTGACACTAATATGCAAGTGCACAGCAAAAATCACAACTTGTGCTTGCTGCGAACGCAACTTATTTAAGGTGTCTCAACTGTACACAGTCTACCCTACAGTGTGAATTCGTTACAAGGTTTCATTTAATTATTTTTTTTCCATCTATGTTGAATATGAAAAGTGAACAGCACGAGTAAGATAGGATGCATTAGGCTATATCGAGAGATGGATATGGAGTGGGTCAGACATGATTTTGACCACTTCATTAAGTTTTGTTAAGTAGAAAACCTTTCTTTAAAGTGAATTTCGTTTTCTATAAATTGTATCTTAATTTTAACCAATTTTTCATCAACCAATTGCCTGTATTTAATAAGTAAGAGAAGCAAATATAACAGACACTAATCATGGAGGCGCCCGCGCGGTCACTTGCGTCAGCTGGAGCGCATCTCATCCTAACTTAACGAAACTCAGCGTATGCCTCACACAGACATGATAAATACATCAAATACACAAAGCTTGAAATGCCTTCAAATGAAATAATTCAAAACGAAAAGAAAAGGCTACTCTCTGATAATCAGATTATGTCTTTATGTGCATTTATCTCTAGGTGCGTTCACTACAAATATGGCGATCGTCAAGAAAACACTAGTTTATTGATAAAAATCAATGCACGCATCACCGGATTTACAAATACACATCTTACTTGTTGCACGCACACATATTATGTCGACAAAACGATATTATGATATAACGAAATATTATGTTGAAATAACATTATTATTAATAATACATCTTTTAGAATATTTGATTAAATGCTGATTGTTGCGCTTGTTCAATTTAATAAAATTAAAACTTTAATTGTGATAATTCAAATAATTGAAAATTAAATATTTAGTGGCCAAGTTTTGCTAATTTATTATATAGGCTATTATATGCCTATTGCCTATATTAAGTAGGTCATATTAAGACAAGGCATATATTAAGTTATTTTAGCTGTTATGAGAAAAAATAAATCTAACGAAATCTAAAATCTAAATCTAATAAATCAAAAAAAAAAAAAAATTCTAACGCCAATTCAACATGCCAGAATAAAACCTGATTTTTGAACAATGCGTAACGCCACTCGGCCTGGTGTGCCAAAACACTACATTTTAAACTTCAATGTTTAATTCAAAACAATCTCAAAACGCGTTGTGTCATTTTTTTAAAGCAGTAGCCAAGCCAATATAGATTAAGGGCATTGAAACCAGGATCTTAACTAAAACGCGTTCCGCGTAATCTCTCAAAATTTATGCCACACTACTCCATGTATTTTTTTTTTTTTTAAGGACTGCTTTTGAAATCACTATAAATTACTATGCAATTGTATCGCTCACGAGAGCTCTTCATTTATCTAATTCCTCAATAGAATAGTAAAAATATTTAGCGTCATTGCTCCTAATATCGTCTCTATTTTTAACTTTTGATTCTATTTTTTCAGTTCTAAAATTGATTCTATCTTTAGTTCTATTCTGTTGTAGCCTTATAGGCCTATTTATATATATGAAAAATATGCCTATTAGGCTTAGGGTTTTATATTTAACCCACTTACATTTTAAAATACGGCAATTGCTGCTGATTTGCACAATGTCCCTTTGCGCCACCTGGCGGTCATTTCGGGAACGACTTTGAAATGCGGCTGGCTTATTTTCGCCGCGGTGATTTCGCCGCGGCGGCTGGCGCGGCGGTAATAGGCATTCTGGTTGGGCACCATCTGTATCAAACCCTTTCCAAATCTGTTTTTATTTTTATCATAGCTTGTTGGTAGCAAAAGTTATGTTTATCTGAAGTCGGCCGATCGCTATGATTTTCTGGTTAACAGGTTTAATTAACTGTCACCATCGGGACGTCGCGCGATTGTTATAAAACTGCGTGATGTTATAGTTTAAACAGGATTGGCGCGAAATGCGCACTATACACATTCACTGTACATGTTATGTGGTTTATTTTAAAGGTAAACTATCTTTGTAGTGTTAAGAGACGGACAGGTGTATGGGATATACGGCGATTGTTTTTTTTTTTTCACCTCTGCCGGGCGTTAGAGAAAATGGTCGCATAGAATGCATTAGAGAAAGAGAGTATTTTCAGCTTGACACTATAAATCGCTGTTTTTATGCACTAAACAAGGGAATTTTGCCAAGATATTTTCAGAGATAAGAGAAAAGATGTTATAGAATAATAATTTAATGGAAAAAAAAATTGACAAAAAAACTGACATTCAAACTATTTTCGAATTTACTGAAAACTGCCCAGCGCGACATCTGACGGGTTTTCCCAGATCGCATCACATATGCTCTGCCCAGTCGCTTATGTGCAGACTACGTTCACATGCTGGCGATATTTCTGGTATGGTACTTAGGGTGAAGTGTTTTATACTCAGACCGGCTGGGCCGCTCTGTTTCTCATTCCCCGTTACGCGCTGTTTACCGGTGCTGGCCCGCGTTGCTGGCCGCCCGTATTCCACTCTGTAGCGCAGGGGATTACTCTCTTCGTAAAAGACCGATTATGTCGCTCTTTTCTTACCCTAATGAGTGCTTATGTACTGTGTGGGCTCGCGCTGCCGGCCCTACTGTTTTGCACTGATATATGCTTATAGACCGGCCGCGCCGCTCTATTTTATATACTGAGTGAAGTGCTTTGTACTGTGTTCGTCTATACACGACCGGCCACCTATTCCAGCAGAATGTTTTTCCCCGGTCTCCCTGGGATTCATGGGCTGGATGCTCGGCGCGCACGGCGTTGACAAAGGGTTCCCGATGCGTAAGCAACTTGCGCAATACGAGAGAACCTCTCGTAAGAGAATGTACTCGGTTACCTAATGTAACCTCGGTTCTCTCTAGAAGAGGGAACGAGTATTGCGTAACCTGCCGTGTCGCGCCACGAGCTTTTGCGCTTCAGACTGCGGAAACCAGATATTTAGCCTGTGAGCCCTGGTTATATACACGCTGGCCACGCCCATCTTGACGGTTAGAAGGGTGTGGAGGGCGCGAAGCGCCCTCATTGGAGGCCACGTTTCAGGGGGCTCACTGATAGGCTTAAGCAGTTGCTGCCGAGCAGCCAATGAGCACGCTTATACAGCCTGCCTTGGTCTGCCGGCTGCCGCACTGCGTTGACAATGAATACAAAATTAAGGATAATTTTTTGGCTTCAGATCTCAAAGAAAGAAGACTTTCCCGATGCGTAAGCAACTTACGCAATACTCGTTCCCTCTTCTAGAGAGAACCGAGGTTACATTAGGTAACCGAGTACGTTCTCGGTACCAATTTCGGTACCACAGCAAAATCTGTTGGAACTATTTTTCTATTTTATTTAACTATTTGAAAAAATATTAAATTCAATTCAATAACTTAGCCTACTATTTATGACAGTAATCATAAGTAAATTATACATATAAGCACTGAAGGCTACATGCTGTTTAAATGTAAATATTACTTGTGAAACATAAGCAACCTTCAAATGCACACATTATTATTATTAGTAGAAGTATTTTTAATACATGGAGACATAGCTAACTCTACTGTACAGTAGCCTTAATATAATTATTTCTATCAATTTCTTCAAGTTAAACCAAACTTTTATTTTGACGGGTTGCCATGAAGACCTTTTAGTTTCTGTGTGTGTATGACGATAGTTTTTCTCAAATGAAACGGTAAAATGCTCATGAAGTGACTCTCAGAGCGGCTCTGGAGATGAATTTCATCATGTCATCATATCGTGAGGCAGCAGAGACTGAAAACAGCGCGAGCGTCACTCGTGCGTCTGTGTGTGTGTGTGTGTGTGTGTGTGTGTGTGTGTGAGGTAAATGAAACCACGCGTCTGCGCCATTCATTCACACAGAGACAAGCATTTAAATAGTCTTTTTGCGGTTTAATATTCACAGACACTATGTATATTGTGGTATATATCGGCTACATTGCTCCTAGTAAAAAAGTTAGTCTGGAGCCCCGCGCTTAGATAAACACGGAGCGACTACACTCCCTGGGCCCTATTTCAACGATCTGAAACGCAAGTGTCAAAGCGCAAGTAACTTTGTGGGCGGGTCTCGGCGCTGTTGCTATTTTCCCGGCGGGATAACTGACTCTTGCGCCCGGCGCAAATCTAAAAGGGATTGGTCTGAAGTAGCTTCATTATTCATAGGTGTGGTTTGGGCGCAACGTGAAATAAACCAATCAGAGGGACATCTCACATTCCCTTTACGAGCAGACGCGCTTTTTCCATGGCGGATTGCTATTGTAACGGCGGATTTGCCAGGCGCGCGCCAGGTGCAAGATAGGGCCCCCTGTGTTCTACCACTGGTCACAATTGTGACCAGAGATAAAACAAATTTTTTCATGGAATTTGCAAATATTTTTTTACATTTGTCACATGCCTGTCCTGTCTTGTGCTGCACATGGGTGTTTTGTTATTTTGGGCCATGTGCTCATGTCATTGTCTGATCCCTCCCACTTGTTATTTGATTATTGTTTGAGTTCTTCCACCTGTTCCCTCCTGATTAGTTTCCCTTTATAAGTCCCCTCTTGTTTGCAGTCTGTGTTGGTACATTGTCTAATGTTTCCTGTTCCCCGTGATCCTCCAGAAAGTTCTTGTTCTGTTTTGGTATTTATTAGTTATGTTTTCCCCCTCGTGGGTTTTGTTTTGTGTTTAGTGTTTCTTTTATAAATAAACTTTATTTCTCCTGAACTTGAGTCCTCGCACCTCTTTGCATTTACCCTACTGTGACAGAACGTACCGACCAATTGAGGACTCAGCAGAAGAGATGGGCATCTTCCTTTTCCCATCTCCCTACCCCTCCGCTCAACAAGTGGATCTTCGCAGCAAACTCCTTTCGCTTCAACAAGGGCAGGCCAGCGTAAAGGAGTTTGCTCACCAGTTTGTGATTGTAGCGGAGGGGCTCAACATCAGCGGCGCAGAGCTCAAGGACATTTTTAACACCAGCCTTAATATGCCTGTGCCTCCTTGGGAGATGGGAATGCTGTGGATATTGTCATTCTGGCAGTTTGTGGGGTATGTTTACCATCGCGGATGGGAGGGTGGTCTTCCGCCTCTTGGCCCACCTCCCATTTACCTCACAAACTCCCAAGTCCCCAGTCCTCCGATGACCCCTTCGGGGAGAGGGAGGAGGAAGAGAAGCTCCAACCTGACTCCGGTGGTCCCAGTGCCGGTGGTCCCGAGTCCGGTGGTCCCAGTTCCGGTGATCCCGAAACGGAGGAGGAGAAGGAAGACTCCCTCCGTGACTGTTCCGGTGGTCCCAGTTCCGGTGGTCCCGTGTCCGGTGGTCCCAGTTTCGGTGGTCCCGAGTCCAGTGGTCCCAGTTCCGGTGGTCCAGTGGCAGTTCTAGACCATTTCAACTGGGGGGGGGCAAGCTGGGGCCAGTTGTACTGTTAGAGGGGCCAGTTACATTTAGACCTTATTGTTGTCATATCATTTTCTGCACTGCACTGTAGGCATTAACAGGCAAAATACCATGTTTACAATCATTCAACAATGTATTTGCATTTCAATTATATTTTTTACATTTGCATTGCATATTCAGAATCAGTCACATTAACTGTATTCTATGATTTTTTGTGGGGGTTTTTTTGCAAAAAGATCAGCAAATTCATCTAGATTTAAGGCCTTTGCCCTCCTTGACTCAATACTTAGAACACCTAAATTGCTTAATCTGTCATCTGACATTGTGGACCTGAGATAGGTTTTCACCAGCTTTAGTGCATACAATATAATATACAATTAAATTATGCTTATTTTAAATGTATTGTGCAGGCTAGATATAAAAAATATAGGAAAAAACATGCTTCAAAACAGAGCGCATATTCGCATCGCGCATGCAGAATGATGTGCTCAAAGCAACATGGAGTCACAAGTGCGCATTTAAAAGTTCACGGCACAAAGCGAAGAAAAGTCGAGTGCACAAATCCTAGAGTATATCTGTCCAACAGTTTATTAATAATTTGTTTCTTCACAGTTTTAAATTCCAGTTATTGTGCATTTGATGCCGATTCATAGTCCTTGTGGTGTGAACAGGGACACGGTAGCGAGTCGTTTAAAAACAGCAACAAACATAAAATACAAATACACAAAATAAAGTCATTTTATGCAAATCCACAGCCTTTTATCTACAGATCATGCATTATAATGTGAATATATCATATTGGAGAGAGTTTTACCGTGCATCCTGCTGTAACCGGACGCGGCGCGCGCGCTGTTTGAATACTGAATGGAGAATGATTGACAGCGCAGAGGAGGGAAAACGAGTTTCCATAAACTTTAATTTAATGATGTAAATAGACTTCTGTCCCTCACATTAAGCTATGGAATGGCTTCAGATGACTTTGTGAAATTATAATCAGATCAGACCCAAGTCACCCAAACTGACGTGAAAAAGAGGCGCAGAAAAGCGAGCTGTTTGCATCCCTGTTTAAGTAAAAATACTCAGCACCATGAGTTTGTTGCTCATATATTTTATCCTTTTTCAAACTGCCACAACTAACAAACGGCCAGGTTCTAACATTACGCTTCTGTAATGCATTTAATACAAATACAACATAGCCTATTAACAACTTTACTCACCTATTTCCTTCTTTGCTTGAACTAGGCTATAATATTCGCGCAAAACGTCCACCAACTTCTGAATAGAAAAAAAACCTGCAGATCCGATTTAAGCAGTCCCTCTAGGGTTACATTTGTGTTCCGTGTTGCCACTGTCTAATAACGGATGTGAAAAACAACGATAGCAAAAAATAGTTTTGTAAAAATTATTTCACACTCCACATTTAGGGGGGCCACAAGGGGGTCCAAGCTTGTTGTCACAGGGGCACTGGCCCCCCTCTAGAACCGCCACTGCGGTGGTCCCAGTTCAGGTGGTCCCGAGTCCAGTGGTCCCAGTTCCGGTGGTCCCGAGTCCGGTAGTCCCAGTTCCGGTGGTCCAGAGTCCAGTGGTCCCAGTTCCAGTGGTCCGGAGACGGAGGAGGAGGAGAAAGGCCTCCTTAACGACCTGTCTGGTGGTTCCTAACCCAGAGACCATCCTGGAGGTGACTGCCATCCTTGACGCGCCGCCCAGACCGCCCGAACAGCCCGCTGTTTCCCTGGAGGTCGTTCCCGTACAGCCTGCTGTCTCCCTGGAGGTCGTTCCCGTACAGCCTGCTGTCTTCCCGGAGGATGTCCCAGAACTCCCCATCATCAATGCTGCCATGGCCAGGAAGGCTGTGTTCCTTTTTTATGTAGTGGCAGTTCTGCAGGCATGGAGGAAGCAGATGAGTTCTGCTGATCCAGAGACTGTGGTCACGTCTGCCGAGCCTGTTCATGTCACGCCTGCCGAGCCTGGGTCTTCGGACAAGATGGCCGCCACCGAGAGTGTTCACGTCACGTCTGCCGAGCCTGTGTCTTCCGACAAGATGGCCGCCGCCGAGCCTGTTCACGTCACGCCTGCCAAGCCTGTGTCTTCGGACAAGATGGCCGCCGCCGAGCCTGTTCACATCATGCCTGCCGAGCCTGTGTCTTCGGACAAGATAGTCCTCGCACCTCTTTGCATTTACCCTACCGTGACAACATTATTGACATTGATTGTTTAAAGAGCAATATCACATTTAAAAAAAGTTTACGCAACTTTGTTGTGCTACACGTGAACATATAGCCTACACGAATGTTAGGATATTGTAAGGCAATCGCTCCTGTAAGATGTCAAAAGCTAGCAAAAACTAGGCAAAATATAGTCTGAAATTTCATATGAGTTCTATATTATCAGAAAAAGAACTATATAACAGTAAACAACTTACTCCGAAATTGTGTCCTCAGCGGGATCAATTCGCTCTTCAAAATGCTGCCGTTCGTCATCCGAGTCTTCACCTTCCTCCGAGGAAAAGGTGAATTCTTCCTCACTGTCCAGAATCATCTGAAGGGCGTCTTTACCGGAGAAACGAGCCATCCTCTCTAAACGCGATGAACTATCAGTGAATCTGATCTGATGAAACTTCGTGTTTTCAAGGCATTGATCGGGGGGCAGGTGCACTGCATAGATCACCTCCTAAACGATTTACCATTTGAATAGGGCCGGGGGCGGGGCGGCCTCAGCTCATTAGAGATAATAAAGGGAGAATGAAAAAACGGTACCTCTCCTTGCTTTCAAACGGATTACATAAAATGAGAATATTTGTTTTCGGACGCGTTTCAGAATGGACTACACTGGCAGAGAGAAGGCAGAACTCGCTTCGTGTTTATTTTTCTTTATTTGGCGAAAAGCACAACAGTTTGTTTTTATTGTGAGTATACACAAAGATAATACACATTTAACAGGATCGATTGATGTATAACACAAGCATATAAAATAAAAATTAATATTAGAATTTTGATTACTTTTTGCACTGATAAGGAAAAAAGCGATCAGATCACGCCGGCGTGATTGCCGACCTCTAAGGGTTAAGAAGTGGTGTGATAGCCGCAATTTTGAGGGGGGAAGGAACATGGCCAGACTGGAGCGAGTGGTTTATTGTTTTTGTGATGAGGGGACTTATAGCAGAAAGATTCGATTTTATCAGGATAGTGGGAAAGGGGTCCAGGGCACAGGAAGATGATTTCATTTTTTTTAATGATTCCCTCAATTTCAAGTTGTGAAACTTCAGAGAAGCAATGAAGAGAGTGGCAGAAACCAGACTGTGAACTGACAGAAAGGGCAGGTAGTGCAGAGGAACCAGGGAGATGCGATCGGATGGAGTCTATTTTTGTTCTGAAGAAAGTGATGAAATTATTGCAGCGTTCCTCTGTGTTTTCTGTGAGAGTTTTAGTCTGGGGTTTAAGAAGATGGTTTATTGTAGAGAAAAGCTGCTTGGAGTTTCCAGGATTGTTGTTGATAATGTCCGAAAAGAACTGTGACTGTCCGTCTTGAAGTGACTTGGAGTAGGCTTGTTGGTGATCTCTATAGGCTAGTCTATGTACAGTTAGTGCCGATGTTTTGAAACGACGCTCAAGGATACGGCCACGTGCCTTCATTTTCCGCAGCTCCAGGGTGTACCATGGGGCTGAGCGTACAAAGGATACTGTTTTGGTCTTGATGGGGGCATGAAGATCCAGAAGTCTGCAGAGTGAATTATTGTAAAACGTGACTGATTCACTGGCTGATGAAAGATTAGCAGAGGAGAGATGGTGAAGATCCAGGGTCAAAGTGTCTGGGTCAATGTTCTTAATGTTACGAAAACAGATTTGACGTTTAGGCTTGGAGTGAGTAGGCAAAAATGGCAGTTCCACCGAAATTAACTTATGGTCAGATAAGCCAAGATCATGCACTTGCAGGTTATTTATGGAAGCAGAATCAGTGATGACCAGATCAAGAGTATGCCCTCTGGTGTGTGTTGGTATATCGACATGCTGTGTAAGATTCAAGCAGTCTAGTAATTGTAAAAATTCAGCAGCTGAGCGACAAGACAACGTGAATATTCATATCTCCAAGTATTAACCCTCTGGGGTCCTTCGTTTAACAGTCACACTCAGGACCTTCGGGTCCAAATGGACCCGGAGGGCGGGATTAATATATATATATAAAAAATCATATTTTTTTTTTTTTACTTGTTTTTTATAATATTTTTTCTTTTCTTTTTTGGTGTTTTGAGATAATTTTATGATTTTAATTAATATTTATGCAATAATTATGACCCATTTTTTCCCATTGAATATAATAGACATTTTTTATATATTTTTATTTTTATTTTATTTTTATAAAAAAAAATGTGTGTGTGTGTGTTTTTTTTTTGTACTCTTGATGTTTTAGAGATTCTCCCCTTCACTGTTGAGTCCTTTTTTTCTGCATCCTGGCTGATTTGTAGATTGTATGCACAAAAAAATTCTGTGTTTTCATATTTTTGACAATTTCCCATTCATTTCCTATGGGGGTCATTTTTGACCAAAGAGCAGAAGTGTGACGTGCTTGGATCATGACCCCAATATTTTTTTTGTGTTCACATACCTAATACCATAAAAGTCACCAAGTTTCGGAACATTCCGATGAAGCTGTGATTTTAAAAAATTCAAAACAGATTTTTGTAATCTGAATTTATTAGTGTGTATGTGTATAAAAGTGTGTTTGTGTGTGTGTGTGTGTGTGTGTGGATGTGTCTGTTTTGCACTCTTGATGTTTTATAGATGAACCCCTTCACTGTTGTGTGCTTTTTTTCTGGATCGTGGCTGATTTGTAGATTGTACGCACAAAAAAACTCTGCATTTTCACATTTTTGCCAATTTCCCATTCATTTCCTATGGCGGGTCCATTTGGACCCGAAGGTCCTGAGTGTGACTATTTTTTTTACGACCACTTAGACTATTCAAATCCTGTCCCCAATTTTTTTGGGTGTTCATATACCAAGTACCAACAAAGTCACCAAATCTCGGACCATTCCGATGAAGCTATGATTTTTAACATTTTTTTATTTAAACGCTTCGGGTCCATTTGGACCCGAAGGACCCCAGAGGGTTAAAAGGTTTGTAGATGTAGGACCAATTGTTGTGAGTAGATCGTGCATCTCATCAACAAAGGCTGAGTTTGGTTTGGGTGGGCGGTAGATAAGTAATATTGTCATCGGAAAAGGAGGTTTGCATTTGAAAGCTAAGCATTCAAATGAAGAAAACTCAGGTAATGACAAAGCGGACAGTTTGAATTTAGTTTGGTGTATTATCACAAGACCACCACCACGTCCAGTGCTGCGAGCTTTCTGCAGGTAGGTGTAAGCAGAGGGACAGGCTTCGTTTATGGCAGAATAAACCTCTGGCTGATGCCAAGTTTCAGTGAGGCACATGAAGTCCGTCCGATTTTCCAAGATGTGATCGTGTATAAAGCTTGCTTTTCCTGTCAAGGATTGTGTATTTAACAGTTCTATTTTAATGTGTGGAGAGTTTGCGATTTTCTGCACGGGCCTGAGCAGGCTGTGATCCGCTCCTGGTTTTCTAACCCACTCAGTGTGCCTCGCAGTGTTTCCAAGGACACTTGACCAGGCAGTAACAGCGCTCTGATGACGTAACAGTCGAGCGACGTTGCGCTCAGCTGACCAGATAGATGTAATAGTAGACCTGGTGTAAACAAACTTTCTGCGGGAACCTCTGTGGATGTAACGTGGCCTACGCAGAAGTCCAGACTGTTTGATGGCTGAGATGCACACTGGAGTGGAGTAGTTGTTATATTTCAGCAGTTGCAGATCGGAGTAAATCAACATGATGCCAATCGCGTTGAATATTCGCCTGATGATTGCCGCTTGCCACGAGTTGGCGGCGCAGGGATGGAAACTGAGGAGGTGATCCGAGGCAAAGCAATGCCAATCCTCACCGAAACAGCTGAAGGACTGTCCGGGACAAAGCCACTAACAGTGAGAGCTAGAAAGCGCTGGGAATTTGACCGGGTCGGTGCCTCTCGAGAGAACAATTTGATGAAGCCAATGTGAGCAAGGAAAGTAGCAGGTAAGCTACACAGTCATACAAATCCAGTGGTCATACAAATCCTAAAATCTAGGTTTAAAAATATAATATCTAAAATCAGCTAAAATCAGGAGCAGAAGCGGCGAACAGTCAGCGCCTGTCCTCTGTGAACTGCGTCATACGTCGTATGGAATATAATGACAGACACATGGGATATAATAAAAACTACTCTCTATTGTATGGGAGGTACGATAGTAATTATTGTGATAATAGGTATCCTAATTAAATTAGTGAAAATATGCATACATTGTAGGAAGCTAAAACAGCTAGCTGCCAAAGCCAAATATAGAAGGATCCCTCTGTCAGCTGATCTCTCCGAGTCAGAGAATGAGAGTGAAGGAGAAGGAGAATAGCCTAGGGCTAATTTGAAAGGAACATAAAAAGTTAAGGGCTCGTAAAATCACTTCATTCTTCTGAAATCCAGCAGACTGAATTGATCAAACCGACTAAGGAGTTTTTTGAGGAACCTGAACAATGACTTCAACGACCAAACCAAATTGGGGAAATAATTCCAGCGTGACAACTTGTCCTGAAGTGCCGGTAAATAAATTTCAAATTTTAATCTACAATGTAATTTTGATACTTTATTGGATATTAATGTTAATGGGGTTACAAGGATTATGGCAAATTCCAATTGCAATTTGTACAATAGCCTCATTTAATTTGGAGAAAAGGCTAAATCTGGCAAGCATGATAATCGGACAAGTTGTGAAAAGCCCTAAGATAAAATCCATTTTTGGACTTAGGAGCTTGATCGGACTGGAAACACTCCATATAATACTTATTTCATGTGATTTACTTAAGTATTATCTCGAGTTCCAATCTGTAAAGTACATAGCATTCTCTTCTACCCTATTGGTGATTTTGTATCTTATGATACTGGCCACCAGGAGAGTAGAAATTGAAGGTACAAAAATGACTGTCTATGAAATGACTGTAATAACAGCTGCATTTATGACAATGATGATTGCAGAATACTATGATGATCATGTAATGTGTGGTATAGCAATATTGATAGTTAGTAATGATTGGTTTTATGTAACAAAACTGATAAAAGCTGCTATATAGTGTTATCTCAATATTGAGCTGACAAACCCTTTTGTAACTTGTAATTAAGGATACAACAACTCCGGGACAGCAGAGGAAGATATTCCTGGATGGCATCTCAAATGAAAGTAGTGGAAAAAATGTAGTTGAAATTAAGAGAAACTGTGCCATATGTGGATTGCTTCCAGGGGGTTTAAAATAAGATGTTTTTTGATGAATCAATGGCAAGATCTCTGTTCAAATTGAACTGTAATACAAAATGTAAAAATGGATGAAATTGGGGAGGTGACTGTATCTCAACGAGGAAGAAGAATGGATATTAGAGGTCCATGGGTGTCAAAGAGCTGTCTCACATGGTGCATTGAAATGAAATTTAGATGCTGTAAGATCGGTGAAATTCAATGGATACAGGCCGGTTCCAGAAACAGTTATACGGCTACCGGGTATCACCTGGAACCCAGGATATACCAAAAGAAAAAGAAAAATGGAGGCTTAAAAATGATAGTAGGAATTATTTACAGGCATTGGATTTTGGATAACCCAAGCCAACCCGAGAGTGCCAGACAAAAGTTCAATTATAGCTGTGTGTATGTTTCAACAGATAGTCCTCATCTCAAAGGCCCCTGGAAATTGGGCAATGGTAACAAAATCGAAACAAAAACCTAGAAGACCTAGAGTTAGACTGAACAAGTTCAGAAGAATTAAAATAGCTCAATCAATGTCAAAAGGGGGTGTCGTGTGCTTTGAGGGGGGTCCATCTGAGTGTGACATTTCACTCGCTTCACCTACACCTCAAACTCGACGTCAACGCAGAAAGGGTCACAATAAGAAGTCTGAATAATAATGTCACTGATGAACTAGCTGGAGTTCTAAAGCATATGACCATCTAAAAATATTGTACTGAAATAAAGAAGTCACTGTCCATCTCCGGCTCACTCAAAGTCACATGAGAGAGTAGTGACTAGTGTCATTGTCCACAAATACAAAGGAACTGTTGTATCGTCGGAGACCAAAACCTTAACTGGACAGAGTCATGTTTGTATAGGAATAACAGGATGCCAATTTGCTGGGATCAGCAGTTGTACATGTGACAATTGGAATAAGCAGTCATGTGCCTTACAGTAAATATGACGAAGACATCTAAATTCGGACTATAAAAGATGAGACCTGGACAGGACTCATCTGCTCTTCCTTGCAATCTCCAATTCAATCTCCAAAAACTCCAGCATTTTTCGGATGCAAGAAGCTTTAAGCCTAGCTATTATTTCTCTGTTAGACTAGTACTCTTATTATAATCTGTAACAAGTATTCTTTTCATTTTGATTCTTTTAATAAATATTGTTAAACATTTATTATAATCATTTTGACTGGACCTTGGATTTTTGAGCTTACGACAGGGTTATTGTTGTATAGCGAACACGGTTGAAGAGTACCTAAAAAGGTAGATTTATAATATGAAGGGGAAATCTATTATCTTTATAATATCTCATATTATCTTTATAATAGAATACGAAATCGTATAGACTATTCGCCTAACTCTTAAAGACAAGACTAAAGGATAGGCTCTTTAGTTACCGCGGGATTATCTTGGATAGGATGTAAGATAATTTGGAACGCCATTAATCGTGAAAAAATCTTTACAAGTCAGGAATCTTGCTGTGTCACTAGAGTCAGACCTTAGTTTCAGTAGTCATGTCAAAGCAATAACTAAATCAGCATACTATCATCTGAAAAATATTGCAAGAATTAGATGCTTTGTTTCCAGACAAGACTTAGAGAAACTTGTGCATGCTTTCATCACCAGCAGGGTGGATTATTGTAATGGACTCCTCACTGGCCTTCCCAAAAAGACCATAAGACAGTTGCAGCTCATACAGAACGCTGCCGCCAGGATTCTGAGCAGAACCAGAAAATATGAACATATCACACCAGTCCTCAGGTCTTTACACTGGCTCCCAGTTAGATTTAGGATTGATTTTAAAGTATTATTACTGGTATATAAATCATTCAATGGCCTAGGACCTCAATATATTGCAGATATGCTCACTGAATATAAACCCTACAGATCACTCAGATCATTAGGATCATATCAGCTAGAAATACCAAGGGTTCACTCTAAGCATGGCGAGTCCGCTTTTAGCTATTATGCCAGCCGCAGCTGGAACCAGCTTCCAGAGGAGATCAGATGTGCTCCTACAGTAGTCACATTCAAATCCAGACTCAAAACACTTCTGTTTAGCTATGCATTTACTGAATGAGCACTGTGCCGTTGTTTGTCCGACTGTCTGTACTGTATTTTATTTTATTTTTCTAAACTGTTTTAATTATTCTTATCTCTTTTTATTATTTTAATTTCTTCTATGTAAAGCACTTTGAATTGCCATTGTGTATGAAATGTGCTATATAAATAAACTTGCCTTGCCTTGCCTATAAACTGAAACAAAACTCGGCGAATACTTGTCACACATTTATGAGCCATATACCTTTATAAACATTTAAGTGTGTACTTTTAAATGATCGGATTCAAACTGAAAACAAATATTCTCTGTTTAAGTAATTTGTATAAGACCAACAAGATGTCCAGTATCTCAAATGCTTGCTCATTATTTTATAATTTGACCATTATTTTTTAATTTGACCACGCCCACGCGCGCAAGAGATTCACATGCAAATCTCCACATGGAACGCGAACGCGCTGTTGTGGCCAATTCTCAGTCTCTGGTTCAGGTCTCAGAAGAAATCTTTCAGAGTCTAAGTTTCAGGTCCCAGAAGAATTAACTTTATTGTACAAACAACAAAGTGAGAAGCCGGCTGGCCATCCGGACATCTGATCTTACAATGGTTTATACTTGGGTCTTATACCTTTTTTCTCACCACTTGGTGTCCAATTACCTCACTTAGTGTCCAATTAGCGTTCATATAGTTATCTTTTTCTTTTTGCTCCTCCTCGTCACTTCGCCACGATTAGAAACACCTGCATTAATGTCTAATTTCTATTGCTGGCCATACTGGCGCATGCGCTTTTCTGACAATGACTTTGCATATGGTTTTTGGGGTACTTTTCCATCTCTAGTCCAATTCAACCTTTCACCCAGTTTTTCTGTCTTGTCCTCACACGACTCTTATCCTCACATGCACTTTTGACAGGTTCTGTGTTTTCCATCATGCTTTGTTTTCTCTATCTCCCTTAATTGCAGGCCTCCCTTATCCTAGGCCTAGTTCCTTTGACGTTTGTATCATGCATTGGACTCCTGTATGAGACAGATGAAATTCTCCAACAGCGCTCATTACCTCAACAACAAAGCACGAAAAAACTTCACAAGTCTCTGCTTTTCGTCGAGTTTGGAAGACGCGCCTGAGCTTACATTGGATTCACCTCAGAAGAAGAACGTGATTTGAAGACAAGAAAGATTTAAGGTAAGAAATTCTTAATTATTAGTTAGTTATTGTTGCATAAATTTCACATTGCAGTTGAACTGTTGCTAGATATATGGTGAATATTATAATATTTAGACCCGTGTTTACTGTTACTGTGTTTGTGGATATCTGCTCAAACGTAGATATGTATAATATGGTAACCATAATGTTTCATATTGGAGCGCGATCGCATTTGAAAAGAAAACGCACCAAACGGCTTCATGTTTTTACTATTATCTCATTTCATATCATATTGAAGTAACATATGATAATCAATATATTTTTCTCTAGCTTAGTTGTTACTGAAATCTTTTGGAAGATTTATAGGCTGCTGTAGGTTATTGTTATTATAATTTTATGCAGCACTGCGCATAGTCTATATGCCTACAAGGCACAACAAACCTGGTGTTCATTATATTATATATTGTTGGAAACATTTGTGTGTGTGTGTGTGTGTGTGTGTGTGTGTGTGTATTCTGTGAATTTTAAAAAGCAATTTTAACCAGAAAAATCTAAAATTTATTCCCAAAATCATGCAGGCCTTTCTCTTGATATCAGTATGTTCACTTTTTTTTTTTTTCAGGGCCCAGATGCCACTGAGTCCTGCTGACTTCAACATTCACATGAGTCTCTGTACATGAACATGGTAAAGTGAAAATCAAACACCTTGGAAATGAAAGGTATGTACAGTGTTTTTAGGAATGGCACAAAGGTCTCTGTCTTTGGATCATTGGTTTCAATGAGTGCTTTTTTGTCATTTGTTGTGTATCTTTGGATTATGTTGTGTTGTAAATAAATCAAACAATCTAAAAGCCATTCTTTTTTAAATCTCCTCATTCTTTGTGCAAGGTTGCTCGGAATGATAGGGCCTGATAGCTCCTAATAGGGCCGTTAGGGGAGGGTCTTTGTCTTTCTCAGGTGTGAAAAGCTTACATATTAATGAGCTCCTGCATAAAGCTTTGTCACACAAAACACGTCGTACAAATTTTAAATCAATATATTGTCTTATCTGAATGCGCAGTCAGGGTGATTTTCACATAGTTTTGGAGCAAATATTCTAGGCTACGTGATACAATTTTCAAAAGTCTTTTGAAGAAATAATCAGTATGGGTTTCATGGCCTTGAGAATTTTTTTTTGTATTTTCACAAACCACGCATAAATGTCATTATCTCTAAACTACAAACTTTTACATACATGCTGCTGATATATTATTGTAGCAGAGTTTGTGCTGAATACAGTGTAATCAGACTTTAGCCATGAAAATGTCACAAGTAACAGAAATAAGCACAAATGTCAGAGCATGTCAGAACACCTCCAGACCCCAGAGGGTTAAAGATGAGTTAATAATATTGAGGAGAGGCTCTTCCACTATAGGTAACACTTCTTTCAGTAGTTTAGTTGGTATAGGATCTAATAAACATGTTGTTGTTTTAGATGAAGTGATTTATTGTAGTTTGTAGTTTATTTAACTCTTTTTGTTCTATAGTTGTAAAGCACTGTAATTGCTCTTGCGGGGTGATAATTGAGGCTGAATTATAAGGCGCGATTGAAGATTAAACGTTTACAATTGTGGTTCTGATGCTTTCTATTTTCTCAGTGAAGAAGTTCATGAAATCATTACTACTAAACTGTAACGGGATATTTTGTTCCGGTGACGTCTGTTTATTTGTTAGTCTAGTCACGGTGTTAAATAAAAACCTTGGATTATTTTGGTTATTTTCTATTAGTTTGCGGAGTTGCTCAGCCCTGGCCGCTTTTAGGGCCTTTTTATAACGTGACATACTGTCTTTCCACGCGATTCTAAAGACCTCTAAATTAGTTTGTTTCCATTTACGCTCTAAATTACGGGTTTCTCTTTAGAACATGCGTAGTATTGTTGTACCATGGTGCTTTAATTTTCTCTCTGACCTTTTTTAATTTAATGCAGTGGTCTCAAACCGGTTCCACGGAGGGCCTAGTGTATGCAGGTTTTCTCTTTTACCTTGAACCAAACTGATTGAGTAGGTCACTAATTGGTTAAGATCTCCCCTCACCTGGTAGTCTAGGTCTTAATTGGGCACTAATTGAAGGGAAAGACCAAAAACCTGCATACACTAGGCCCTCCGTGGAACCGGTTTGAGAACTCTGATTTAATGGGTGCAACAATATCCAATGTTCTAGAGAGAATGGTGCTCATAGTGCTAGTTAGTTCCTCTAGTTCATCTGTTTGTTTGGGTTCAGGCAGCAGCTGAGACAGATCAGATAAGCAATTTGAGAAATTATCTATGGTGGATGGAAGGATTGTTCTGCCTGGTCGATAACGCGGCGCCGCATGATATATTACAGCAGTACGTAATATGCAAGTTACCATGTAATGGTCAGTGACATCACTTTGTGGAATGATATCTATATCAGTTGGATCGGTTCCATATGATATAATTAAATCGAGTGTATGATTTAGACGTTGAGTGGGACCAGTGACGTTTTGCTTGACCCCAAAGGAATTTAATAATTCAGTCCTAACGCATCATTTGGATTATCTACGTGTATGTTAAAATCTCCAACAATTAATGCTTTATCGACGTTGACCAATAGATCTGAGAGAAAATCTGCAAACTCTTTTAGGAAATCAGCGCAAGGCCCTGGCGGTCTATATAGGGTAGCCAAGGCTAGAGATAATAGGGATGTTTTTCTTACATCTGAGAGCGTAACATTTAGTACAAGTACTTCAAACGAATTAAACTTGTCACCTGTTTTCTGGGTAACATTAAGAATATACCACGACCAATCAGACGGGGCTCATGCTTATAACAGTATCCTGATGGAGTGAGTAGACTCATTTAGACCGAAATAATCATTTGGTTTAAGCCAGGTTTCAGTAAGGCAAAAGTACATCGATGCTATTATCTGTGACCATTTCATTTACAATAACTGCCTTAGGTGTGAGTGATCTAATGTTTAGGAGACCTAGCTTTAGAAATTGTTTTTGTTCACAAATAGCGAGATTTTCTATTTTAATAACAGTTCGATTTTTTCTAGATACTGCAGTAGATTTATTATTTGATCTCACTAAACGAGGAATAGACACAGTTTCTATGCAATGTTCTACACTAATATTTATATCAATTAAGGTGGTGCAGCAGAGACTGTAATTTGGACTTTTGGTTACTAGTCAAACGGTATTTAACGTCTTGGAGATGTCAGGGTCAGCGGATTACTAATGTTAGTCACTGATTTCTGTGCATCGGCGCGTGATGTTTCAAGAGCTAAACGCCGGTCTCTAATCGACGCATCGGCGCGTGCTGATTCAAGAGCTAAACGCCGGTCTCTCAGCTCGGCTTGTTTCTCTAAAAGGTCGCGGATCTGCTTCTCTACAGCTTCCAGCTCAGACAGCACCGCGTGCAGCTCAAATGTGTCCTCACCTGCACCAAAAGGTAGACAACATACATCTGATATATATTCTCCATTTTAACAGATGGACAGTAAGTTAGCAACGACGCTACCAGTGATGCTATCAATATTAATACTAATTTATGACTGAAGTCTTGGATATAATCCGTCTTTTTAGTGGTACGGGTGTAATGTAGACGCACGATAGGTGAGAAAATGTTCATTTGTAAGTGAGTGTAAAGAAGGCGCGCTCAGCCGTGACCCACAGGTGAAAACCAGTGTTGGGTCACAAATCGGCTTGAGACGCGTCTGCTAAACAGTTGTAACTATGAGGTTTGAGCAGCAGTGCTTCTCAGTGAGGAAAAGTAGAAAATGTTCGTTGTAAGTGAGTTTAAAGAGAAAAAAATCACGGATTATGAATCAAATCGATGGAGCTCCAAATACAAAATACAGATCAACCTATACAATAATAGTATTGGAACAAAATATTATTCAATAATCATAAACTTCTGTGCCTGTTCCCAAAAGAGTTATTTCTTGGTTGAGGAGTATATGATAGCAAAAAAAAAAAAACACTTGCAGGCAAACACTGCACTTGGTCCACATTTTGGTCTTTCCAGGTGGGAACCACATAGAGGTCCACAATGTGAACATCTTTTCCCTTATGGAAAGAACATTATAAGTTACTGAACACGCATACATTAAAATAAATACTTTTTAAATAGATATAATAGTATGAAGTACATGTCTTTGGGCAGCTTCTTCCACAATCTTGAGGCAAGCATTTCCGATCTGAAATTAATTGAAAAAAAGATTACATCCCAGTGAAAGCTGCCTTGTGGAACATTATGCATAATTTCGTTTTTTGAGCTGTAAACTAAGACATTGAACATACGCACATTAGATTCCATGCACTGGCTTAAACCCAGGCTCCAGAAGTCTTCTCGGGTGAGGCAAAATTTGCCTTGCTATATGATCAGTTCTCCTGACGGACGATTTTTGTCTAACACATACTTTAACTAAAAACAAAGAGCATTTGACATGATTAAGTAATGGCTATTTAAATATGCAAAGTTTTACTAAATAGACAGAATGCTTACAAGTTCATCTTGAATAGGGCCCAAGTCCTTCTCCCACTCTGCTCCTGAACAAGCATATGGATGCTCTATCTGCCACTCAAATACTGAGTAACAGTGGTCCTGGAGAATCATCCTCTCAGTTGGTCCATCTGATGATCCACAAATACGTGACAATTAGTAACAAAAGAAATGTTGTGGAATTTAAAAAAAGAAATCCAATATTTCTGAATCTAGCATGTAATTGTAAACTGTTTTGTACAAAGTTTATCGAACACTCTTACTTTTCAATCTGTAGTATGTCCTCAGTCTTGACACATTGACCCTCTGGCAAGTTGACCCTATCGCAATTGTAGCGTTTATACGCCCACGTATAAATATCATTAATTATTTTTCATAACGGATTATGAATAATAATTAATATTTTAATTATTTTCAGAATTTACCATAGCAGAATCAATAGTATGATCATTTTATCAGTTCATCCAATGAACAGAAAGCATAAATAATTATTAACTCTAGGAAATATAATATCTTCCTGGCCAAGAAAGTATAATCTCCAGCTAACAGTAAATTAAGAAATAAATCAAGAGTAAAAGCATAGGTAACTTAGATCGAAGTTCAAGACAATAAATTCATAAGCAGATAACACAAGTAATCTCTTTTCAAATACACACAATACTTTATTGATTATATAGGCTACTAACACATAAACTAATATCTAACACAAACACAAACACACACACACACATTCATACGAGTTGCAAAAAGGGATAGAGTGAGGGAAGAGTGAGATGATGAGTGAGATGATGAAATCTCACGATTCTATGCACTTATAAGACATGACCTGGAACGAACCATTAATCATTAATTAACGCTTCTATCGTTTCTTAGACAGGTTATTAAATGTATCAATACACCAGTTCAGCTTTCAGTCTGGAGGTACTTCCTTGTCCTTTGCGTTCCTTTTTGGGAATTCCCTTTGTTGCGTAAAAGGGGGTTTCCCGGTCCGTTTGTTGGCTGGTCTCCTCGTGCCTGATGTCTGCGGCGGCCAGTCACGTGGTGTGCTGGAGCTGCTGAATGAAAAGTCTCTGAAGTTGAAAGCGTGCGTTGCAGCCGTGAATCGTTGACCGAAACTTTGCCGCAAAACTTTACTTAAAACCGAGACTTTCAATCGGAAAGGGAAAATAACACAAAGAAAGAAATGAAATGAGATATGGAGAGTAGTTAGATGACTGGAAATTAATCTAACCCATCTGATCTTAATTTGGGTTGGTCTGCTCCTCAGTTACTAGTCTGGTTTAGATCTTCATCGTTTTCTGCCCATCTTTGTTCTGCCTTTGTTGAGAGTTCTTCTAAAACTTTGTTTGGGTCTTAAGACTTTAAACTCAAAGTTCGTCCAACCTCCAGGATGAGTTCTGGCCAATTAGACACTGGCTAAATTTAGGAGGTGGCGTTCTTTTCAGTTCTGATCGTAAATCATGCTTATCTGTGCTCTCCTTACTAACAGAGAGAACAGAGGCCACAGTTTAGACATTGTCAGTACTATAAGAATACGAAACATTTTGCACAGATTTCAATCAAGCCATCTTCTGAATCACGAGCATACGATCATACTGATATGAAACACAACACACTTTCATTCAAACATCTAATAGTTATAACCATTAAATGACTTACATGGGATTTAAACTTATTAAACATGCACATAAGTGACAGAAACAATACAGGATTATGTAGTTGCATGATGTTTGATTAAAAGTCCATCGAGAATTGTTTTGGGATGATTTTATGTATTTTTATGAATCAAAGTCTCAGTCTCTTTGGTTTGAAAAGATTTTACACCCTGAGGTCATTCAGAGGTCCTAAGAAGAAGGGGGTCTGGAATGTTGTAGGGGTTCAGCAACATCTGCTGGTATCGATCCGTCTTGCAACCTATCAAAGTTGACCAATAAAAGTCGTTGGTCCGCAGACTTTCTGGAGACTGTGAATGATTCATGGCTCTGGGTTGGGTAATTTGAATCTGGAATGTGAGGACTCTTGTGTGAGACCTTTGTCTCTGTCTTTCTCTTAACCAATCAGTATTTTGGCAACAAAGCTAGCATTGACCAGTTATTTCGTTAGTTGCTGGGGGCTCTTTTAATTAGTCAGACCGGTGATGCCGGACCCGATGGCAAGATTGATGACGATCATGAGACGTTCTGAACAAATCTTCTCTCCTCATTAATCGAGAAGCAGCGAGTTTTAATTAATATTCTGGAAGAAGATTAGTCTGTGTTTGGCTCATACTCATTGTCGCTACACAATAGCAGCCACCCCTTTGGAAGAGATGCTGGCCACAGTAAATGGTCCTTTGTGCTGACTCATAAACGTGTCTCCTGTCCGTCGTTTCTTGGGGTCCCCCGAGAGCAGAACGTCATCACCAGCCTGAACTGAACATACTCGCACAAACTTCTGCTTGCGATTTTGAAATGCATTTTTTTGCATTCCCTGTGCGGTGCTCTATGTTGCGAAGAACCTACAAAAAAAATACATAAATTACATTCTCCACATCTCTAAATATACAGTGTAACAGTGACATTAGTTACAAATAAAGCAGAATCATAGCAAAGAAAATACATAGATCAGCCTCTCTGCCTAGGTCTAATTCTGAGAAATTCACCACTTCATTAACCTTTATTATTCAAAAACAAACCGTTTCATTGAGAAGTTTCATTTTTTTTACTCTGGTGTCGATGTCATCTTCTGGGTGAGTAACATCAAAATCATCTCCCATAGGACAGGCATTCATGACCTCTGGCAGACGTGGGTGTCGATTGAAGAGAAGAAAGTATGGACTGTGTCTAGTGGAGTACTGATGACATAGGAAGTTTCCCATTTACTATCAAATGTGTATTAAATTAAAAACTCCACCCTTAACATTAAATATTAAATAAATTCATCAATTCAGTTTTCCCATCAACATCTAACTGTTGTAACGACTACGAGAATGAACCAAACACAATTGAAGCTTTTAGGTGATTTTGTTCATACATAATCCCACAAAGAGTCTTCACATTCCAAACTCAAATCAGCAACCCAGAGCCATAAAATCAGGCTCCAGCCAGTCTCCGCCAACCAACGAAAACTCCCAACTAAGAACTTTTTTATGGCCGAATGAACGGAAGAACTTGTCAATGTGAGGGGGGTTTTAAAAGAATGATTGGTTCAGAGATGGCACAACTCAGTGCTCTGTCAAGACACCAGCAGACCCCCACAACATTCCTGACCCCTCCCCCGTTAAGACCTCTGAATGACAAACCAGAGTTCTCTTCTCTTCAAACCAGAGAACTGAGATTTTACCTATAACTATACATAAAATCATTCAAGAACAATTTCCAATGGACTTATGATCAAACATCATGCAATTACAGAATTCTATGTTGTTTCTACGTGTGTTGTTTCACCTATGTGTGTTTAATATGCTTTGATGCCATATAATTCATGTAATTGTTATAACTATTAGGTGTGCGAATGAAAGTGTGTACTGTTTCATATCAATGCTATCTTACGAACACAACTAGCAAGATGGCTGGAATTAAATCGGTGTAAAATGTTTCGTATTCTTATAATAGTAATGATGTCTAAACTGTGGCCTCTGTACTCTCTGCTAGAGCTTGGAGAGTAAGGAGATCCCAGATAACGCATGATTTACGATGAGACAAATAAAGCCAGTGTCTAATTGGTCCGATCTCTTCAGGAGGTGGGACAAACCTTTGAGTTTAAAATCTTAGACCCGAAACAAAGTTCTCTCTCTGCTCTCTATCTCTCGCTCTCAAGAAGGCTCTCTCTCTCAAGAAAAAGTAACCATGTAAACGCGCAGACGAAAGAACCCAAATTAAGATCAGAAGAACGGGTTCAACAGCTTTATTCAAGCCATCTTACTCTCATCTCAATTTTCTTTCTTTTCTGAGTTTGCCTTTCTTTTCCGATTGAAAGTGTCGGTTTTAAGTTAAGTTTTGCTGCAAAGTTTCGGTCCATGTTTCTTCTGTAAAGCCAGCTTCAACAAAGACTTTCATTCACCCGCCAGCACACCACGTGACTGGCCGCCCCATCTATTCAAGCACAAGGAGACCAGCCACGAACGGGGAAACCCCCTTTGACGCTGACCAAAGGAATTCCCAAAAGGAACGCAAAAGACAAGCAAGTAACCTCCAGACTAAAAGCTGAACTGGTGTATTGATATAAATTTAATAACCTGTCTAAGAAACGATAGAAGGGTTAATTAATGATTGATGGTTCGTTCCAGGTCATGTCTTATAAGTACATCTAGAATCTTGAGATTTCATCATCTCACTCTTTCCTCACTCTCTTCCTTTCTGCAACTGTATGAATGTGTGTGTGTGTGCGTGTGTTTGTGTTAGATATTAGTTTTATGTGTTAGAATAATCAATAAAGTCTTGTTTGTATTTTAAAGAGAAGTGTTACTTGTGTTATGTGCTTACGGATTTATTGTCTTGAACTTCGATCAAAGTTACCTATGCTTTTACCCTTGATTATTTCTTAATTTATTGTTAGCTGGGGATTATTCTTTCTTGGCCAGATATTATATTTCCTAAAGTTAATAATTGTTTATGCTTTCTGTTCATTGGATGAACTGATAAAATGATCATACTATTGATTCTGCTACAGTAAATTCAGAAAATAATTAAAATATTAATTATTGATCATAATCCGTTATGAATAATAATTAATTATATTTATACGGGCGTATACATGCTACACTGTAGATATAATAAATATAATAAGTAAACGTGTTAAGACCTGCTTTGCAGTGTTGATACCGTACACCACAGCAGGAAGGTGGAGGTCCCAGTCATTGTGGTTGTCATTAACATACTTTCTGAGAGCACGCTTGATGTTCTGATTGGTTCTTTCATCCTGTACATATCAATGCATTTATAAAGTTGATGAATAACCAGCCCAGGCTCATATGGAGCTGGTTAAGTGATGCAAACTTCAGAATTTATTAGTTTACAAATCATGCACTATGGTAAAAAGGGTTTTGAGGTCATAACATAATATTGTGCAAGGAGCCACGTGAAAACAAGTCATTGATCCATAATCTGCCCTTGCAATCATAATTGTGTATAAAAATGATTAAAAGTGCTTGCTATTTAACTGCCTCTAGTGTTAATTTCTGTTGGAAACTGCAGTGACATGTATAAATATTGCCACAGGAACGTTTTTCTAATGAGCCTGTGTTGTGAATAACCGTAAGACAACAATAGTTCTTCCAGGACAGATATCCTGTATAAGAGTTACCTGTCCGTTGGTCTGGGGATGGTAAGCACTGGAGACAGCATGTTTGATGTTCAGCATACTGAAAATGCTGCTTTTGAGCTGCAGAGGGATCATCAGTTAAATGTGCAAGACTAGAGTAATTGTAGACAACAACATATATGTTGAGAGTGACTAGAGTAGGGGAAAACAATTAAACCTTTACAAAACTTCACCTTGTTGACAAACTCCTTCCCTTGGTCGGTAATTATTTTTCTGACCGTGCCGAACAAGTACAACTTTCTGATTATTTTTGCAGACACCTCAGCTGCTGTCTTAGATTGCAGGGGCGCTGCAATCACCCACTTAGTGTACAGGTCTGTCATTGTAAGGACTGTTGCGTGCCCTTTCTGGCAGTGGCCCAATCAGATCCAAACCAAGCACCTCCCAAGCTTCTTTTACCTGCATGCCACAAAATTAGCATTAGTCAAATGCTGGTAAAACTGTACACAAGCTTGAGACTAGCTTGTTAGTTTCATCCGTAAGCTAAAACATTGTAAGCAGTACCTTAATGGAATGCAAGACCAGCACAACAGTCTTGATTGGGTCAATCAACTGGCAGCGGTGACAAGATCTGACCTAAAAAGCAACACATTTTTTGAACAAATTGTCTAGAAAAATATCCAGTTGATGAGATGGCGGTATTAACATTAAGTGACATGGCATCTGTGGCTTTAATATGTTAAGTCCATATGCTACTGCAGTTGACACAAGTTGGTGATAATACAGTAGTCAACATTTGAAGTGGATAAAGACCTTTCATTAAAGTTATATATGACTTTTGAACAATATCCGTTCTTGTCTTAGGATAACTTTGATTAACTTTTTTGATCCACTTCAAATATAACTTTTAAATCAAGGAGGTATCTAACAATCAAAGGTGGAAAAAGTAGACAAATTTTTAAGAATAGATATAAGATACCCATGATTAAGTATGTAAAATTACCCATTCTTTCACATCCTGGATAATTGTAGACCAATAGTAGCCAGCAATAACCCGGTTTTGAGTGCCTCTGACACCACTATGATTGCCAGTCCCAGGGTTATTGTGGCACTCCGTGAGAACAGACCTCTTCTTTTCCTCTGACAGGACAACTAGCTGCATATACTGCATACTGGGGCCAATGTAGAAGAGTCTGTCGTCTGTTTTAAAAGGAAAAAAGAAAACATCTGAAAGAGTTGAAGTTCAAAGTAAATAGAAAAATATCATATCACTGATTTAACTACATTAAAGTCACGTATTAATACCCAGATGTGGGAGCTGAACAAGTACAGTTAAAATAACTTGATATTTTAAACAAATTTGTCCATTTAGCACATGAGGTTGTACCAGTCAGTCAGTTCTCTTCTATTTTTCATTATACAATCTTCCGGTTCTTATACCCCCGGTTTCACACAGACAAGGCCCAGAGAGTAACATGCATATTTGAGCTGTTTTAACTGAAAGCAACACCGTGACTGATACATCTTAAAATATGTCATCTTAAAATAAAACATTTTTTGTCTCAAGATACACACCAGTAATGTTTATTTTTCTAGGGCATGTTTATAAAAGCTGCGTGTAACGATACCCTCATTTCACGGTTCGATACATATCACGATACTGAACTCACGATACGATATTATTGCAATACTCCCAAGAAATATTATAAAAGGTTAACACAAAATGCACTGTTGATTAAAATGCTAACTTTGATATTACATTGTGGGTTTAAATGAATAGGCTTGGACTTGGTGCTTGTAACCCAAGGACAATGGTGCCACCAGAATAAAAATATTCATGATTCTGAAGCTGAAAATACTGAATTATTTTAGACGAATATTTTTAACATTCTGGTAACATAAGACGTTTGGCATTATCAGGACCCACAAATATTCCCCATTGCATTATTATACATTATAATCAACATTATATAGTAGTTTAATGTAGTACTTACACAAAAACTCTGAAAACATAAATTTTTTTCCTCACACAGTAATTTTTATTTTGGGTGAACTACACACGATACATATTGTCACTATCCACAATGCGTATTGTTGCATTTTTGTATTACGATATATAGTATTATTAGTCTAAGCCTTGTCATAGTTACCTTTGATGATAAAATTCGCAGACGACCGTTTCACTTTCCGATGCTCTTCGTGATTGTCAGGCATTTCTCCTTTTAAGAGAAATTCTTGAACTTTCACATAAAATGCAAAAGAATCCATGTTTTTTTTTCGCACATGCAGGACAGTCAAATCGTGACAGTAAAGTACAGATCGAGTAGTGACAGTGACGTTGTCGTAAAAACATTGACGATGACAGGAAGTGGCAGAAAAACTTCGTTCTCGCACATGCGCAGTACAGATTGTGTTACCGGTACAGATCGAGTAGCGACACTCTTCACAGAAGAAGTAGTTTATTTTTATTTTTATTATTATTATTATTTCCAGAATTATACATTGTATAATACAGCATACACATATGTAACCGGGGCAGGGATAGCCTGATATTTGATTCATTTCTCAGGTGATTCATCCGTATGCTTTGACTCAGCCGCGCGCTGTCCCCTTTAAGAGTGTGTGCATGCGCAAAAGAGAGAGAGAGGTGATCCAGAGTAATCCAGCAGGTGCCGCCATTGAAACACCAGCAAATAACGTGAGATTTTCGTTGGTTCTTGAGTTGAAGTAGGTGGACATAATGGACGATTCTTCGGATGATGGTAATCAAGATATGGAGTTTCAACAAGTACGATATAATAAAAGGAAAAAAGGAAGTAACATGGGTGATGAGTCTGAATATGAGAAACTATGTACAAGTAAAACCAGGGATTCAGGGCAAAGGATGGTGAGAAACAGTGAGGAAAAGGAAATAAAAGTTATGATTACATTTGTCAAACATGCATCCTGTTAAACTATCAAAAGCGATAGAAAAAGAAGTGGGATCAGTAAAAGGGGCAACATGTCTGAGCAATGGAAGAGTCTTGATTAAGTATAAGGATGAAAATCAGAAAGCAAAGATGAAAACTGAAAACACTAGCTGGTGGTAAAATAAGTTGTGCTGGAATAGATCATGTGAAGAAATGTGGCGTTATTGCAGCAGTACCCTTAAATGTAACTATGGAAGAAGTAAAAGGAAACTTGATTGGAGGCAAAGTTGCTTTGGCTAGAAGATTGACGACATGGAAAGATAATGAAAAGTGTGATAGTCTTTCTGTGCTGTTACACTTTGAAGACAGCAATCTACCAGTCAAGGTGAAGCTAGGTTTCATCAGTTATGTGGTACAGGAGTATGTACCCCCTCCTTTACGTTGTTATAAGTGTCAGTGCATAGGACATACTGCTGCTGTTTGCAAAGGGAAAATGCTTTGTGCAAAATGTGGAGGGGAGCATGAATACGGGAAGTGTCAGGAAGGAGCTGAGATCAAGTGTTGCAACTGTGGGGGAGAGCACAGCGCTGCATATGCAGGATGTCCAGTACAGCAACAGGCTCGTGAAATCCAAAAGGTAAAATCCACCCAGAATGTAACATATGCAGAAGCAGCTCGTAGAGTGAAACATGTAGACGATACAAGAATACATATTGGACCGGAACAAACCTCTCAGAATGACAAGTCAATGGAACAGCTGAACTTGATAAAGAATGACTCAAATGACATTAACATGAGCAAAACTGATTTTGTGGCATTTATCTGTGCAGTGGTGAATGGCACTGGGCAGGTAGAAAGAAGATCTGATAAAATAAAAATTGTGGTAGAATGTGCAAACAAATTCTTGAACTGCATCGGTATATCAGCAGAGCAAGTTCACAAGATACTACAGTCTAAAGAAGGGAGAACAGAAGGTAGTATAACAACAAATTATGATGCATCTCAATGTAATGATATATAACATTATCATGTCTTTCCTGTTGCTTCATTAGAATGCCAGAAGCTTAATTGCTAATAGACAGGAGTTTAAAAAGTATATTGCAGATATGAATAAATCTCCTGATATCATTTGTATACAAGAAACATGGTTATGCAAGTCATTGGATTTTAGGCTGAACGGTTATGAGGTAATAAGGAAAGACAGGATTAATGGTAGAGGTGGAGGGTGTGCAACTTTCATAAAAGAAAATGTGATATATAGACAAAGAAATAATGAAGGTAATGCAGAGAGCATATGTATAGAAATAATGAGTACACAGGGGGTAATCAGAGTGTTAAATTTCTATAATCCATGTTCAGAATTAACAGTAGATATCCTGAAAAGTGCCATGGGAGAAAAGGCAAACAAAATGATTATATGTGGTGATTTTAAGGCTCACAATTGTTTTTGGGGTAGCAGGAGTACAGATAAAAATGGAGTTCATGGAAGATAACTATTTAGTATGTTTAAATGATGGCAATCCAACAAGAATAGACATAGCAAGAGGTGGAATGTCATGTTTGGATATCACAATAGTTTCAGCATCATTAGCTGGTAAGTGTATATGGTCAGTATCTAAGGATAATATAGGAAGTGATCATTTTCCAGTGACATGTGTAATTCAAAATAAGATTCAACTACAAAAATGTAATTATGGTGCAAGATGGATATATAAGAAAGCAGAAAACTTCAAATGTTATGTGAAGAACAATTCAAAAATTTGTCAGTAGAGGGTAGTGTTGATGACAGATATAATAAAGTAGTGAATGGCATTTATTTTGCAGCCTCTCAGTCTATCCCACTATCAAGTGGTATAAGTACAAGAAAGAATGTGCCATGGTGGTCAGAGGAGTGCTCGGGTGCTCGGCAGCAATCAGAGAAAGGAATAAAGCATTTCAGTTTTTAAAAAGAACACTCACCCCAAAAGCAGTCATAGATTATCAAAGAAAAAGGGCTTATGTTAAAAAGATTATTAAAAGTACAAAAAGGACAGCATGGCAAAACTTTTGCGATACAATAGGGAGTGAAACCGAAATAAATGCAGTCTGGCGTATGATTAAAAAAATACCTGTAATGGAGGAAAATGGGAAGGTAGCTATCACAGATAAAGACAAGGCTACTATGTTGGCTCAAACATTTGCTAAAGCTCATAGCATTGAAAATTTAGATGATACATTTTTAACAAGACGACAACAAATTAAGAATATCTATGGAGATGCTCGCAAGAAAAAGCAAGATTTTAATAGTATTTTGGATGACGAGTTTAGTTATTTTGAATTAAAAACAGCAATTAATAACTCAAAGAGTACCACACCAGGAAAAGATATGATAAGTTATAGAATTTTAAAGAAATTATCACCAACAGCACTAGAAGCATTATTGGACTTATATAATTATACATGGAATGAGGGTATCCTTCCTAAGCAATGGAAAACGGCAATTGTGTTCCCTCTAGCTAAGCCTGGGAAAGATATAACAAAATCTAGTAGTTATAGACCTATCGCTCTACACTATGTAAAGCAATGGAAAAAATGATTGTGAGGCGAATGAATTACATTTTAGAGAAAAGGGAATTGTTATCAACATTTCAAAGTGGTTTTAGGAAAAGTAGGTCTACAGTAGATGCTTTAGTATTGTTTGAAAATGAAGTGAAAGAGTACATGATTGCAGTCTTCTTTGACATAGAAAAGGCCTATGACACTTTGTGGAGGGAAGGTTTGTTAATTAAACTGAATAAAATTGGAATAGGTGGCAAATTTTATAATTGGGTTTTAGATTTTTTTATTTGAACGCACTTTTCAGGTGAAAATTGGGGAAGAATTATCATACAGGGTAGTGCAATTAGCCCATATTGTTTAATTTAATGATCAATGATGTTTTTGATAAAGTTAATAAACCAGGAATAGGATTGGCTCTTTATGCAGATGACGGAGCATTATGGAAGAGAGGCCATAATATTAAAAATGTGGTTAAAGGCATACAGGAGTCAATTAAAGAAGTGGAAGAAGGGTCATTGGCTTGGGGTCTAAAGTTTTCAGTCTCAAAAACACAATATATGTTATTCACAAAGAACAAGAGGAATGAACATTTAGATCTGAAGTTGAATGATCAAACATTGGAAAGAGTACCTGTTTTTAAATATCTTGGATTATGGTTTGATGGAAAATTAACATGGAAATGTCATATCAGTACAATTGAGTCAAAGTGTAAAAAGATCTTAAATTGCATGCGTACGGTTGCTAGTCACAATTGGGGAGCTAGCCGTAGTGCATTGTTGTGCATGTATCAAGCATTGATTCGTTCTTGCTTTGATTATGGATGTATTGTATATGGTTCAGCAACCAAGTCTTTACTAAAAAAAATTAGATATAAGGCAATCCAAAGCACTAAGAATACATCCCCTGTAGATGCAATTGGAGTAGAAATGGGAGGGATGCCTCTAGATATTAGAAGGGAAAAACTGGCAATTACATACTGGGTAAATCTTCAACAATCAGCAAATAATCACCTTACTCGCAAAGTATTGGGGGAGTGCTGGGAATACTCATATGATGGAGGACACAGTTTTGGATGGAAGAGCAGAGTATGGGCTAAGGAATGTTGCATGGATAATAAAATCTTCTGTCCCAATATACTACTTACTGATACTCCACCATGGAAAGTCCCTGAACCGCTTGTAGATTTGAGCTTACTAGACAAGTCCAAAGAGGAGTACATTGGAAATGAGGTTAATGCTTTTTAAATAACACATTTTATTCAGTATTACAAATATTTACAGATGGTTCTAAGGAACCTATCAGTCAAAAGGTTGGATTAGGTGTATATATTCCACAATTTAAAAAACAGATTAGTTTGAGGTTGACTGATGAGATGTCTGTGTACACTGCAGAGTTAACAGCTATAATAATAGGATTACAGTGGGTCGAACAAGTCAGACCTAATGAAGTAGTTGTCAGGTTTCGTACAAACGAAGCAGGCAAGATGGTAAGTTTGATATTTTAATAGCAGAATGGATCGGACATAGCTTAGAAATCTAGATGCACCCTAGCGGCAGCAAAATGTATTTTGCAGCCAGGGTAGTCTAGAAACTCTCCATAGACTTTCGAGCTGCAAAAACCTAAATTGGGTCAAGCCAATCACGTCGCGTATAGAGTAGGTGGGGCGGGCTTAACATATGACGACAGAGTTGCGACGGTTATCTGCTGCTACTTGAAAACAAAGAATGACGGCTGCTGCTGGAGAACAGTCTTTGGCCGCGACTCTGGAGGACTTGGAGTTAAGTTTTTCTTTGAGAAAAGAGCAAAGAACAGCACTTAAGTCATTCTTAAAAAAAGGAAGATGTGTTCGTCGCTTTGCCGGCCAGATATGGCAAAAGTTGAATCTATCAACTAAGCTCCGCTGTTAGGAAAACGCTCTGGTTGGTTGAAGCGCTGTCCTATTGCATGCAGAGGGAATTTGAAAGACAGCCGTTTATCCCGCCCCTCGGAATGAGCATGTCTATGGTGAGTTTTCAGACCTAACATCTTGATGTAGGTCTGGCTTGCCAGGCTAGATCGGACACAGCGTGAAAGGTGAGTAAACAGGAAGTAGATAATAGGATGAAGCTTAACTGAATGATAACAAAGTCTCTCTTTCTCTTGCAGATGCAGATGATGAAAATTCTCTGAAGATGGACTGAAGACAGGCTGAAGAAGATCGGGATCGACGGTAAGTATGCAGGTAGGTGAAGTAGAGAGGTTGTGTGTCGTGAATAGACGTACTGACGAGACCAGACAATGACTGAAGGGTGAGTGCTGAATATAAAGGGTGAGACTGATGAGGGAGTGCAGGTGATGCTGATGACTGATGATGAGAGAGTGAGTGCAGGTGTGTGCCACGGAGGATTCTGGGGAATGTAGTGCACACACACAGGTGAAGGCAGATGAACGTGACAGTAGTAATATGTCCAGATTCTTCTTCAGCTTTAATTAGTATAGTACATGCAAGATCAGACAGAGAAGATTTATTAATAGAAGTATATTTATCATTATACAGACTGAAAGAGGCTGGAATAGTGGTGTATTTCTGTTGGGTACCAGCACATGTTGGGGTATCTGGTAATGAAGTTGCTGATAAATTAGCAAAAAAAACACTAGACAAGAGGGAGGTGGATGTTAAAAGTACCTATGGAGAAAAAGGAGGCAAAATCGATTTTTAAAGAGAAAGTTAATGAATAAGTGGCAAATTAGATGGGACAGTAGTAGCACAGGGAGATGGTTATAGTATCTCACAGACAGTAGGGAGGATACATTGCCAGGGAGGAAATAGGAAAGAAGAAGTATTGCTGTCTAGGTTAAGACTGGGACATACAGGGTTAAACTTAACACTGGCAATTATGGGGTTACATGAAAATGGATTATGTGATGTGTGTGGTGTATCTGAAAGTGTATGTCATGTATTATTTATTTGTAGTAAGTATAATATATTTCGGGATGTATTATTCAGTCATTTGAAGAATGGAGAGGATAGAATGAAGAATGAGGATATTTTAGGAAAAGGTTTAATGGACAGACAGATATATAGAGCACTAAATGCGTTTATATATGATTCAGGTTTGGGATTTAGAATATAATATGCTTGGAACGTTGAACCCGCCATGGGGGCTGAGTGTGGACGGAGGAGCTGAACACGCAGCGCTGGATGAAGCTCAATGAAACCTCTATTGCAGGTATGATAAATAATGATGATGTATGTGGGATGATAGAGTAAGGTTCAACAAGGAAATATGGATAGATAGTCAATGGTCCATTTGTGAGAAGGAAGAGGAAACAGTTTTAAACTTCAGACTTATCACCCAAGGTTAATTTGCCATCCAGCACAGTAGGTGGCGATAATGCTCCTTAGGAGTTAAATGCCATTAAACAAGAAGAAGAAGAAGTCTTGGTCCAATCTCCGTCTTATTTAGTGTGTGTGTTGCTACCTGTTCTGCCGTCCTGTGTTTAATTAGAAATAAACCTACGTTTTGGAAATACATCCTTGTCTCCGTCTGCCTTCCTGCAACCCACCGTGACAGAAGATCGCACCAGCCCGTATGGACGACAGGGCTATATTTGTCGCCATAGCTCAAGAGAACACAGAATTTTTCTCCTTTGTGGAGAACTTTGTTTGTCGAGCCGTCACTAGCCCCCTCGACGATGAAACCCTCAAACTGCTTTTCCACCATCGGCCATTTGGTGAGCGTCACATCCCGATCCAGAGAACAACCACCATCACCAGCAGCCGCCGAGATCACCCTTCCAGAGTCTCATCCCGCTGAGACCACCCTTCCTGAGCTTCTTCACGTCATGCCTGTCAAGCCTGAGCTTCTTCATGTCATGCCTGCCGAGCCTGAGCTTCACGTCAGTCCTGCCGAGCCGGAGACTGTTAACATCAAGCCTGCCGAGCCAGAGACTGTTCACGGCAGGTCAGCCGTGCCGGTGTCTCAGACAAGATGGCCGCTGTGCCTGAGTGCGAGCCCTCGGCAAAGATGGCCAAGAACTGTTCCTGTTCCCAGACCTGAGTCTGTCCCTAAGCCTGTATCTGTCCCCAAGCCTGTATCTATTCTCGAGCCTGTATCTATTCCCGAGCCTGAATCTGTTCCCGAGCTTGAGTCTGTTCCTGAGCCTGTTCCTGAACTCCCACCCAGCCTCCCTCTCCCACCTCCTCCCATCATCCCTTCCTCAACCACGCTGTCGCCACCTCCTGCTAGCCCCACAGCTCACCCACATGCCACCTTCAGTGAAGTGTGGGTCTACCAGTGATCAGCTCCAGCATGGTCGGTGGATCCCCGGGCTCCACCTCCGGCCTCCGCGACCAGGACTCCACTTCTGCCCTTCGGTCCATCAGCTCAACCTTGGCTCCTACCTCCCTCATCTCATCAGTGGCCCATCAGTCCACTAGCTCCACCGGCTCCCTCGTCCCCCCAGCTTCGCCTTGGTCATTCGTCGGCCTGCCCTCGCCTCAGGACTACACTCCTCTAGCTTCGCCTCGTCCCTTCGTCCCTCTAGCTCCGTTGGTCTCCTCACTCCCTCCAGCTCCACCTTGGTCCTCTGTCGCTCCACCGTGGACTTCTGGATCCCCGTCTGCACCTCGGTTGCCTGTGCCGTCGGCATCGCCATGTCCCTCTGGATTCTCTGCATCGCCCTGGCTCGTCGGCTCTCCGGCTCCATCTGGGTCTCCACTTCCACCTGCTCCGCCTCCGTCAGTCGGCCCCCTGGAGTCATCGGCCCTTTCTCCACCATGGCTCCTCCCTCCGTCATCTCCTCCATGGCTGCCTGCACAGACTGCTCCGCCCTGGCCGCCGCTCCACCCTGGTCCCTCCTGCCTTCTTCGTCCTCCTCCTGAGCCCCCTCCCTCCCTCCGCAGTTGTTCTGTCTACGGCTTGTGTTTTGATTGGTTCCTGTTTTCCTTTGTTCTTTTCCCGCCAGTCCTTCGTTTCCATGGTTACTCTCATCATCAGTTCAGTTGTATCACCTGTTTGGTCATCTGTATCACCTGTGTCCTGTTAATCAGTGTAATCTGTGTTTGTATTTAAACCTCTGGGGTCTGAGCTGTTTTCTGGGCCCTGGGGGTGTTATGATATGAGCTGACATTTGTGGTTATTTCTGTTACTTGTGACATTTTCATGGCTAAAGTCTAATTACACTGTATTCAGCACAAACTCTGCTACAATAATATATCAGTGTGTAATAATATGCATGTGTGTAAAAGTTTGTAGTTTTGAGATAATGACATTTATGCGTGGTTTGTGAAAATACAAAAAAAAATTCTCACTGAAATAAGGTCATGAAACCCATATTGATTATTTCTTCACAAGACTTTTGAAAATTGTATGACGTAGCCTAGAATATTTGCTCTAAAACTATGTGAAAATCACCCTGACTGCTCATTCAGATAAGACAATATATTGATTTAAAATTTTTACGACGTGTTTTGTGTGACAAAGCTTTATGCGGGAGCTCATTAATATGTAAGCTTTTCACACCTGAGAAAGACAAAGACCCTCCCCTAACGGCCCTATTAAGGGGCTATCAGGCCCTATCATTCTGAGCAACCTTGCACAAAGAATGAGGAGATTTAAAAAAGAATGGCTTTTAGATTGTTTGATTTATTTACAACACAACATAATCCAAAGATACACAACAAATGACAAAAAAGCACTCATTGAAACCAATGATCCAAAGACAGAGACCTTTGTGCCATTCCTAAAAACATTGTACATACCTTTCATTTCCAAGGTGTTTGATTTTCACTTTACCATGTTCATGTACAGAGACTCATGTAAATGTTGAAGTCAGCAGGACTCAGTGGCATCTGGGCCCTGAAAAAAAAAGTGAACATACTGATATCAAGAGAAAGGCCTGCACGATTTTGGGAATACATTTGAGATTTTTCTGGTTAAAATTGCTTTTTAAAATTCACAGAATACACACACACACACACACAAATGTTTCCAACAATATATAATATAATAAACACCAGGTCTGTTGTGCCTTGTAGGCATAGGCTATGCACAGTGCTGCATAAAATAATAATAACAATAATCATAGCAGCCTATAAATCTTCCAAAATATTTCAGTAACAACTAAGCTAGAGAAAAATATATTGATTATCATGTTACTTCAAATGTTTCCATTCGTTATGATGATATGAAATGAGATAATAGTAAAAACATGAAGCCGTTTGGTGCGTTTTGCTTTTCGAATGTATCAAATATGATACATTCAAACGCGATCGCGCTCAAATATAAAACATTATGGTTATCTACGTTTGAGCAGATATCCACAAACATAGTAACAGTAAACACGGGTCTAAATATTATAATATTCACCATATATCTAGCAACAGTTCAACTGCAATGTGAAATTTATGCAACAATAACAAACTAATATGTAAGAATTTCTTACCTTACATCTTTCTTGTCTTCAAATCGCGTTCTTCTTCTTCTGAGGTAGCCTAAATCCAATGTAAGCTCACGGCGCGTCTTTCAAACTCGATGAAAAGCAGAGACTTGTGAAGTGTTTTGGTGTTTTGTTTTTGAGGTAATGAGCGCGTTCGCGTTCCATGTGGAGATTTGCATGTCAATCTCTTTTGCGCGAGTGGGCGTGGTCGAATTAAAAATAATTAGGAAGCGTTTGAGAAGCTGGACATCTTGTTGGTTTTATACAAATTACTTAAACAGAGAATATTTGTTTTCAGTTTGAATCCGATCATTTAAAAGTACACACTTAAATGTTTATAAAGGTATATGGCTCATAAATGTGTGACAAGTATTCGCTGAGGTTTGTTTCAGTTTATAGACGTGCTCAAGAAAAAAAAGTTTACCGCGACGGAGAGGCAGAACGCACACCCTGTTTATTTTCTTTATTTTACAAAAGCACAATGTTTTGATTTGATTGTAAGTGGACACATACAAAAGTAGAAATATCACAGATTCTTTTTTTATATTTCGTTTTTCTGTATAACCATAAATGACGGAGTAATTTAAGTTTATAGTGCTACAATGTGAAGAAAATCCAGCAAAACGCGCCGGCGCGTTTGCCGACCTCAGAGGGTTAAGTTCTGTCAGTCTTGGTCCGATCTCCGTCTTATTTAGTGTGTGTGTGTTGCTACCTGTTCTGCCGTCCTGTGTCTACTAGGGCTGTTTTCGACTAAGGATTTTCATAGTCGAATCTGATTCGTTAGATTTTGCCATAGTCGACTGATAGTCGAACCTTTTTTATATAACGATATCCAACGATATTGCGATATTGCGAGCCATCAATCCAGGCTAACGTAAATTATTACCATTCCATGATATTAATAATTTCACTAATAAGCAAGCTTCATTACAAGTGACAAAAAGGTCACTTAATATTTTATTCCAAAATTTATTCCAAAATTAGAACATATTTCTGTAAGAATTCGGTGAACGTTCTACGCAATCCAACGTGGCGGCGCTCTTAACAGATGTTTGTTTATTAGGTTACAATTCCTCAAAATAAGTAAAAAAAATTAATTATTCTCTCTCTCTCTCTCTCTCTCTCTCTCTCTCTCTCATATGCAGTGGACGCGTTCATAAACGGCACCTAAAAGCTGTCACAAAAAACCAGAACCAGCAAAAGTAATGATTATGAATATGTAAAATATTTCAATGAAACATTTTAATTGTTTATTAATAAACAAGTGTTTTCTGTTTCGGCTGCAAAGATGAAGTTGACGATAGGCTAGCCTACTAACTCGCGATCTTCGCAGTGAACGCGCCGGAGAAAAATGCACATTTCGGATTACATAGTTTTATTTTGTTTTGAATGGTTCTGTTTAAAAGTAGAGATTTCTGTAGATAATATATATATATTTCTATTTTTTTTTTAGGTGTGTGAGGCGAGTAGGCTACCTTATACGCTGAGTTTCGGTTCATGGATGATAGCTTAAGCTCCAGGCAGGCGCTTGCGCCTCCGTATAGCATATCTCTGTTATATTTTTATTTATTATTGTAAATCCAGGAAATTGGATAATGAAACACTGATTAAAATTAAGATACAATTAATACAAAACGAAATTCGTTTTAAAGAAAGGCTTTGTGCTTTCTGTTAGAGGTCTCTGTGAAAGTTTTAAAGCAGTCTTTTAGTGCCGCTTTCAGTGCGGTCGCGTCTGTAATGGAGAACTGTCACGTAACATTGTTGTTTCCTCATAAATGCATAACACTTCCCTACTATTCGACTATGTGGTCGAATCAGACCTCTCCGAATCGAATCGTCGAATCCTCGACTATTAGAAGTCAGCCCTAATCCCTAGTCTAATTACAAATAAACCTTCGTGTTTTGGAAATACATCCTCGTCTCCGTCTGCCTTCCTGCAACCCACCGTGACACCTGGGTTTTGGCACCATCTGTAAGGGTGGATTTCGTGCAGGGGTTCAGGCTGCAAGACTGCCGAATGACTAAAGAAACGGTGTCAGCAAGATGGTAGAAAACTGCACTTTTCTTGTCTATTATCACCCACTGCTACTTATACCAACTACTGAAAAAAGCGCAGTTACAATAGCTTAATATGTGGGAGAGCGTTGCTATAGAGAGTGACAATAATGTATTGCAATAGGTAGCAATTCAAAGTCAATACCAAATCAAATCTAGTTAGCACATCATTTGTAATTAATGACAAAATATGGTTATACTTAAAATAGTTACAAAATAGATGAATGAGATGATGATAACTTATACCATTAATTGTACCCAGCATACATGTAAAATGTTACCTGAGAGATAGAGGTAAAGAGAGAGAACCCCAAGAAAGGGAACCAGAAAATCAAGCATAGCGTTAGTTCTGGCAGGTCACGTTAGTCAAGCTCGCATCAGTGACTCTCAGCTGATCTACATCTACCTATAGGAATACGATACCTATGTTGGCGCAGCCATTTTCGTGATTTATAACCGGTTATTGTAGTAAACTATATGGAGGAAAACACACAGACATCTCTTGGTATTCTGTTTGACCAGAACCACGTTTATTAGCATATATCCATTTATGGATAGCAGGTCACATACACGTGACATGAGCAGTATGAGGGCACACATTTCAAACTTTAACACCCCCACTTGTTCTCATACTGTGTAGTTTACCTTTATAACAACATAACATATGAACCATCTTGTATTTCTCTTTTGCTGCATTTAAATGCCAAACATAAGACTTTTGAACTTTTCAAGTTTAAACTTTGTTACTGGTTTAGTCATAACATCAGCCACCATTTCTTCAGTGGGGCAATACTCAATTGTCACTTTACCATCACTGAGTGCTGATCGAATGAAATGATACTTTATATCTACATGCTTACATCTTTGTCGACACACTGGGTTCTTTGACAGAGAAATGGCACCTTGGTTATCTTCAAAGATTTGTACTGGCTCAAACAGACAACCATTTTACATGCCATTCAACAACTGTACAAGATACATGCTTTCTTGTGTGGTTGTTGCCAGTGCCATGTACTCAGCTTCGCATGTAGACAAAGCAACTGTGGACTGTTTCTTTGACTTCCAGGAAATCAGAGGACCATTTTGAGTAAGACTAAAACAGTATCCTGTTGTACTCTGCCTGTCATTTAGATCTGATGCCCAATCAGCATCACTGTATGCCACAAGTTTGAGATTTTCTTCTCTTTTCTTGTAACATAGTTCATGATCAATTGTACCTTTTAAGTACCTCATCACATGATGTACTGTAGACCAATGTTGTACATTCGGATCAGACAGATATTGAGATAATTTACTGACAATCCAACTTAGATCAGGTCTAGTACATGTCATCAGATAGATCAAACTACCCACTGCCTCACGGTACCTTTTAGGATCAACAGGATCATCATCACTGTTGTAGTCAAGCTTTTGCTCACATGGTGTTGACCTGGGTTTACAGTCTGACATATTGAATCTCTCTAGTACCTTTAAAATGTACCTTTTCTTAATAATTTTCACGAATCCTTCATCCTGATGAAAATCAATTTCCTAGAAAATATTTTAGTTTTCCCAGATCTTTCATTTTAAATCTTGCTGTTAGCATCTTCTTCACACAATTCAGTAAATCATTGTTACTGGCAGCAATTATCAGATCATCAACCCAGATGACTACAATCACTCTCTCTTTTCCAGTTTGTTTACTGTACACACAGTGATCAGATTAATTCTGGACAAAATTATTCTCACTGAAGTAGTCATGGAACATTTTGTTCCAGTTTCTACCTGACTGTTTTAGACCATACAGTGACTTGTTCAGTTTACAGACTAGTTTATCACCTCTCACCTCTGTCTGACCATGTAAATCTCACAGTCAATTGGAGCATGCAAATAGGCTGTTTTTACATCCATCTGGTGGAGGTCAATATGATATTGTGCTGCCATTTGCATTAAGGCATGTACTGAAGTGATATTTGCTGTTGGTGAGAAAGTCTCTTTGTAATGTACACCCATCACTTGACTATAGCCTTTTGCTACATATCTGGCCTTGTATACCTCAGTCTCATCTGCATTGTTTTTGAAAGCATAGACCCATCTACCCCCCACTGCATGTTTACCTTCAGGTAGCTTAGTTAAAGTAAATGTGTCATTTTCCTTAAGGGAATCCATTTCATCTTTCATGGCCCTAGCCCTCATATGTGACTCACTTGAACTCATAGCATCCCTAAATGTTTGTGGTACGTCGCACACTCTGTAACTGAAGTTTACATTAGTCAGAATATGATCATCAGATTCAGCATCAGAAACATAATCAGACAAATATTGAGGAGCTCTCCTGTTTCTCTTAGGCTTAGGGTAACGCGTATCGTGTTAAACTACCTCTGTCTGAGCACCACCCTGGTTTTTAGTCTCATTTTGAGGTTTATGAGTCTCTTCTGGGGTCTGCTCAGTCACATTTTCTTTTGACTGGGAGGATAAATATCTTTCCACATGGAAATCATCATCTGACATTGAAGTGTCAGTCTGTGTCTGGTGTTCAGTAACACACTTTGTTACAAATCTCACAAGCCTGTGCTTGAGAGCTTTTCATGTGTCTGGATAATAGACCAGCTATGCAGGGCTGTTTTTGTCATACCCTACAAAGATCCCCTTTTCACATCGTGCATCTAATTTATTTTTGTCCTGCTTGTATGCATAACATACTGTACCAAAAACTCTCATTTTTGAAAGATCAGGTTTTCTCCCTGTCAGTGCATAGTATGGGGTTTGCTGTATTCTGCCATTGTAGCACCTGTTGCGAATTACTGCAGCAGCCATTACAGCATACGTCCACAACATCTTGGGTAGATTACTCTCTAAGAGCATACATCTTGCCATTCAAATAGCGTTCTCCAATTTCTCTCAGCAGTCCCGTTTTGATGGGGTGAATATGGTGCTGAGGTCTCATGTCGAATACAGTTCTTGCTTAATAGAGACTGAAACTCTTTTGCTGTAGATTCTGTGCCGTTATCTGATCTAACACACTTTATAGTTCCATAAGGGGCTGTATCAGCGAGGAACTTTTCAGTAGCTTTCACAGTGTCACTTTAGCTACTGGGTCAATAGGACCAGCTAGATCTGTGTGCACTAGTTCAAGTGCAGCCTTAGCTCTTGTGTCAGGTTCCCTTCTGAGCAAATTTACCTTGTGTGCAAACCTCACAGTTTAGGTTAGATTTATCGGTAACACTTTACGGTAAGGGTACATGAATCATCATGAATTCATGTATAAATTCATGCATGAATTATGCATTCATTCATGCATTAATATCTCATGAATCATCAGGAACTAACTCGAGTTCAACGTTTTTCATTCATGACTTCATGGATGAACAACACCTTAATTAAAACATTAACTAAGAGGAGTACATCATCATGAATTATGATTTATTACGCATGAGTAGTCATACTCCTCATACTCCTCTTACACTGTAGAATTGGCAGTCACTCGCTCTAAAGACAAATGTGTGTTTGTCGTTGTCCTCTTTATCAGCGTCAGCGGCTTGTTTAACATTGTCTCTCTTTTTGCGTCTGCAATTTTCATCTTTGTGCGTAGAGCTTTTACAGTAATTACACCACAGTCTTTTGTGATTTTGGGTCTGGCAAGCACGGGCTTTGTGCCCCTTTTGACCACAGTTATAGCACGTAAAGTCCGAGTCTGCTGACGTTAGTCGTTCTCTACCCCCCCATTCCGGGACTGAGGCACTCGCTCTCATCACGTTGTCATCGCTCGCGCTGGTGTGAAACCTTTCCGTACTTTCAAAACTTCTCAACTCGTTATAATCACTTTGTGTGATATGGATGGCGAACGGTTTAAACGAGTCTGGCAAACCTTTCAAAATATCGCAATTAAAGGGATAGTTCACCCAAAAATGAAAATTCTGTCATCATTTACTCACCCTCAAGTTGTTTCAAAAAGAAGATATTTTGAAAAATGTCGGTAACCAAACAGTTGATGGACCCCAATGACTTCCATAGTAGGAAAAAAAAAGTCAATGGGGTCCATCAACTGTTTGGTTACAGACATTTTTCAAAATATCTTCTTTTGTGTTCAGCAGAAAAAAGAAATTCATACAGGTTTGAAACAACTTGAGGGTGAGTAAATGATGACAGAATTTTCATTTTTGGGTGAACTATCCCTTTAACAGTCCATCACTGAGACTCTCTTCGGCATTTCTCAGAGCTGTGATTGCGGTTTCTGCTCGAATAATATAATCCGTGACGCTCTCATTCGCCATTTTCTGCAGCGACGTCAACTCTCTGTACAGGCTGATTATTCGCGGTTTTCCTCTACCAGCATAATAACCTCTCAAAATCTGTAGAGCTTTCCTACCGTTGTCCGCTGCATCTCTCATTACAAGAGATAAACGTTTGTCATCCAAGTATTGAATCAGCTCTGCATATGCTTCCTCGTTTTTATCGCCATCATCATCCTCTTGTTCCTCATCACCACACACGGGAGGCTAATGCTTGTTGCCTTGGCTCACTCAGGTAACTACAAAGCATCCAAATTGCGCTGTCAGTTGGGTTTGGGGGATATTGGCATATGGTTTTGTTTTGGGGGGTTATTGCTGCTCTCCCTGATCTTATCCATGCAAGGCTGCATGCACAGGGAGTTCTCGCCCAGTACAGAATTGTAAGGACTGATTTTCCTGCTAAAACAAAACGCACCCAGCAATAAAGCCATAAAATGCACCCTGGACAGCAGATAGCAAAGACAGAGCACAGGACATTGCCCTGCCCAAACTTATCTCCTTGTCTCCTTGTTTGACTTCAACTCATCCCCCCTCTCCCTCCTCAAGTCACTGAAAGTTCATTAACCCATTTAATCCCACCGGTCACAATATTATGTTTAAGGTGTCTAGTATTGATATATGCATTTACAATTACTCAACCTTTTTTAATGTGCTCATAGAACTCACAAACATGTCAACGGCAACAATAGTGACCGGTGGAATAACCCATTGTATCTACATGCTAATACACATAGGCTAACTGTTCTACCTTACTTTCTGCTGCTACCTAACTTTTTACCTAATTTCACACACACACACACACACACACACACACACACACACACACACACACACACACACACACACACACACACATGTAGTGTTTTCATTTTTTATGGGGACTTTCCATAGACATAATGATTTTTATACTGTACAAACTGTATATTCTGTATATTCTATTCCCTTACACTAACCCTACCCCTAAACCTACCCATCACAGAAAACTTTCTGCAATTTCACATTTTCGAAAAAACATCACTTTTTTGATTTATAAGCCGTTTTCCTCATGGGGACCAAAAAATGTCCCCACACATTTTGTCCCCACAACGTGATGATTACCAACTCACACACACACACACACACACACACACAAACACACTGCACAGGTCAAATAGACCTATATTCAGTCTGTCCAATGGTTGATACAACACAGTATCCCACCGGTCACAATTGTGACCGATCATATAACAAACTTTTTCACACACTTTTCCATGAAAATTTCAAAAAATTATGATTGATTGTTTCAAAGGGATACTAATGACACATGATTTGGATATTTTTGTGTCTGGGAAAAATTTGGGATTAAATGGGTTAAGAATGTCTATATATCACATATGATGTATCTTGTGAAACTATTGTTTTTCCTTTTCATGCTTGGTATCATTTTAAGTGTCTCAGTGTGATTGGTAAAATTGTCTTAATTTCATTGCAGTCATTGGTTTAATGAGAAAGATTGAGAATTTAGGAGAATCCTGTTCTCCTCTCTGGGTGATATCTCTTAAAGATATCTCCCGAAACCAGGTGCTACCCCCTGGGGTACATGGATTGACCCAAAACAACTCTAAACAATATTTGTATAACCCTTTTGTTCTGGTCTGGGTATTTAAGGGTAAATGACAGAGCAGTCTTTGGGACCCTTTACCAGAATCACCCCCATACAGTGATGTTTCAGTGTTTCCCTGTTGGAAAGCACTCACACACACCACTGTGTGTCTCTGTCAGGAATGCATTACTTACTTTTAGAGTCATCTTTGAGTAAATGATGTCATGTATTTATTATTTCTGAATTGGCTTTTAATCATTTAATTGTGTAATTGGCATGATACATTTTTACCCGGCAAATAAATGTTACATCTTGATTTATTCTGAAGTTTTCTGAAATCATTATTTTAGTAGATTATGAGGAGGCTGGAGCTACCGCAGCTCTGTGTCCAGGATAGGTCAAACTAAAGGCACATATAAATGAAGCAGTAGGCACGTCATCTGAAGACTTTTTGATTTCTGTCTATCACTGACTTGGCAAGTTGTACGGAAGTGGCTAAATAAACTACACTTTTTTTGTATGAGTGAGCAGTAGGCAACCGACTTAAGAGGTATCGGCAAACCCTGCACCCTCTGACCAAGATCAGACTGGCGAGGCTGTGTCCGTGAGATCCACGTAAACCCGGGGCGTGTGACTCTGTGCAGCATCGGGTCCCTTAATGAATTAATAATTGAAAGTATGGGATACTCAGAATAATCAAAGATCTAAATTAATTCATAATCAATATTTATGACTATTTTCTAATCAGAAGCACAATCTAAATTTGATTATCATTTGAAATTGGAGTCAGGTTAAGCGTAGAGCTAAAGTAATATTGAAACTAAATTCCAATAAATTAAGTGAACTTCACTGGAGTGCTGAAAAGACATACACGCATTATTCCTTCGCCCACCGTTGGATTCCGTCATTGTGCCAATGGGTGGTCCTTACATAACCATACCAACAATCCAAACTGTATGCTAATTGTCAATCATATTTGACGATAGTGGTCCTGACAGAAATCAAGCGTAGCGTTAGTTCTGGCAGGTCACGTTAGTCAAGCTTGCATCAGTGACTCTCAGCTGATCCCTATCTACCTATAGGAATACGACGCCTATCACCGTATACATATATAAGCTCCTTCAGAATTATCAGCAGCTATCGCGTTTCTCAGGAGCGAATTACCCTCCTCCATCCCCAGCTCCTCCTCTCGTCAGTCAAGATTTGACATTCTGATTCCCCTTGAATCAGAATAAATTCTTGAATTATGTTGTACTTTAAAATCTTGAATTAAATATATTTGATATTTGCATTAATTCATGTTGGTTCTGTTCAGTTTACCCCAAGTGGGGTTATTGCTGCTCTCCCTGCTCTTATCCATGCTAGGCTGCATGGATGCGCAGGGAGTTCTTGCCCAGAACGGAACCATACCACCAATCCAAACTGTATGCTAATTGTCAATGACGATAGTGGTCCTGACAGAAATAAGAGGCAGAGCAAGAGTTACAATCTTGTTTTATCCTTTTCCTGACCATGTGTCTTTAACCCAAATGTGAGACGTTAAAACTGTACTAAAGGTGTGAAAAAATTCATAGACCCATGAAGTACACACATCTTGGCCTACAGGCCTTGATCACTATCAGCCCCTCAACTCCAAATGGAAAGAGGGGGTGGAAAACAGTAAAGCAAATGTCTTTGTTCATTTCAAATATCTTGGATTATTTTCAATCCTACAGTACATATGCATGAGCGGAAAACATTCCTTTCCTTATAAAGAATAGGCCAACTGTACTCAGACATGGGCAGTATTTCAATTAAATGTATTTTAAATATGTATTTAATTACTTTAGTGTATTTTGTAATTTGTATTTTGCAGGTGTGGAAAAAATAAAATGTAGTTTGTAACAAAATATTTTGAGGGAGTGTATTTAGAGTATTTCAAATACTTAAATACTTGTGCTTTTCACCATAGTTGATTTTGCCATATTTTCAGTCTGATGTTGGCAATGGCAATGTCCAGGTTAGATGCACGAAAATCACGTGACACCCTGTAGACCGGGCTCCCTCCAAGAAGTGAATGAGTTTTGAACACAGGAGAAGAAGTGGCGCTGCTCCTCTTAAAGGTGCAATGTGTGATATTTCTGAGGATCTATTGACAGAAATGCAATATAAGATCCATAACTATGTTTTCAGTGGTGTATAAAGACCTTACTTAATGAACCGTTATGTTTTTATTACCTTACAATTAGTCATTTATATCTACATAACCGCGGGCACCCCCCTTCTATGAAGGTCGACATACTGTGACGTCATGTTTCTACCGTATCCGACAGCGAACAAACAGCGCTACAGAGCACGTTTCGTCACTAACTTGAATGAGAAGCAGCAGAAAAAGACACAGCAGAATACTCAGGTTGTCCCTGACTCTGCAAACGTGGAGAAAAACATGCTGTCTGAACGACGCCTTGGACATCGTAACGGTAGCTATTTCCCCTTACCTAGTTGCTTTGATGCTCTTATCCATAGCTCTTATCTTAACTAGCATGGAAACAGTCTAAGTTAAAGTCAGTGAATAAAAGACTAACACAATGATGAACAAGTAAAAATAACAATCGCAATAACGTGGTTTATCTGAATAATTAAGTAAATATAATTTAATAAAAAATATAATATAAAGAAACCTCATTGCTTGACTTGACTTGCTACTCTCTGCTGACTCAGACGATGACATCTTCCGATCCTACGTCGGCCACCGTAGCTTCTCCTTCGAGTTTGCAATTTGAAGGAATGGGCCGTGAGTGACTGACTGTTTGCAATTCGCAAATCTCACCACTAGATGCCGCTAAAAATCACACACTGCACCTTTAAAAACGGCATTAAGGGACAGGTAAAGTGTTTTGTGAAAAATATACAGTCTACACACATATTGCACACTGAATGGCATTATAGAGAAAATAATTGTGCCATATGAGATCAATGCACTGTGTTGTCATTCATAAAAGGACATCATACCTATTATGAAACAGCGCGTCTGTCGTAACTCCACTGAAATCTCCATGCTAAGCAAGCGTTCACAATATAACGTCCATCTGCAGTTTTTACACGTTTTTAAACGCATTACATATGAGAAATATTGATATTTTGTCGGATTTTGTATAAAATAATCATCAATCCTATAGTTTTCCAATAATTGCGCACGCAGCACGATTCAACTATGGAAAAGGCATACTTGACCTCAGGGCAGTTAGAGTCTCGTGTGTAAAACAAACCCACACATATTATGATTAATATGATTAATCATATATATTATGATTAAAATGGAATTTTGATCAGGCTGGATGTTTCCACGTCCTAATGCTGCGGCAGCTTTCCGCAAAAGCTCACTAACAGATTTCGCCATATCTCGTCGTCTCGATTACAATATAATCACATTTAAATAATTTCGTTTCACACATTCAACTCATGCACACGGGACATCAACGACTTCGTTTTACAGAAGGTGTGTCTCTAGCGCTGTTACTTGAATAAGCCACTCCCACTCATTAACATATAATTTGCATGCAGGTTGTTGTTGAAATGAAAACGAAAATGAAAACTGTGAAATAAAAGAGGAATTAAAATGACAACTAAAATTTACATTTGAATTTGAATTGTGTCACTATTATTGCGTGAGCGTTAATAGCTTTGTAAAAACTGCATTTGTAGTTTCTTTTTCAGTTTGGCTTTTCATTTTAATATTGGCAGTCTTGCCTCGAGACTGTAGTGAAAATGAAATGTGAAATCACCAATTGGATTTTATTTTTCAATTTGACAGGGATGATGCACTGTCATCGTGAAAATAAAAAATAATTTAATTTCATTCTCAATTTTGTCACATATTTTGCGTAGTTTTCTGTAATGAAATCGTTAATCTGGTTTTAATTTTAATTTTAATCATTTAATTTATTTATTTAAATTTGGCAGAAAATGCTTTCCATAGAGGTAGGGGTCTCGGGAGGATAATATATATACCACTCTCAAAATCTATTTTAAAGGTCAGGCTATAGGCCTACTGTAGTAGGCTTAAAGGCATTCATTTAATGTACATTCAGTAAAGCAATATGGTGTGCATTTTCCTGTATTAATTATGAAGAAGTAATTGATTTAAAGTGAATAGATTTCATTCTGGCTAAATGTTTTAAAATTTAAAATTGCAACTGATAATCTAACAATAATAGCCTACATCAAACACGTTTTGCTATTAAGGGCAGCCTACCACACCACTGATGTGAACTTAGCTATACATGCCATTTACGTCAGAGGGAGCTATTTCAGACCCTGTAGAGATTTAGTGAAATGCCCATGCTTTTTTATTTTGCTACTTCGCCATTTTGAATTTACACATTTCTCATATTTGTGTTATTTCTACTATTTATGTTATTGACCTTTCAGTAATAAAAAAACAAGACTTAAGATTATTGTGGGAGTATTTTTATATTTTCAAAATACTAATTACTTGTATTTTATTTAAATACATTTTTCACATCAGTATTTTGTATTTTATTTTGTTACATTTCATGAGCCAGTATTTGTAGTTTGTAACAAAATAGTTTTTGATGTATTTGTGCCCACCTCTGACTGTACAACAGTTGATATACACATTATCATTGGAAAACATTTGCATCAGTGGATCATATGTTGCATTGCACACATACTGTACTTCTATGCAAAATACAGCTCATCCCATATCTCTCCTCAGCACACATGTACACACACACTCTGACTCCACGAAATATATTTTACAAATTATTATGAGCATTGATAAAGAAAAATAATACTGAAAATAACATTAAACAATAAAAATGTAGGTAGTTATCAGTGATATCATCAACTTTGCGGTAGAATATCTATTTCAGTAGGATTGGTTCCATGCGATATAATGAAATCTTGTGTATGATTAAAACGGTGAGTGGGTCTAGTTACGTTTTGCTTGACCCCAAAAGAGTTTATTAAATCTGTTTACGCAGCCCCTAACGCATCATTTGAATTATCTACGTGAATGTTAAAATCTCCGGCAATCAATGTTTTATCGACGCTGACCAATAAGTCTGAGAGAAAATCATCAAACTCTTTTAGGAAGTCACCATAGGGCCCTGAAGGTCTGTATACGGTAGCCAAAGCAAGAGATGGTAGAGTTTTTTTCTTATATCTTGGAGTGTAACATTTAGCACAAGCACTTCAAATGAATTAAACCTGTGTCTTGTTTTATGAGTAACATTAAGAATATCTAAGTAAGTAAGTAAGTAAGTAGTATATTGAGAATATCTCTATAGATAGTTGCAACACTGCCACCATGATGACCAATCAGACGGGGCTCGTGCTCATAACAGTAGCCTGCTGGAGACTCATTAAGACCTAAATAATCATTTGGTTTAAGCCAGGTTTCGGTGGGGCAGAGTACATCAAAACTATTATCTGTGATCATTTCATTTAAAATAACTGCCTTAGGTGCGAGCGATCTAATGTTTAGGAGACCTGGCTTTAGAAATGTTTTTTGTTCACTAATTTTGAGATTTTCTGGTTTAATCACGATTAGATTTTTTCTAGATCCTACAGTAGATTTATTGTTTGATCTCACTAATTGAGATAGACACAGTTTCTATATACTGTACTATACTCACACTTCTATCAAATAAGTTAGTAGAACAAAGACTATGATTTGAGTTTTTGAGTTTCTAGTCATACCGTGCGTAGCGTCTTGGAGATGTTATCTGACAGAATATCCCCTCCGATTCTGCTGGGGTGCAGGCCATCAGCACGGAAAACCCTAGGTCGCTCCCAGAAAAGATTCCAATTATATACAAAGAGCAGTTTCTGTTCATTACACCATGACATTAACCATTCAGTTAAAGCAAATAATCTACTGAAACTTTCATGTCCTTGTCAAGGCAATTCGATTGTTTTTGATATAGAATCTTATTGGGGACATGTTCACCCGCAAAAAAACAGAAAAATTGTTGTTTATAAGATTGCTATAAAGAAGAAATCGAGGATTAAGAATCAAGTTGACGGAGCTCCAAACTCAAACCGCGAGGCAGCAACAACACGAAGTGAAGTAGTCTAGTATGCATACTTTTTTTTTTTTTTTCATTCGCGTACCATAACCGTAGCTTTATCCAAAATGGATAGCAAAGACCTATTTTTCTTGTGAACAAAGAAAACATCATGATTATGTGTAATAAATCATAATTCATGATAATATACTCATCTTAATTAAGGTGTTGTTCATCCATGAAGTCATGAATGAAAAACTTTGAACTCGTGTTAGTTCCTGGTGATTTATGAGATATTATTGCATGAAGTAATGCATAATTTATGTATGAATTTACACATAAATTCATGATAAATGATGTACCCTTGGATTCAAGTTTCAACACATGTGAAGTGTTACCGGTATTTTTGAAAAAGACAAAGAAAATATTTAATGAAGGACCGAGCACAACTCATCAGCACAGACACATTTTTTTTTTTTTTTTTGCAGTGTTTACTATTGCACTTTATTTTACAAAACATATCACTGAGTAATAGTCTATAATGTTAATGGTATTAGGAAGTATGTGCATGTATTTAAGCTGCGTATTAGTGAGTTAATTCAAACTGGGGTACAAACTGATATGGTATGTAGATACACATGAAGTACACTTAAGTACAATACTGGTACTTATTGCAGAACTTGGTGGGTAATTAGATTGCCTAAAGATTGTACATAGTAAGCCATTGTGTTAACGATGAACAAAACCACTTAATGAACATATGTACAGAGCCAAATAAACCTCCATGACTCACGCTGCCCCCACACACAGAAGTTCAATTCCCGTTAGCACAATCTTAACCACACTCAATAATCTCATGTTTCTTTTGAGGTCATTCTCTCTGAGGGCGGAGGCAGGGTGGTCATACCTTTAGTATAAAAGCACCAGATACCTTGTTCTCCATTTCACTTACTAAAACAAAGGTAAGTCAGTTTCACTTAATATTTTTATAATAGTTTTCAGATATCCTTCCATTTACATTTTGTATTTTCTGAGATATGTTTTGAACCAAACAAAACTGTTCTGCTTTCAGTACATTGTAGGAGAACTCATTGCACACATTTTTGTGTAAACCTACTAAGGATGGCTGATAGCAAAAGCAAGTATTAGCTTATTTTATCAAACAAAAAACAAAAGCAGCCATCAATGTGATCTTTTAAGCCTTTAAAAATGTACAATGTTTTTCCACCAGTGTCTGTGTCCCAGTGGAGCCCAACGTTTGTACAAGCTCTTCTCCCTGCTGCCGAAAAGACAGCGCTTCTCTACCACCTCTCTTACCTGTGCCTGGCCAACTTCCCCAACCTGGAGAGAATCATCAGGAGTCGCGCTGTGGAAACTCAGCTTCTGTTTGGATCCTCTGATGCAACTATGTTGAAAGTACTGTTTCAGACTTTCTCTTGACTTCAGTATTTTCATCTCTGTGAAATTTGTGTCAATTCACTAAACATGAGGGGTTTGTAGTAAATTGAATGTCATATAGTCTGTCTGTTAGCTAGAGATTAAATGTTGCTAAGTTAGTTATAAGAGTCTCTCCATTAACTGGAAATAAATACATAATGTGTCATAATATCATAATGTGAAAAATTTTCCTTTTGTACACATCAACTTGGTTTGATATGCTTCTTATCAATTTTAAATGCATTTCTTACATTTTGAACTTTGAACTTAAATTATAATAACAACAGTTAATGCAGCAGCATTTTAGAAAGATTTACAGGACAAATACAGGCAATAAGAGTTCTGAAAGTTTTTTTTGTTTTTTTTTAAGTCTAAGAAACTTGATCTTATGTCTCTTCCTTCTCACAGTGCATTTTGACCAGTGATAACCTGGTTCAGTTGCTGTTTCCCATGTTGGCGAAAGCTGTGGAGAAAAATAAGGCGGTTTTGGCAGTCAAATACCTAGGGAAAGCACGAGTCTGGATCAAAGAAATTATCACTGATGTGGACAGGATAGTGGAAAAGTAAGAACATTTCCCTTTCAAGGGAACTCGTGCTGCGTCGCGATTGACGCTATACACACTGTGTGATTGTGTCATGAAGGACTTGTGAAATCAGTCCAATGGCGTATAGGCGGATGACGTCATGGCAGGAAACTGTAAAGCGCACCCAGACCAAACATTGTCAGCTTCTGTGTCTTCAGCAAGCCATCTGTGTGAAACTGTCTCTGTCTATTTATTGTTGTTTGTCCACAAGCAAATTATATATCTAGACAGGAATATAATGGCGAGCAAACAGCACTTTGGATCGTGTGTTCCTCCCTGCCCTCACTTCATTACGAGTGGGGATGCGTGCAATTAATGTGTTGGTTGTTTGGGGGTAGAGCATGCATGGTCAGCTCTTTAAAAAAAGGGGCTGACATTGTTCATTCATAAATTCCCGACGTGTAACATATGTACTACCGAGAGTTCCTGTTGGCTTTCTTTTCAAGGGAAGAAAGTCAATAAAGATTCTTTGGCTCGGATCTCACGTGTGCCGAGGCAGCGCATAGGTTATGGGTCTGCATCTCTGCGAAAAGAATCTAGTGGCTCGGATCTCGCGTTTGCAGAGGCAACGTGCAGATTATTGCCGAGGCAGCGCGTACGTTATGCAGGGAACTCTCTCTCTCTAGTGGCTCGGATCTCGCGTTTGCAGAGGCAACGTGCAGATTATTGCCGAGGCAGCGCGTACGTTATGCAGGGAACTCTCTCTCTCCTATGAGGCAGCATGTAGGTTATGGGTCTGCAACTCTGCAATAAGAATCTAGTGGCTCGGATCTCGCGTTTGCCGAGGCAGGAGTAGATTATGGGTCCGTAATATATGCGCAAACTAATTATGTGTGTTTGCAGACTATTATTTATGGTTCTTTTTGTGTTTGAGATTATAATATGAATATTCAGCCTGACATTCAGGCCATGTAATTCTTGTCTGCTTGTTTCTTGGCTGCATTCAATTTTGAGAAATTAAATTAAATATTTGTCTGGCTTTGAAAGTAGATGTATAAAAATAATATATTCAACCTTTCATCCAGACCAAGTTTTCTATCTGAATCTGATTTGATGTCTGTATAAATACACTATATTCAGCCTTTAACCTAGACCGTTTTTACTTGTCTGGTTGATATTTGGCTGCATTTAATTTGAGAAAATTAAAGAATATGTACTAATCTGATCTTTGAGGAGTTAGATGTCTGTATTAATATACTATTCAGCCTATAATAGTTAATAGTTCACTCAAAAATTTTAATTATGTCAGTAAATACTCATGTAGTTCCAACCCCGTAAGACTTTCGTTCATCTTCGGAACACAAATTAAGATATTTTTGCTGAAATCTGAGAGCTGTCTCACTCCTTCATAGGATGCTAGGTAATTGCATCTGCCGGCCCAGAAAAGTTAGTAAAGACATTGTTAAAATAGTCCAAGTGACTACAGTGGCTCAATCTTAAGTTTATCAAGCGATGAGAATAATTTTTGTGTGCAAAAAAACAAAAATAACGACTTGATTCAACTATTCATTTCTTACGTGTGGGCCTCTGACGTGAGTTCACGAGAGCATCACGACGAATGCGTGTGAACTGAGGCTTGTAATTGTAAGGTTTACCTTGAAAGGGAACGCCTCGGTTCCGACTGTAACCTCAGTTCTCTGAAGAGGGAACGAGACGCTGCGTCGCCCTGCCATACTTCCGGCATGCCTATGATTGCCTTGCTTCAACCTATCAGAAGTTGACAATGTTTGGTCTGGGTGCGCTTTATAGCTTCCTGCCATGACCTCATCCACCTATACGCCACTGGACTTTTCACAAGTGCTTCACGACACAATCGTGTAGTGCATTCCCTCATGAAAACATATTGCAAAATACCTTTAGCAGTTTACATGCAACAGCTAAAATCAGGCAGAAGTATGAACGTGTTTTAAGCTGTTAAGCTGTGTTTTAAGCCATTGTTATAAAATGCTAATTTCACTGCAACATTTCTTCAACATTGTATAGGTATGATTTACACAACAAAGATGTAGCATCGTCCACCAGTGATGTTGTCAAGGAAAAAATAGATACAGATACAAATATTACAAAACAAGACCTTGTGTTGAAGCAGACTGAAAAAACCCTGAATAATCTGAAAGCTGAATTACAAAAAAACACAGACGAGCTCAATGAAACTAAGAAAAATTTAAACCGCAAGAGCCAAGAAATTCAAGATAAGGCCAGATCCATCACCACAACAAATAGACGCTTCGGTATCTTCGCTGCAGTCGTTCCATTCATCGGGCTAATTGTTAAAAGCATTTATGAATCAGCAAACGATCCTGATAATGTTGCCTGTATGAAGGCTCTTGAAGATGAACTGAATCGCCTCATCGCTGAAAAGACTGCTCTGAAACAGAAGCAGTGGCAGGTCCAACTAATGATCATTGATGAGCAGATGAAGGTTGTCAAAGGCAGTTTTGACAAAAGTGAGTCTGTTTTCTTTCATGTTTAAAGTATACCAACATGATAAGTAATGCTTAAGACTGTGCCAAGATTCAAGTCTAGTTTAAGACAGGGAGCAAACGTGTGGCTTGTTGAAACCTTTATTTCCCCTCTGCAGATTCCATACCCGACCCCATCCATCTAAAGGATGTTCAGAGTAGCTTGTCAAAAATTCAGGCAATTCTGATTCAGCTCAAAAACTTCTGGGAGACTGTTGCTCAAATGCTGGACTACCTGGAACAGAAGACCTTTGTTGGAGATGATCTTATTGAAGACCTTGCCGAACTAAAAGATGAATTTCTAGAGTCAATCAAAACAGCTGAAGAGGTAAAATTAATGTTTACATGATTACAAAAACATTTTCAGTAAGATATTAAAAAAAAAAAAATTATTTTGGTTTAATTTATTTATTATTTCTCTTTATTTGTACCTGAAGGGAAGGCTTGAGGGTTGCCTCCTTAATGGGGGTCTCATTTTGTCCAGCCATTACTAAGGATTCATCTAAAAGTCTAACGTGACTTGTAAATGTTTTAATTCCACAGGCTTGGAGCAGTTTTGGTGCAGGCTGTAAAAAAGCATCTGTCATCTTTAAGTTCCAAACCAAAGATGCCTACAGGTTTCTGGAGGTTAGTCCTTCCTCTCTCTCCAAGGAGGAGTGGCAAAAAGAGTATGAAAGTGTAAAGGAACGACTGAAGGAAATAGACCAACCAAAAAGTGTGACATCCTCTGTTACACCTGCCATTTCTTAATGATCTACATAGCGTGACACGCACAAGTGTGCCATCCTTTTAGTTTTCTGTCTTATGACGCTGGTTACCTGGGATGATGATGTTTAGCCTAAATACTGTACTTGTAAACTGCAGAGTTCTGTATTACCTTCTACTTAACGCCTAAAACACTCTTTATATACTCCTCTCCATATGTGTCATATCTTTATGAGCTCTTGTTGAATAGATAAATAAATGGATAAAATGGATTAATAAAGTTTGATAACATCATTATTGACTTTTTGTTTTTGTTTCAAATAATTTTGTCTTAATTTTTTTTGTGTGAAGAAATAAAAAAATTTCAGCAGCAAATATTTTCTCAAAACTACTTTTAATGTTCAATGTTCAATTTATTTATAAAGCACACAATAATACAGCAGAAGTTGACCACAGTGCTGTACAAAAAATAAGATAGCAATCATAAAAACACATTTAAGTTCTAAACATTGCCATAGACAACCTCATAAACTAAGCGGCATTAATAATTACCTATTACACCACTAGCACAGCACTCATGAATGATCAAATGCCAAAGTGTAAAAGTAAGCTTTCAGATGTCGTTTCAACTCTGTAAGAGAGGAACATTCTCTAATATAAGGAGGTAAACTATTCCACAGCTTGGGAGCAGCGGCTGCAAAAGAGCGATCTCCTCTCATTTTCCTATACGTCCGTGGGACTACCAAGAGGTTTAGTGACTCGGAGCGCAGTGCTCCCTTTGGTTTATTCACCTGGATTAGATCAGCTATATATGTCGGAGCACTACCATGAAGGGCCTTAAAAACAAATAAAAGTATCTTAAAATTAATCCTATAGGAAACCGGCAACCAATGTAGTTCTCTTAATACAGGGGTAATATGCTCATTTTTCTGAGTGCCTGTCAGTAACCTTGTGGCCGCATTTTGGACTAGTTGTAGTCTGTTTAAACTTTTGTGTTGAATACCATAATACAATGCATTGCCATAGTCCAATCTTGAGAAAATAAATGCATGAACTAACTTTTCCAGGTCCTTCCGTGTTACAAAGGACTTAATTTTAGCGATTAATCTTAACTGGAAAAAACTCATTTTGACTACTTGATTTATCTGTTTATCAAATTTCAGTGCACTATCGCAGATTATACCTAAGTTTTTTACTTGATGCCTCAGATAAGGGGATAGTGTGCCCAATTTAATTTTAGATGTGTCAGTGGACTCTGAAGGACCAAATAAAATCATTTCAGTTTTTGATTCATTTAGACACAAAAAATTTGCAGACATCCACCTTTTAATCTCCCCAAGACACTCTGCCAGGGACAGTTGGTTTTAAGGGTAGATACAACTGAGTATCATCTGCGTAGCAGTGAAAAGAGACGTCATATTTACTCATGATCTGACCTAAAGGAAGCATATAAAGAGAAAAGAAGACTGGTGCTAAAATAGATCCTTGGGGAATACCGCATGATAAAGGCACTGAGCTCGATGTACATTCTCCCATTTGCACTGAAAAACTTCTATTTTGGAAGTAGGACTTAATCCAATTTAAGACAATACATCGAATACCTACATAATTTTCTAAGCGTGAAATTAAAATATTGTGGTCAATTGTGTCAAACACTGCTGTAAGATCTAATAGTAGAAGTAAGGTCACGTCCCCAGTGTCTGTGGCCATAAAAACGTCGTTAAATACTTTTAATAATGCAGATTCTGTACTATGTTGTTTTTTGAACCCGGACTGAAAAAATTCACCGATAGTATTGTCAGTAAGGAAAGACTCAAGTTGGATAAAGACTGTTTTCTCCAGGATCTTAGCTAAATAGGGAAGCTTTGAGATTGGTCTATAATTGCACAGCACACTCTTGTCTAAATTAGCATTTTTCAGCAACGGATGCACTATAGCATGTTTACAATAAGTTGGAACAATTCCAGACAACAGACTCTTATTAATTATTGATAATACAAATGGACCAATCAGTTCAAAAACTTTCTTAAATAGTAATGTAGGAACAATATCTTGTGGAGAGATTGTCGGCTTTAACTTACAAACAATATCTAAAAGTGTGGATAGGCTCTATTAAAGGAAATAGGCTCAAAATCAGACAACACAACATGAGTTACAGGTATATCCATAGGCTCATATGAACACTGTTGTATATTCCTTCGGATGTCCGATATACGTCTGACAAAGAACTCCAAAAGATTCTCACATAAATCCATAGGTATAACTCCAGGGACCTCTAATCTAGGGTTTAGAAATACATCAATTGTTGAAAAAAGAACTCTTGGGTTTTGATGATTCTTCTCAATAATGTCTTAGAAAAAATCTGAACCTAACAGTTTTCACAGCCTGTTGGAATTTACCTAAGGAGTCTCTTAACATTTCATACGAAATTTGTAGTTTGTCTTTCTTCCATTTACGTTCACATCTTCTACACTCTTTTCGCACCGATTTAAAGGTGCATTAAGCAACTTTTCATGTTAAAAATACCCGTTTTCTAACCCATACTGTTGTGGCGAATTCTTGATCTTTGGTTCAAGTCTTCAAAATCTGGTTCAGGTCTCAAAAGAAATCTTTCAGAGTCTAAGTTTCAGGTCTCAGGAGAAATAACTTTATTGACAAACAACAAAGTGAGAAGCCGGCTGGCCATCCGGACATCTGATCTTACAATGGTCTGCACTCATGTTTTATACCCTTTTTTACGTCATTTAATGTACACTTGGTGTCCAATTAGCGTTCATATAGTTATCTTTTTCTTCTTGCTCCTCCTAATCACTTCACCACGATTAGAAACACCTGCATTAATGTCTAATTTCTATTGGTGGCCATACTGGCGCATGCGCTTTTCTGACAATGACTTTGCATATGGTTTTTTGGGTACTTTTCCATCCCTATCCTCATTCAACCTTTCACCCAGTTTTTCTGTCTTGTCCTCACACGACTCCTATCCTCACATGCACTTTTGACATGTCCTGTGTTTCCCATCATGCTTTGTTTTCTCTTTCTCCCTTAGTTGTAGGCCTCCCTTATCCTAGGCCTAGTTCCTTCAATGTTTGTATCATGCATTCGGACTCATGTATGAGACAAATGAAATTCTCCAACACATCCCCCCTTTGGGACTAATTCTAGTCCCACCTTCAAATATTTTCTTCCCAGAATGTATCTTCATGAGTAGGTCACTTTTCTTCTATCATCTATTCAATATGGTCAATATAGACCATCCATCTTTTATCAACAGACCCTTATCACAAAGGTACACCCTGGAGGAAAATGAGACCAAACATCTCCACCCCCACTTGGCTAGGGTGGAGTAAAAGATCTCACCTTCCTGTCAAATCATCTTTTTAAGGGGTGTGTTATATCAAACATCAAATTTTCAATACTTTCAACCCATCTTGTTGTATAAACTTGGAGTTTAATATCTATCCATCGGTGCCAGAGGTACTGCGCAGGCGCTTCCGGTGGCCTGGAGTGCTATCTGGGTTGCTCCATCGTTGCCAGAGGTGCCCCAGTCTCGCCTAGGGCGCTATCTGGTGTTGGAGCAGACAGCGGGTTTTTAAACCACCAGTTGAGTCAGCTCTTGTTTCTTCAACAGTCGATGACCGCAATTGCAAATAATTCCTCTATTGCACTATAACTATATACATGTTCCAATGGCCCAATGCATGTAATTTCCAGACTTCTAACTTGTTACAGGAGTACACAAATACATATTCAAGATTTAAAAGTAAAAATTAATAAAGTAAAAAAGTAATAAAGTGACTATTAGTGATAAAACATTCTTATCGTTTTCCTTTATGTCATTGCATTACCTCGTACCACGGATAATGACCTGCTTTAAACCTTCTCTCGTCCCCTCTCATTCACATATTATATAAATGAACATTAGGTGTGATTATATGTAGCAGCAATTTCAATAGGATTATATGAGTATAATATATTCAAAAAGATTATATGAGTAAAATATTTTCAGGAAAAAGGGTCCTTATGAAAAAGAACACAAGAAATATAGAAAACCCCTCTAACTAACTTCCTACTCTACCCATATCCTAATCATTCTGTCTATTTTACCCCAAAATAAAATACACAGTGGGGCTATCTCCCTCTCTTACCAAAAACAGAGTCATACATGTATTAAAAGTAATTAGGTACCCTTTTCCTTATTTTTCCATCCAGACCCTTACAAAAAGTCATCCAGCTCATCCATGCCTGGGCCAATTGGATGCATTTCTGAGTTGGTGCCTCCAATATCAACTCCCGATCGTTTTACTGACACATTGGTCATCTGCTTGGCAGCTGCGTTGGCTAGCATGGATCTGAGAAAAGGCACAACACAACAGAACAACAAAAGAAAACACAAAAGAAAAATAACAACAGCCACAGCTATTATTATTCCCACCTTAATGAACCATTCATTCCAGGACCCAAATATAGAGTCAAACCAGTATCCAATGTGTCTGTTTCTCCCCGCATTTTCAGTGATCTCTTGTCTCAGGTCCTTCAGCTTCTTCATGGCCCTAGTAAAAGCTCAATCAGAGGCTGTATTATTCGGAATAAAGGTGCAACAGTCAATTCCAAACATCACACATACCCCTCCTTTTTCTGCCAGTAGCAAATTCAGAGCTTGTCTGTTTTGCCATGTCATTTTGCTGGTGCCAAATCTTGGGATGACTTCTTTGGTTAAAATTTTTATCAGTTTCTGCTCCTTGGTCTGCTGAGGGTTCTGCTTCGACTGCTTTTTTCCTCTTACTGATTTTATCATGTCCACATAATCCATCACTAGATGTTTGAAGGGTCCTTCTGGAACTGAGATAGAGCCTATTGGAGTTGCTGTTCCTTTTCTATTCTGTGAATCTTTGTCTTTTTTATTTTTCTAATTTTATTTTTCTAATACTCTCCCCCCTTGCGCAATGGTCAAAACCATGCGCATCTGAAATTAAAATAGTAAAAAGGGTTGCTAGTGTAATTATTTGTCTTTTAATACCTCATTTGTCCAATAGTCTGAAGTTAAGGGTTTAGCTTATGTCTTCTTGACTAATGATAGACTTAATTTTATATTCAATTATCTATTCTAAATTCCAAGGTGCGAATACAACCAATTGTAAATTGGTAACACAACTCTGATGACAAAAGCTACTGAATGTAGGCAATGTGCCATTCCCCACGTGAAAGTGTCTAAATGTTTTGAATAACACAGCTGGTCGATATCAGTTGCCATTTGATTGTGTTTATCACTGCTGTCATAAACCACAAATTTCAATGTCTAATAGATACATTTCTGGTAGGTTGGGACATGCTGTCGTTTGAAAAAAACATTATCAATTTCTCTTATCTGATTTGTCATTCATCTGTTAATCTGTCTTCTGTTGCTTATGAGATGCTCATTTAAATGACTGGAGATTTCAGCATAATCTCGAATTCATAACCAACAATATCAACATCGTGAAATCCCTGGTAATGACAGCACTTGTGACATCACGTGTTTGTAATTTGTGTAGTCACTATTTTTATTTCTAAACCTAAAAAAAAAAATTAACTATTGACCAGGATGGAGTGACCAGCACCATAGCTTTATCATCCACAATTTTTTTTTTTTTTGAACATATTATGTCCTCTTTTTTCCTGATAGAGAGCTCAGTATCACTTAAGCTTGTATCAGCTCTGTCTTGAAAGCAGAGCCCAAAAGCACTCTGTTCAATAGAAAACATCATCAATTATCTAATTATGCATTTACCCCTAGTTGGTTAATGCAGTGGTCCCTCACTATGCTAAGTCCAGCGTCAGTTGTAGTTAATTATTTAGTCATGATGCAGACACTTCCCCTCCCATTTTTTTAATGCTTACAGTTGGACTAATGTCTATTGAAAGAAAGCAAATAGAGAGTGTCAGCTTCACAGAATATAGAGAACTTCTGTTGGACCAGTGAATAATCAAAATACAATTAATATGGCCAATCAATGAAATTTAAAGCGGTCTCTGTAGTGATCATTGAAATTGCATCACCTGTGTACACTTAGTAAAGGATGCAGTCCTTCTGCTTGGACCAGCGATCAGTTGAACTGGTTGGGCTGCTGTCTGAGTGTTTCCCTCCTCATCCGATGCATTTGATCTGTCAGTCTTTGCTGGCATTCAAGGGTCTGGTGTCATGTTTGGACATAGTGGTTTGACTCTGGATGCTGTTGTCTCTCTGCCTCTCCTCAGTCTGGCTTTTGGTCAAGCCACGGAGGAGGCAATTTTGCATGATGGCAGGATGTTTTTCTTGATTGTTTCTGCATCAACACAGTCTTTGTCCATACCAGCCCCTCAGAATCAGAAGTTTCAGCTTCCTCTTTCAGGGGGGATGAAGGCCCACCCACCAAACGCCTCTTCTTTTCTCTGCAGCCGTGTCCTTATGTTTCTTGCTCTCACTTGTTGCACAGTCCAGTTGCTGTTGTTTATGTTGAGGCAGCCATCCCAAAAGTTGCCTGGTGTCATCTGGAAATTGAACACTCAGAGATCCGCATTAATCAAATTCATCCTTTATAAATTCTGCAACCATCTCTTTCAATTGTCCCTTAATTTCAGAAGTATCATCTGGTTGATAACAGCAGTTTCCCCATGCAATTTTAATAGCAAGTTCTTCTTTGCAGAAAATAGCAGTCTTTCAGTCTGGCTGAGTTGCCTTATTTTCAGTCACATATATAGTATTTTTATCACTTGTTATATCGATCCCTACTCTCTCAAGCATTTTAAGATTAAATCAATGAGTCTCATTACTGTGAAATGTGTATAATACAGTATGGCTGTTAAAAATATCTGTTTAGCTTGGTCACCCAATCCTGCTCATTCAACACAATGCACAAGTTATTTTAAGTAACACGATCCAAAGATCTCAATTTCTGCAATGGCTCAAATTTAAAACTCTCTCAGGGACAACAAGTTGCAAACATCATAGGCTACGTCTTTATATAACAGGTCAGTCCATACCCACATCTAGCATGTCTCTCTCTATATAAGTATTTTATCTCTAAATGTCAGATATTTCTATAAACCTTTTTATCAATTAGTTGATTTTCCCCTGGGAACTACACAAAGCACTTATACTAAGTAGAAAACTCCAGTGTTTTTGATGGCCACCAGTTTGTGCAATCCTCCATATCAATCCCTGTTAGGCTTGCTTATTAATTTAACTCCCCCATAGACCGGTCAACTGACATTTAAGCAATTTTTATACTTTCTTTCAAGTTAATTTCTTATCAATTATTTTATTGGTGTTTTCTTGGTATTTGTGAAATTAATCTACTTTTAATTCTGACTGGATTAGCAGGTTTCACCAATCTTACTTGATCTCTTAGTCAACTGGTTTTGAATACCTTTTTATTTATTTATTTATTTATTTATTTTTTATGAATGTTTCAGTGTCTCTGCACATAGCCACAACTAATGTTCCCTCAGCTGGTCATTTTGTTTTTAGGCTTCTTTCCCCATTTTTGGAGGGTTGTCCTATAGTATCTCTGCAAAATTAATATTTTGATCTTGATATCTCTACAGGTGTTGATGCCATTATAATCTTAATTATTATCGGTGTGTTTCACTCATTTTTAGTGTACCTTACTAACCCCAGCTTGCATCTATTCTTAACTAGTTTTCAGCAAGATGGTCAGACATTTATTAAGATATCTGATTAGTCTTTCTCAGGTATTCTAAAAATGCAGTTCCTCTATTACAGGTCCACTGGTGGGGATGACAGTTACAAATAAAATCTCTCAAAGTGTTGTTCAAAGTGTATGTTGGAAATGGTTACTCACTTTCTGGTTTATATGCTAGTCAGAACTAGGAAAGGTGAACTCTTTCTCTCTATCTCCCTCCTTTCCTTCCTCACACACACACACACATACAGTCTCACTATCTTCTTGCAGCCCCTCCTCTCTCTGTCAGAGGCAGCCCCTCCTTTCTGCCTCTCTTTCTCATATCACAGTCACCATTTACTTTTGCTATATGAGAGAGAAACATATGTTCTTTCATAATTCTAGTTTCTTTTTATAAATGAATATCGTTCTTTTTCAAACAGTCCTAATCTGTGCATTTTACGCGCACACACACACACACTTTTACTTTTTTTTTTTTTTTTCTTGTAACAATGAAGAGGCAAAGCCAAATTATTTCTGATTAATTACTATTTTTTGTTTAAGATTTGTCTCCCCGTTTCCTCTCCTGCCCCTCCTATTTGTCCATCGTTGAAACATTCTCAGTTGTTACTGACTGCTCTTTTTTTACATCTGACTGCACTTCTGTCTTTTTCATGAATTTCTACCTGCATATGACTGGTAAGGTTGGGGTTGCTCCTCAAACCTACCACTACCACCAGTTTTTCCAGTGTCCAATTATCTACATGTGCTGGTCTGATTTCTCCTCCCTGTCCTACTTTAACAATTGTGTCACTTTCCCACTTTTCTGGCCTCATGCATAAACCCACCATCATATAGAGGTTTTTGCATCAGTCAGTTTCTGTCTTTGTCCCTTCTCATTTATGAATTCCTTTTCCAACCAAAAATGATTTCTTATGCCTTTTGTTAGTTCTAGTGCCTGCCTTAATTTTTCCTCTTCTCTTTGCCTTCTACTCCACCTCCTATATTTATCTTTTTCATAATCTCTCTTACTTTTTAAACTTCTTGAAGAAAGCTTTATCAGTTGTCTATTTCCTTACTTCACTTCTATCTTCTTTGGTCCTTCACTTCACATACAATTATGCTTATTTTATTTCACTCTTCATTCATACACCCGGGATTTCAATCACACACTGTCATTCATTCATTAAAATTTTATTATAAATGCAGAAGCAATGCTTGTTTGCTTAGTTCTTGCCTAGCAAAGGCTGTGTTTCTCTGTGTGCATCATAATGCTTACAGTCTGGCATATGGCCAAACAATCGACAAAACCAGCTTCTTGGAATATTTTTGTTCTTTGATATCTATATCTCTGTACTTTTCTTTCACCAATGTGTTTCTCACTGTCCATCCAATTTTTAATAATTTCATTCCTCCATTTTTATAATCTTTGTATTATTTTCTAAATCAAATCCTCTGGTAGTCTTTGCTAATTCTGGCTTTCACTTGAAGCTCAACATAATATAAACTTATGACTAACTAAACACCTGTCTTGGCAGTGCTCCTGGAGTAAGTTTGGTATAGTTTTGGTACCAGAATAAATGGTAATTCGCCCAGACAGAATTGGTAGCTTGCCCAGAATAAACTGACCGCACACACCAAGAATGTCCTGGCTGCACGCCCAGACCGGACGCTGATACCCCCTCCTCTCTTATCCTGCAGCTTTTCGTGTAATACAATAATGATAATTTTATATCTTCCAATCAGTTTTAGTTCAGACCACTTATTTCAGCTTATTTTTTTTATTATTATTATATATATATATATATATATATATATATATATATATATATATACATACATACATATATATATATACATATATACATACATATATATATATATATATATATATATATATATATATATATATATATATATATATATATTTTCTCTTCAACAAAAAACTCATTAACAATTCTTTCTTGGAACAATGCTCTTTTTCATATGTATATATATTTAATACTCATACAGTTTTAATTCAGATTACTTATTTCAGCTTATTCTTTTTTATTTATCTATTTTTTTATTTTTTTATAAAAACTTATTCTCAATTTTCCCTTGAAAAAATGCTCTCTTTACACATGTAGGCCTATTGAAAACTCTTTCTTTGTTCTCTTTCTGCACTTCTCTCTGCACTACTGATAGCGTTCTAAAACGTACTCGGTTACTAACGTAACCTCGGTTCTCTCTAGAAGAGGGAACGAGTACTGTGTTTGAAAAACGCTACGGGAAAAGTCTCTTTTCACGAAACACTGAAGCAAAAATTATCCTTTAATTTTCATATATGTAAAACGCGTTGCGGCAGCAGCAGACAGCTGAAGCAAGACGGCTTGTCCGCTCATTGGCTGCTCTGCGGCAACTGCATAAGCCTATCGAGCGCAGGCTGATGCAACATCAGACCAATGAGGGCGCTTCGCGCCCTCCTCGCCACTTCCCGCCGAGACGGGCGTGGTTTACCTCTATAAAAGGAGCTCGAGAAGGCTGATTCACTTGATTTTGATCGCCGAAGCGAACCAGAGTGAACCAAACGCACGGCAAGGGAACGCAGTACTCGTTCCCTCTTCTAGAGAGAACCGAGGTTACGTTAGTAACCGAGTACGTTCTCTTACGAGAGTTCTCTCGTACTGCGTTTGAAAAACGCTATGGGAACCCCTTGCAAAACGCCGTGCGTGCTGGGATAAAAACACTGATCACCGGAAGCTATTTCAGGCATACAGTGCATAATCACCAGATAGACTCACACAGAGTCAGGGAATAAGGGGGGGAGCCTTAATTCCCTATACTGTAGCATCCGCGGGCTTAACATGACCTCACAGGGAGAGTCTAAAGACAGGAGGGGTTTCCTCCGCCTTATATAGACGTGTCCACAGACGCGAGTATGACATCACATAGCCAGGGTAGGGAGCCTGCACTAATGTGGGAAAACGTGGGTCTTACACAGTTCTGCCCAGTATAATCGGTAGCGCATTGCGCCTGTAAATAGATTACACCGACAAAAGCTTAGCCTGTAAGGCGGGAACCTCTAGGTTATAAAACCTGATAAATGTAGACGGAGAGGCCCAGCCTGCCGCCGTACATATATCCTGTAAGGAAATCCCGCTGGACCAAGCCCACGAGGAGGCAACGCCTCTCGTAGAGTGCGCTCTGACTCCCAACGGGCATTGAATGCCCTTGGCAGTATAAGCCAGCGCTATGGCGTCAACTATCCATCTGGATAGACTCTGTTTCGAAACAGCCGTTCCTTTGAAAAGTCCGCTGAACGAGACAAAGAGCTGCTCTGTCTGTCTGAAGGCAGCAGAGCGGGACATATAAGTTCTTAAAGCCCTAACAGGGCAAAGAAAACTCGAGTCCCCTTCCTCACTCGACGCCGGCAGGGCAGCCAGGGAAATAACCTGAGCCCGAAAAGGCGTGTTGAGGGATTTCGGCACATAGCCGTGCTTAGGTTTGAGTATGACTTTAGAGTCATCAGGACCAAACTCCAAGCACGTCGGGCTCACGGAGAGCGCGTGCAGATCGCCTATGCGCTTCACTGAAGCGAGAGCCATCAAAAACACTGTTTTGAAAGACAAATGTTTGAGGCTGATTGACTGGATAGGCTCGAAAGGGGCACCTTTCATGGCCGCCAGGACCGTAGAAAGGTCCCACATAGGGACTGAAGGAGGTCTGGGTGGATTCAGTCTCCTAGCTCCCCTGAGGAAGCGGATGACTAAATCATTCCTTCCCAGTGACTGACCCAGCGTTGAACCGGAGAACGCTGAAATAGCTGCCACGTACACTTTGAGCGTGGAAGGGGATCTGCCCTTATCCAACAGCTCTTGTAGGAAGGAGAGAACCTCCGCTACCTCACATTCGAGGGGTGAAAGGCTCCGAGCTGTACACCAGCCGGAGAAAACCGACCACTTTGAAGCGTAGAGCCGCCTGGTCGACGGCGCTCTAGCCTCCGTGATGGTATTCATGACTCCCTCTGCGAGACCAACGGGTATCCGTTGAGCGCCCACACATGAAGGGACCACAGTTCCGGGTGTGGGTGCCAGATCGAGCCCCTGGCCTGCGAGAGGAGATCTCTCCTCAACGGCACTGGCCATGGAGCGATGTCTGCTGACTGCATCAGAACTGGGAACCATGCCTGGTTCTTCCAGAACGGTGCTACAAGCAGCACTGGGCATTTCGTTTTCCTGACCCGTTCCAACACCTGAGGCAGGAGGGAGACGGGGGGAAAAGCGTATAGCGGGCAGCGCGGCCACCTTTGGGACAGCGCGCTGTCGGTCTTTGAAAAGAATGCGGGGCAGTGAGCGTTTTCGTGGGACGCGAATAGGTCCACCTCCGCTTTGCCGAATCTCTCCCACAACAGCCGGACTGTTTGTGGGTGTAGAGACCATTCGCCTGTAGGAACGTTGTTCCTGGACAGTCTGTCCGGGCCCACATTCAGAAGCCCGGGCACATGTACTGCTCTCAGCGAGCGTAAGTTGTGCTGAGCCCATAGTAGGAGGCGTTTCGCCAGCCTGTACAGGGATATGGAATTCAGACCGCCCTGGCGATTTATGTAGGACACCACTGCCATGTTGTCCGAACGGACTATGACGTGTTGGTCCTTGATGTGGGGACAAAAACGCGTCAGCGCGTTGTGCACTGCCAGCATTTCTAGGCAGTTTATGTGTTGGAGCTTTTCTCGTTCCGACCATAGGCCGAAGAACGGTCTGCCCTCGAGCAGTGCTCCCCATCCCGAGGTGGATGCGTCCGTAGACACCATCCTCACCCTCGAGGAAGTCCCCAGGCTTACACCTGATTGGTACCAGTCGTTCGCCATCCAAGGCACCAGGGCTGTGACACAGTCCTGATCGACCTTGAGGCGTAAATGACCGGACACCCACGCTCTGCGCGGAACCCGCGCTTTCAACCAGAACTGCAGCGGGCGCATGCGGAGCAAGCCCAGCCGGAGAACTGACGATGCTGAGGCCATGAGACCCAACATCCTTTGAAATTTCCTGAGCGGGGTGAAAGCGCCGCGGCGGAAAGACTTCGCCGCGCGCTGAATGTTCAGCACGCGCTGTGGCGACAGCCGCGCTGTCATAGACTGTGAGTCCAGAACTATACCCAGAAACGGAATCGTTTGACTGGGGTTCAGTGAACTCTTCGCCCAATTGACCGTGATACCAAGATTCTCGAGGTGATCGAGTAAAATGGCTCTGTGCTCTATGAGCTGAGATCGTGATTGGGCTAGGATCAACCAGTCGTCCAAATAGTTCAGCACTCGCATGCCTCTGAGTCTGAGAGGAGCGAGCGCTGCGTCCATGCATTTCGTAAATGTACGAGGTGCCAGGGACAAGCCGAAAGGCAGGACTGTATACTGGTATGTCTGACCCTCGAAGGCGAATCTCAAGAATCGCCTGTGATGTGACGCTATCTGTATTTGAAAATACGCGTCCTTCAGATCTATCGACATGAACCAGTCTTCCCGGCGAACATGCGCGAGAATTTTGCTGGTTGTGAGCATTTTGAAACGGCGTTTCACTAACACTCTGTTCAGTCGTCTTAGATCCAGAATGGGTCTGATACCGCCGTCCTTTTTGGGGACTAGAAAGTATCTGCTGTATATCCCCTGTTCGCTTTGAGCTCGGGGAACAAGCTCTATCGCCCCTTTGCTTATCAGTTTTGATATTTCGGCGCGAAGTAGGTGTGCTACTTTCAGCGGTACCGAAGTTTCGACGCGCGCTGTGAAGCGCGGAGGGCGTCGAAAAAAACTGTAGCGAGAAGCCTTTCTTTATAATGCCTAAGACCCAGTCCGAAACCCCTGGAAGCGCTGCCCATGCATCTGCATGGTTGGCTAAGGGCCGGATACAGAGCGCGCTCTGTTCGCCGTGCGACAGAGGTGCTACGGGGCTCACAAACGTAGGCGTTATGCCTGCGGCATTTGAGGCGGGGGGCGCGCTTAATACAGCGGGCGGAGCGCTCGTCCTCGACCTTACAACAGTGCTTGGCTGAGTGAGGGAGGGCTGCGCGAGTCCCGTGGGACTCATGTGTGCGAGTAGATGTGGGCTGGGAGCGGACACATTTACTGCTTTGGGCGCGCTGCCTGTGTAAGCAGCGCGCGCGCTCATAGGTCTCGTTTTTACAGAGAGCCTGTGATCTGATAGACATAGTGTTCGTGGGCACTGAGTAGTGGGCACTTTTACTATGTGGGGAGAGCAATCGACCTGAGTCGATTTTATTTGCGCGAGCCCTAAGTGCAGGGCTGTGCTTGTGTGTAGGGATGGGCACTGAGAAGTGGGCATCGACACTACATTTATAGCACCATCGGCCGTGGCCGGGACACCAGAAAATACCGTGAGTAAGTGTGGGCGCGGGAGAGCGGGCACAGTTACTGCAATGAGTGCACTGTCTGTCTGAGCAGAGTGAATGCACACGGGTTTCGTCTTTACAGAAACCACATGGCATGAAGAACATAGTGTTTGTGGGCACTAGGCAGTGGGCACGTTCACTATGTTGCGTGCGTGATCGACCCGAGTCGAATATATGAGCGCGGGCCCTGTGTGAAGGGCTGTGCTAGTGTGTAGGGATGGGCACTAGCAGTGGGCATCTTCTCTACACATATAGCATCATCGGCCGTGCTCGTGGGCAGCAAAAAACACGTCTGCAGTTGCCTCTCGGGGAACAAACAGAGTGATTTGCATTCGGCGGCATAAATATTTTCTGCCAGCCGGCCTGGGGTTCGAACCTCCTATCCCCCGCGCGCAAGTCTAAGAATCTACCACTGGACCACAGTGAAGATACATAGACAAAGTCAGCGCGAGTATTATCCGCACTGGCGTTTGCCTGCAGGCATGTACCACGTGCTCGTGGGCAGCAAAAAACACGTCTGCAGTTGCCTCTCGGGGAACAAACAGAGTGATTTGCATTCGGCGGCATAAATATTTTCTGCCGGCCTGGGGTTCGAACCTCCGATCGCCCGCGCGCAAGTCTAAGAATCTACCACTGGACCACAGTGAAGATACATAGACAAAGTCAGCGCGAGTATTATCCACACTGGCGTTTGCTTGCAGGCATGTACCACGTGCTCGTGGCCAGCAAAAAACACGTCTGCAGTTGCCTCTCGGGGAACAGACAGAGTGATTTGCATTTTCAGACGCCTGCAAAATGCCAGAATGTGAGAAGAGTGGAAATCGCCCAGTTTCAGCGGGGCTGAAAACACTCCATTCTCCTTTCGCCAGTGACGCGCGGGAACCGTAGAAACGGTGTTCGGTTGCAGGCAAGCGGGTACTACGCGCTCGCTGGCTGCAAAATGCATCTCTGCAGTCGCCTTCAGGGGACTTACAGAGCAAAGCATTGGCGGCATAAAAATATATGCCGCTAGACCGGGATCCGAACCCCGGTCTCCCGCGTGGATAACCTATAATTCCACCACTGAGCCACAGGGGGATACAGGCTTTGAAAGCGGCGTCAACATGTATTCTTCGGCGTTTGCTGGCAGGCAAGCGTGTAACAGACTCACTTGCTGCAATAATATTTCCAGTCGCCGAACAGGGAACTGAGAAATGTGAGAGAAAAGAGGTCAGACCGACCAACGGTGGGACTAAGAACACTCTTTTCTCCTTCGCCGGTGAATGACGTGTGAAGAGGCAGGGTAGCTTTTCTTGTAACGTAAAGAAAAACTAATCCCGCCATCCGCTTCCAGGAAGGGCAGCCTCGGAAGGATGCCCGGTGAGTCCTCAGAGTCACCGTAGGCAAATGGCTCGGAGTGAAGGCGTTCGCCGTCAGCGAGCGCGAGCGCTGCATGAGAAGGCATCTTGAAAAAGACGCAGCTCTTTTAGGGGTGTGTGTTGCAAAGCGAACACACACACACACACAAAAACAAGAACAAGAATGTAAAGGATATGGCGTCGGAAAGCGCAGCAGGTACGGCGGTAGAAGGCGGCGTTGGCCAGCGGCTTCAAGGGCTCGTCCCGCTGAAGTGCTTGCATCAGACGACGCGTGCTTCCTCGTGATCCAGCGATGCGTGCGCTTCGCTGAAGAGATTAAAATCAAGTGAATCAGCCTTCTCGAGCTCCTTTTATAGAGGTAAGCCACGCCCGTCTCGGCGGGAAGTGGCGAGGAGGGCGCGAAGCGCCCTCATTGGTCTGATGTTGCATCAGCCTGCGCTCGATAGGCTTATGCAGTTGCCGCAGAGCAGCCAATGAGCGGACAAGCCGTCTTGCTTCAGCTGTCTGCTGCTGCCGCAACGCGTTTTACATATATGAAAATTAAAGGATAATTTTTGCTTCAGTGTTTCGTGAAAAGAGACTTTTCCCGTAGCGTTTTTCAAACGCAGTACGAGAGAACTCTCGTAAGAGAACTGATCTGGCACCACGCCCGGACCGGATAGACAGCACCCTCCTTCCCTGCTCTTCTCCTTAAGATTTTCCTAGAGCATAATATAATAATGATCTTGTATCTCCTAATCACTTTTAGTTTTAAACCACTTGTTCTATTAAATTCACTAATATTCTCACTCGAATCAGTACACTTCTTACACATATATATATAATATCCTCTCTACTCTCTCTCTGCACTTTTTGCAGATCTCTCCTCCTAAAGACAAACAAACAAATAGTGTGCTTTTGCACCTTTTGACGCCCCCAATTCGCACTTCTTTCGTTTAAGACAAACAAACAAACATGTGAGTACCTCTCACTCACTGTGGCACACTTTCTCACGCCACGTAGCGCACTTTCTCACGCTACACGCACTTCCCGCGTTTTAAGACAAACAAACATATATGTGACGCAATCTCCACGTCACTGTAGCGCACTTCTTACGCTTACACGCGCTTCTCGCGTTTTAAGACAAACAAACATATATGTGACGCAATCTCCACGTCACTGTAGCGCACTTCTTATGCTTACACGCGCTTCTCGCGTTTTAAGACAAACAAACATATATGTGACGCAATCTCCACGTCACTGTAGCGCACTTCTTACGCTTACACGCGCTTCTCGCGTTTTAAGACAAACAAACACACAGTGCACTTCTCTCATCGTGTTATTCAAACACTCACAGACTCATACACTCACACACTCATACCATGCATGCACTTTCTCCCTAAGACCCAAAAATCAGACCCTTCCTCTTTTCTAATTTATTTTATCTTTTTTATGTTCTTTTATTTTATTCTTTCTAGGTTCTTTTGACGGTGGAGTATTTAAAATAATTAGCAACCAAGGTGACAGCTTACCAGCAGTGACCGCACAAAACAAAATATAAGCAAAGACTGCTTACCTTTATTTTTGGCCGGCCTTTTGTTTTGTGTGGTCTCCGCCAGGGCCCCCACCACGGCTCGCTTGACTCCCCTCCGCTCCTGGCTGCGCTCGCCAATTATGTTGTGGCGAATTCTTGATCTTTGGTTCAAGTCTTCAAAATCTGGTTCAGGTCTCAAAAGAAATCTTTCAGAGTCTAAGTTTCAGGTCTCAGGAGAAATAACTTTATTGACAAACAACAAAGTGAGAAGCCGGCTGGCCATCCGGACATCTGATCTTACAATGGTCTGCACTCATGTTTTATACCCTTTTTTACGTCATTTAATGTACACTTGGTGTCCAATTAGCGTTCATATAGTTATCTTTTTCTTCTTGCTCCTCCTCATCACTTCACCACGATTAGAAACACCTGCATTAATGTCTAATTTCTATTGGTGGCCATACTGGCGCATGCGCTTTTCTGACAATGACTTTGCATATGGTTTTTTGGGTACTTTTCCATCCCTATCCTCATTCAACCTTTCACCCAGTTTTTATGTCTTGTCCTCACACGACTCCTATCCTCACATGCACTTTTGACATGTCCTGTGTTTCCCATCATGCTTTGTTTTCTCTTTCTCCCTTAGTTGTAGGCCTCCCTTATCCTAGGCCTAGTTCCTTCAATGTTTGTATCATGCATTCGGACTCATGTATGAGACAAATGAAATTCTCCAACAATACATGCTTAAACAATTGCCTGATGGGCTGAATGAGCCCTTCTCTGATCACTGAGATTGTCTCTATAATCCTGTAAAGTAAAATAAATAAGAGGGATTCGGGCCGGAATTTTAGACTGGGCGTGACGTCATGCGCGTTCACGGCACGCTCACATAGCTATGCCTGACAGGTTTGTGTATTCGCCGGCATTCTCCGTAGAAGATGGATTGTAAGAGACCTGCTTATTGTTCATTTCAAACACCAACGCAAACTCCACGTAAGATAAAAAAAAGAAAACTTTTGTCCGTGAGCGTGCACACCTCTGGTTGCAGTTTCGCTAGAGGGGGCATAGTTCTGCAAAAACTCAGAGAATTGCTTAATGCACCTTTAACATGTTCATTGTACCAAGGGGGAGACTTATTTTTTTTGCTCACCTGTCTCAAAGGTGCAATACAGTCTAGTGTTTCTGTGCATATAATATTAAAACTATTAATAGTTTCTTCTACACCAAGATGTGGAGATAATAGGTCCACTTTCCTATACTGCAGCTTCTCCACAAAAGACACATTAAAATCTACATGTGAATTAGGTATTAGAGGACGATACAATCTTTTAGCTGCACAAAATTTTCTCGGCTGACAAGGAAGAGAAACAGTACATAAAATCGGATTATGGTCAGATAACACAAAATCCTCAATGATAATGTCCTTGACAACTAAGCCAAATGATAATATCAAGTCCAAAGTGTGGCCATGATTGTGTGTAGTAGGGCCATTCACCATTTGTTGGAACCCAAAGGAATCAATAAGATTTATAAAATCTTTTGCTAAAGGGTTTGATGGACAACATACATGAATATTCAAATCCCCCATTACTAGAATATGATCGTATTTTAAAACAATGTCAGATAAGAAAGCAGCCAGTTTTGAAATACAGTCCTTATTTGCTCTCGGTGGACGGTAAATAACCGCGCAAAAGACAGGTGTCGTTGATTGAATTTCAAAAGCTTAAAGTTCGAAGCTTGAAAATTGCTCAAATTGAAGTACGGTACAAATAAAATGTTCTTAAAAATAGAAGCCAGTCCTCCACCCCTTCCTATTTGTCGAGGAGAATTAAAAACTGAGAAGTTATTTGGTACGGCTTCTCCCAAAACGTATGTATTGTCAGTGTTCATCCAAGTTTCCGTAATAAAAGCAAAATCTAGATCCCGAGTTCTAATAAACTCGTTTAGGATAAAAGACTTGTTTTTCAGAGAGCGTACATTCATCAAAGCCAACCTTATAGCTGATCTCTCGACGTCCATAATCTCCAACGGCTGTCCACGTCCAAATGGGACAGGGTCGAAGATTCTGCGTCTCAATTCCATTCCGGTGGAAATATCGTGCACGCCGAAGATAATTCGCCACAGGCCCCTCCGGCACAACAGGCCGAATCCATCGAGACACCGCGCTCTCCGCACGCCAACACAGCACCCGACCGCCGCTCCAGCTCCACAGTGGCACATCCGCAAGTCGCGACACTCCCGGGAAGGAGATCAGGTATGCTTTTAGTTTGACCAACCTTCCTCCTCGCTTTCCACGGCGACGCTGTCTTTTTTCCGGCAAAGGGGACCAGGGATCATGTTGCAACCACGTAGGAATCCTTAGCAGCGGTTCTCTTACGAGAGGTTCTCTCGTATTGCGTAAGCTTGCTTACGCTGCGGGAAAGTCTTCTTTTCTCGAGATACTGAAGCCAAAATTATCCTTAATTTCATTTTTTGTCAACGCAGTGCAGCTGCGGGCAGCTGAGCTAGAGCGGCATACTGCGCGCTCATTGGCTGCCGCGCGGCAACTGCTTAAGCCTACCAGTGAGCCTGGCGTGACGTCACGCCCAATGAGGGCGCGCGCGCCCTCGCGCGTCACAGCCCGCCAGAATGGGCGGCGTCAGAGCGTATATAAGGAAGGCTCGTAGGCTATATTCTCTGATTTCTGTCTTTTCAGCGAAGCACTCGCATCGCTGATCTCGGAGAGGAAGCCGTCGCCGTTGTCCTTTAAGGCCCAGCTAACGAGCCAGCTTAGGTCAGCCTGAGGAAGCCGGACGATTTTCGCCGCCTTCAGCCTGCCGTGCCAGCTCAGCTATCCGGCGAATATCCTTTGCAAGCTCTTTTGTGTGTGTTCTTGCTTCCGCAGCACTTTTCTAAAAGAGCAGAGGCGTTGTTGCAAATGCCTCGCACCACGTGCGGCTCATGCCGCTCCGCGCTCAGCGACGGAGACCGCCATCTTAACTGCGCTCTCTGCCTGGGCCGGGACCACGCAGCCGTCGCGCTTTCCACGGGCGGCTGCGCTTTCTGTGAAGAGCTGCCGATGTCGACCCTGCGGGCTCGACTCGCCCTCTTCACGGAACCTGCTCCAACTGTCCTCGGGCCGCGTAAGAAGAAACGCCGCTCGCAGCGACCACCGGAGCCCGAGACTCGAGCCAAGGCCTCGCCGGAGCCTCTCCCGCGAGCCTCGCTCTCTCCTTCTCCGCCCCCGCTTCCCGACGCGCAGCCGACGGCTCACGCCCTCGATGCCGTCGCCTCAGGGGATGAAGCGGATGATGACGCGCTACTGGACACGTGCTCACTAATGGCGTCGGACAGCGAGGAATGGTCCGGTTCTGTCCGCTCCGCCTCCTCCACCAGAGCGTCCAGCAGGACTCACGCCAGTGTGGACGCCGAGCTTCTCCGCCTCCTCACGGCAGCAGTCGAACACCTGGGCCTCGAATGGTCCCCGCCAGCGGCGACCCCGCCCAACAGACTCGACGGGTGCTTCCTGCCCGCCAGTCGACGAGCTCCAGTGTCCAGGCCAGCGCCTTTTCTGCCGGAGCTTCACGAGGAGCTTACCAAATCCTGGGACGCTCCAGTTTCGGCCAGACTCCGTTCTCCGGCCTCATCTACTCTCTCTCGCGTAGACGGAGCCAAGGAGAAAGGGTATGACCGGATCCCACCGGTCGAACCAGCGGTTGCAGCGCATCTTTGCCCCCCATCCGCGAGATGGCGCTCAAAGACTGCCCTCCCGTCCAAGGCCTGCAGGACTACTTCGGCGTTTGCCAGCCGCGCTTTCTCCGCCGCTGGGCAAGCCGCCTCAGCCCTGCACACAATGGCGGTTTTACAAGTTTTCCAAGCCGACCTCCTCAGCCAGCTCGACGAGGGAAAACTTGATAAATCTGCTTTGACCGACCTGCGCAGTGCGACGGATCTCTCCCTTCGCACGACGAAAACAGCAGCCCAAGCGATCGGACGATCTATGGCTTCGCTGACTGTCATTGAGCGCCACCTCTGGCTAACGCTAGCCGACATGGGAGAGCAAGAGCGGTCCGTCTTTCTCAACGCCCCGCTCTCACCCGCCGGCCTCTTCGGCCCCGCGGTAAGTGGCCTCGTGGACAGCTTCTCGGAAGTTCAGAAGGCGTCACAGGCCATGAACCTCTTCCTGCCCCGCCGCTCGAGCTCCGCTGCAGGCCGCTCTAAAACTCAGCCTCCTGCACGCAGCCCCACGCGGCGCCCCTCCCGACCTCCAGCATCGCAGCAGCGTCAGCGCGGCCGACCCAGGTCCCGCTCCACCAGCCAACACAGGCCGCCACCCCCGCGGGGTCCCCGGCCTAGAGTTTCGCTGAAAACCGAGCCTGCGAAATCCTCCTAGCACTCGCAAGGAGGAAAAGACGGTTGAGTCCCGCCGCGGCCGGACCGCCGTCGAAGCTAACCTGTATCCCTCTGCCAGTCCCCTTGATAAAGGCTACTGCAGTAGTGTCCACCGCAGCCAACGAGCCAGTTTCTCAACTCTCTCGCCTGCACACAAACGCCGTTTTTACGGCGACCCAGATAAATCGAATAAAGAGTGTAAAATCTGGTCATCCGGCTCACGCCATCAGTGCTATGAGTGTAGTAAACATGCCCACACCCCAGTGTTCATCACTACACACAAGCACAATCCCCCCTGTGTACCCCACAGAGTGCACTCACATAAAGCGCGCTACGGCCGCTCGAGTGTTAGCTGTAGGTCACGTGCCCACAACCCAGTGCTCACACCTACACAGTGCCCGCTCTGCCTCACACATTCGGGGACGAAAGCACTCCACCGCCGGCTGTGCGTTAATAAAGAGTCCTGTGCCCGCTATACAGCACGCACGCTCTCATGTACACACTCACGAGCCCGCCCCGCTTCCGCGCCGCGAGCCGTCGCTCAAAACGCTCTCTCACAGCGTCATTCAGCCGGCTGCCGCTATCAGCGAGCCCCCGTCTCCCCTCACTGTCACTGCGCGACTCGCGCACATACCGCCACAGGCTCCCCGTCCCGCGCTGTGCGGCGGGCGGGACCCGGAGGCAATCCGACCCCTAGCTATGAGTGCGAATGCATGGAAAGCTATTCCGGGAATGTCGGAATGGGTATTAAACACAGTGATAAAGGGCTATTCGCTTCAATTCGCTCGCCGCCCCCCGCGTTTTCGCGCCCGGGTCGAGACACAAGTGAAAGCAGATGCAGCCCATCTGCTTCACACAGAGATAGCGAATTTACTGCACAAAGGTGCGATAGAACGGGTTCACCCTCTGGCTGCCGAGGCAGGCTTATACAGCCGCTATTTCCTCGTACCCAAGAAGGGCGGAGCGCTCAGACCTATACTAGATCTGAGATATTTGAACAAAGCGCTCGTGAAACGACCGTTCAAATGCTCACGACCGGTCAAATCCTCGCGCAGATTCGCCCGGGGGACTGGTTCATCTCTCTCGATCTGAAAGACGCGTATTTTCAGATTCAGATTATTCCCCGTCACAGGCCATTCTTGAGATTCGCCTTCGACGGTCAGGCATATCAGTACACCGTCCTGCCGTTCGGCTTGTCCCTGGCACCCCGTACTTTTACGAAGTGCATGGACGCGGCCCTCGCACCCCTGAGATCGAAAGGGATGCGAATTCTGAACTATCTGGACGATTGGCTCATTATAGCGCAGTCAACAGAGGAACTAGTTTCTCACAAGAAAGCGCTTCTCGGTCATTTGGAAAGCCTGGGTCTTTCCGTGAACTGGGACAAGAGCTCTCTAACCCCCAGCCAGTCTATCACTTTCCTGGGTATAGATCTGGATTCGGCGGCGATGACGGCCAGACTGTCAACACAGCGCGCGCGCCGTGTTCGGCACCTCGCCGCTTCCGTTCAGGTGGGAAAAGTTTTTCCCCTAAAAACCTTTCAGAGGCTCTTGGGCCATATGGCGTCAGCCGCAGCGGTCCTGCAGCTGGGTTTACTTCGAATGCGCCCGCTTCAGTGCTGGCTAAAGTCGGAAGTGTCCCGCAAAGCATGGATTTCGGGCCGTGCACCAGTCAGAGTGACTCAGCGCTGCGTCTCAGCCCTGCAGCCCTGGCTGGCGGCCGAATGGTTTCAGCGGGGAGTGTCGATGGGGGTCATCGCACACCGCAAAGTGGTCTCGACAGATGCGTCCAACATGGGTTGGGGAGCGACTCACGAGGGCAGTCCGATTTGCGGCCGGTGGTCGAATACGGAGAAAAGCCTTCACATAAACTGTCTAGAGATGCTGGCGGTCGAGAAAGCGCTGAAGCACTTTCTACCACTCCTACGGGGACACCATGTGCTAGTCCGCTCGGACAACATGTCAGTAGTGTCTTACGTGAACCGCCAGGGCGGAATCAGATCCAGAGCCCTGCGCGCTCTCACAGAGCGCCTCCTATCCTGGGCTCAGGGCCCGCTGCGCTCCCTAAGGGCAGCTCATGTACCCGGTCGTTTCAACGACGGCCCGGACAGACTGTCCAGGGACAACGTTCCCCCAGGGGAATGGTCTCTACACCGCCAGACGGTCCAAGCGCTTTGGCATCGCTTTGGCAAAGCGGAGATCGACCTCTTCGCCGCGAGCGAGAACGCTCAGTGCCAGAGGTTTTTCTCGAAACACGAGGACGCGCTGGCCCAGACCTGGCCCAGCGTTCCGCTGTATGCGTTCCCCCCGATCTCGATGCTGCCTCAAGTGCTAGCGAGGATCAGGGAGACGAACTGCGCAGCGCTCCTCATAGCCCCGCGCTGGGAAAACCAACCATGGTTTCCCGAGCTAATGAGGCTGACAGACACAGCCCCATGGCCGATCCCGGTGAGGAGAGATCTTCTCTCTCAAGCTCGAGGATCGATTCTGCATCCCCATCCAGAGCACTGGTCTCTGCATGCGTGGGAAATCAACGGATATTCGTTGATCTGCCAGAAGGGGTAATTAACACGATCACGCAGTCCAGAGCCCCCTCGACGAGGCGGCTCTATGCGTCTAAATGGTCAGTGTTTAACAAATGGTGTGTGAAAATGGGTTCTAATGCTCAGTCCTGTGGAGTCCCACAGGTATTGAACTTTCTCCAAGAGATGTTGGACGCGGGCAGGTCCCCCTCCACGCTCAAGGTTTACGTCGCGGCCATAGCAGCGTTCGCCGATTCGGCGCGCGGCCGCTCACTGGGCAGGGATGAACTCATCACCCGTTTTCTGCGCGGGGCCAGGAGGATGAACCCTCCCCGGCCCCCGTCAGTCCCTATTTGGGACCTGTCCCTGGTCCTAGAGTCCCTGAAAGTGCATCCGTTCGAGCCTTTGGACTCTGTGGAGTTGAAATACTTGACGCTTAAAACCGTTTTTCTGCTAGCTCTGGCTTCAGTCAAACGAGTGGGTGATTTGCATGCGCTGTCTGTCAGCGCGTCGTGCCTCGAGTTTGGACCTAACGACTCGTTAGCCATTCTCAAACCGAAGCACGGCTATGTCCCCAAAGTGTTAGGTACTCCCTTTAGGGCTCAAGTCATTACCCTATCGGCCCTGCCGTCATCCGGCAGTGAGGAGGGTGTCAACCGCCTTTGCCCGGTCAGGGCGTTAAGGTGTTATGTCACGCGCTCTGCAGCCTTCAGGCTCTCAGAGCAGCTTTTCGTTTCGTTTGGAGGGCGCGCTAAGGGTCGCGCCGCCTCGAAACAGACGCTATCCAGATGAATAGCGGACGCTATTGCGGCAGCATATGCGTCAAAAGACCTGCAATGTCCGTTGGGCATACGGGCTCATTCCACCAGAGGCATGGCCTCATCGTGGGCATGGTCCAGCGGGATTTCCATTCATGACATTTGTATGGCGGCGGGCTGGGCGTCCCCCTCCACTTTTGTTAGGTTTTATAACCTGGAAGTTCCCGCTCTGCAGGCAAAACTTCTGTCAGTCTAGTCGTGTTCATGTCCTGCCCATATGCGCAGGTTGTACTATTGACTAGCTTGTCTGTTGAGCTGCACGCTCAGGGTCAGTATACATAGACCGGCCTTGCCGTTCTTGCGTTCCCTAGATGTGCTTATGAACATGTGTTGGCCCGCACCGCTGGCCACCTGTTTTTCACCTCTATGCTCTTCATAGAGTCATATGTGATTGTTAGGCTCGCACGGCGTGGACAAGGGGTTCCCGCAGCGTAAGCAAGCTTACGCAATACGAGAGAACCTCTCGTAAGAGAACGATACTCGGTTACTCACGTAACCTCGGTTCTCTCTAGAGAGGGAACGAGTATTGCGTTCCCTGCCGTGCTTGAAGCCTGTAGCTCGTGTCGCTTCATTCGACAGAAAACAGAGAATATAGCCTACGAGCCTTCCTTATATACGCTCTGACGCCGCCCATTCTGGCGGGCTGTGACGCGCGAGGGCGCGCGCGCCCTCATTGGGCGTGACGTCACGCCAGGCTCACTGGTAGGCTTAAGCAGTTGCCGCGCGGCAGCCAATGAGCGTGCAGTATGCCGCTCTAGCTCAGCTGCCCGCAGCTGCACTGCGTTGACAAAAAATTAAATTAAGGATAATTTTGGCTTCAGTATCTCGAGAAAAGAAGACTTTCCCGCAGCGTAAGCAAGCTTACGCAATACTCGTTCCCTCTCTAGAGAGAACCGAGGTTACGTGAGTAACCGAGTATCGTTTTATAACATAGGACTGGATTTCCTGCTGAGCTTCTTTGGAATGTTTCTCAAATATATTTAGGATATTTAAAAGTGTAGAACGATCATACACCAGTGCAGTGCTAGAGTCATGTATAAACAAAGTCATAAGTAGAATGAAAACAGTGATAAAAAACAGACTATACACGGGCAGGCGGCCATTGACATCGGCGCCATCTTGCTCTGGATTTGTCACTGGATACACAAAAATTGTCACATTACAAAATATATTCTTGAGTCGCTCTGATAATAAATAACTTCACGATTTTAACACAGTTTACCAGAAAAATGATGGATGACTATAGCACATGTAACCCTGTTGAAATATATTTATTAGTATAAGATATATAAGTTTGAATAAATCATTTCATAGTTTAATAAATAGAATTTAAGGTTCATTATCTTCATCTTTTATATATTTGAGCATCTGGATTCCACAAAGTTCTACATAGTAACAAGGTTCAGCACAGTAGGCAAAACTAAAGAAAGATACATGCTCAAATGAATAAGTAAGTAAATAAATTTTTTAAAAAAACGTGGATATGATGCTCAAAAGGAGTAGGCAGAAGCTTAAGCTTATTGACGCCTACCCCCTTTTATACATTTAAGCAGTAGATACATTTACTATAATCAAGAAGACAATTGACACACAATTATGTTGTCCTATTCCAGTAACTATACAATCAACAATATTAACTCACAACCATTCTGCTGATTCCAAGACAAGGAAAGAAGACTCCTCAACAAGTACAAAAACCCATCATTGCCAGTAACAACTAGTCACCAATCTTTTAATTTGATCTTTTGTTCCTTGTTGTTATTAATTCAATACATTTAATGGCCACAATTGTTTATAATTATAAATAGTTTAATTATATTATCTTTATTATCTTATATTATCTTTTTAGTTTGCCAGTCACAAAAAAACAACATAAATAGATTGCTCCGCAACTAATTCCATTTCCACACTTAAGGACATTCTTCCATCCTGTACTTAGACAGTATGACTTGTTTATACTTTGATTTGAATTGATAAATGAATGGGCAATGCTTGAGTTGGGCTCTCAGGTTATTCCAGAGCCTGACACCACACACAGACACACACATACTTTTCCTCGTAGTTCTGAAAGTCGGTACTTTAAGTTGGCCATAACCTCTCAAATTGTAACAGCTATCTCTTTTTATAAATAATTTTATAATATTTTTTGAATATTTGCTGGTAGTAGGACCCAATTTGCTTTATACACTAATTGTGCAGTATAAAAATCAATTAAGTCCATAAATTTAAGCATGTTAGTTTTTACAAAGTAAGTAACATGCTAATGAAGGTTAAAAAGTTAAGATTCATTGACCAGTAATGAAGTTATAATTTTGCTCAATGAGAGAAATGTATATTGGGTAATGTTCATGGTTTACTGAATACAGCATTTAAAATGTTAAATATTTGTTGGGTAATACAGTTGGTATTCAACCAGAATAATAATTTTGGGATGTGTATTTGCTGCCCTTTACCGCTAAGTGCTTGAGCACCTGCCCCTTTGCCCCTTGGTGCTCAAAGTGCCCTTTTGTCAAGGCAAAATTTCCTCTCCTTTTTTTGTAATTAAAGGCCCTTTTGTGGATGCCTGCCCAATCGAACTATTAGTAAAATTAATGAATAATAATTTAGCCATAAATAAAAAAAATGACCCACATGATGACCTTTCACCTGACGAAACTCATCCGGGACGATTCCTCACGCTGCACGCGCATTTTTTAATTCGGCGCGGCTACGCGCACTACCAGAGGATATCTTCAACTCTGCGGCTGCTGGTAAGTGGCGTTTCATTCTCAGCGAAGTGATTTTAATGTTTGTTTACTTATTAGGGCCCAAGCCCTGAAAGGGCGAAGGCCCTATTGTTTCCGGTAGGATTATTTATTAGGGCCCAAGCCCTGAAAGGGCGAAGGCCCTATTGTTTTCGGTAGGATTATTTGTTATTATTATTAGGGCCCAAGCCCTGAAAGGGCTAAGGCCCTATTGTTTTCGGTAGGATTATTTTTTCTATTATTAGGGCCCAAGCCACTTACCCAAGCCCTGAAAGGGCGAAGGCCCTATTGTTTTCGGTAGGATTATTTTTTTCTATTATTAGGGCCCAAGCCCTGAAAGGGCGAAGGCCCTATTGTTTTCGGTAGGATTATTGTTTATTAGGGCCCAAGCCCTGAAAGGGCGAAGGCCCTATTGTTTCCGGTAGGATTATTTATTATTATTATTAGGGCCCAAGCCCTGAAATGGCGAAGGCCCTATTGTTTCCGGTAGGATTATTAGGGCCCAAGCCCTGAAAGGGCGAAGGCCCTATTGTTTCCGGTAGGATTATTAGGGCCCAAGCCCTGAAAGGGCGAAGGCCCTATTGTTTCCGGTAGGATTATTTATTAGGGCCCAAGCCCTGAAAGGGCGAAGGCCCTATTGTTTTCGGTAGGATTATTTGTTATTATTATTAGGGCCCAAGCCCTGAAAGATTAAAAATTTTGGCCAGCTCCTGCGCCTAGGCCCTTTGAGACAGACACACCGTTCCAACTTTAAAACGTACGGTCAGTACCGGTTTAAGTTGCTCGCGAAGATGACATCACGAGTCCATGTCGTTTGTCCGCCACACTGGATTGAACAGAAAGCGAAACTAAATTTTCACAGGTCACAAATTTAGTCCGAACTTCACGAAACTGGACGTGCATGATCCTTGGACCAAGCCTCACAAAAGTTACTAGAAGGATTTTTGATTTTCGGAAGCGTTTGCCCGTCACAGCCAAACGAAATCAGCGGCGTAGTCGCCAAAACAGGAAGTAGTTCATATTTCAGGTACTCTATCATGTATCAAAACCAAACTTTGTACATTAACTCAAGACTCCAATGTGAGGATGTACAAGATTAAAAAAATTAAAAAAAAAATCCAAAATTTTACATAATTTGGCAACCCCCCCCCCCAGCTATTTGGTCAGCTCCTGCGCCTAGGCCCTTTGAGACAGAGACACCGTTCCAACTTTAAAACGTCTGGTCAGTACCGGTGTAAGTTGCTCGCGAAGATGACATCATGAGTCCATGTCGTTTGTCCGCAATATTGGATTGAACAGAAAGCGAAACTAAAGTTTCACAGGTCACAAATTTGGTCCGAACTTCACGAAACTGGACGTACATGATCCTTGGACCAAGCCTCACAAAAGTTACTAGAAGGATTTTTGATTTTCGGAAGCGTTTGCCCGTCACAGCCAAACGAAATCGGCGGCATAGTCGCCAAACAGGAAGTCGTCCATATCTCAGGAACGCTGTCACGTATCGAAACCAAACTTTGTACATGAACTCGGGACTCCAATGTGAGGAAGCACAAGATGTGAATTTTTTTATTTTATTTTTTATTTCAGGCTAATTGACAAACCCATTTACCTATGTCTATGCAAAAGACCTCACACTTTTAATGTTAATGCATTTAGACAGTAGGTGGCACTGTTGTATTACATTTCACAGAGCTGGCAAGTCAGTGTATAGACTGCATTCGTTTTTACTAGGTTTGTCTTAATAAATGCTAGGCCTGAATTTCGTTTTTTGCATCGGTCTAATTTAATCATCTTCATTTATACAGATTTGTATGCATGAATTGTGCATTTCCAGTTCTCAAAACAGTTAATAAAAAATAATGAAAAAAACATATCGAAGAAACAATTCATTGTCTGTGGTTGTGTTTGTGCGCACGGGAAATATGCTGCGCATAACAATAGAAAACAATGAGAAATGTGCAGTCACATGCTCAAACAATCAACAACTTCGTCTAGAGGTGTGTTGTGGACTGCGAAGTGGACTTCACAGGGTATTCCGCCATCTTAAGTGAGATTCCAATCCGAAGGGAGCGAACATGTTCAGTTCGAAGGGCACTGCGCACGGCATAGGGAATAAGGGAACATCGATACATCACTTCACAGGAAGTGGAGAGCGATGATTACACAACTGTCATTTCGCGCACCACGTCATCACCAGTCAGAACGGTTATAACTAACGATGGAGGAGTTTACGTATGTGTGTAAGTATTCGTACATTTCGCCATTGTTATACAAATGACAGTATTTTAACGGTTATTGTTGTGAATATTACATATACTACATTTGATGATAATAATTTACCTCAGTGAATGCACCAACTTAGCTAGTTTGTGAAGTAAAAAGTGATTTTATTTTAGGTTGTTGAAAATAGTGCAATATAATTGTAAATATATAATATAATAATAAAAATTAAAATATGAATGTAGTCCTATATATATTTATGTTATATAATAATCTGCGCGACCCCGTCGTTGACTTTCTTTGATGACGTTTGCACAGGGCGTTTCAAATGAGCAGTTATTGTCAGTGAAGTCCACTTCAACTGATATACCGTGCTCAGGGAGTAGGGGAGCAGTGAACACTGCGTATGGACCCTGTCGAATGGATCGCACCTTAGATGTGTAAAAACAAGTGGAAAGCGCGAGCGCGCCACTGTCTCCTTTCCACAAGCGCTTGCACAATCTTGAAAAAAGTACTATTGTTGAAATTCTTTAATCAAGCAATCTTCAACGCACCCTTATCCACTATCTGCTAACGTTAGTGAACCGCACCCGAGCAAGCACACTTTGCAGTTCCCCCGGAAATGCATTTTTCTAGTTATTATTATTATTAGGGCCCAAGCCCTGAAAGGGCGAAGGCCCTATTGTTTTCGGTAGGATTATTGTTTATTATTATTATTATTAGGGCCCGAGCACCGATGGTGTGAGGACCCTCTTGGAATTGCTCTGTTTATTATTAGGGCCCGAGCACCGATGGTGTGAGGACCCTCTTGGAATTGCTCTGTTTATTAGGGCCCGAGCACCGATGGTGTGAGGACCCTCTTGGAATTGCTCTGTTTATTATTATTATTAGGGCCCGAGCACCGATGGTGTGAGGACCCTCTTGGAATTGCTCTGTTTATTATTAGGGCCCAAGCCCTGAAAGGGCGAAGGCCCTATTGTTTTCGTTAGGATTATTAGGGCCCAAGCCCAAAGGGCGAAGGCCCTTTTGTTTTCGTTAGGATTATTATTATTATTATTATTATTATTATTATTATTATTGTTCTTCAAGGGTTCGGGGGCTTTTGGGGCCTTTAACGTGCTCAAAAACTCATGAAACTTTGCACGCAGGTCAGAACCCGCGGCCATTAGGGCCGGGCTGAAGCTGGTACCCGGGCGTGGCAGGGGGGCTCAACAGCGCCCCCTGGTACGGAATCCGAACACTTGTCCATAAATCAAACACACTTGCATGTAATAATATGAAACTCGGAACACATATAGATCTCATCGGGTCGAACAACTTTCGTGCTCTAAGTTTTACGCCAGCCCAACAGGAAGTCGGCTATTATGGGTTGTTTGGAAACGCATGCTGTGGAATTTAATGTACTCCTCCTAGGGAATTCATCCAATCGCCTCCAAACTCGGTCAGCATAAAGTCAAGACATTGAGGATGCTAAATTGCGGACGGATTTTTGATATCTCGAACGGTTTGGCCGTGGCGAAGACACGAATTTATGGCGAATAATGGAAACAGGAAGTGTGTTATAACTTCTGCATACATTAACTGATCTTGATTAAACTTCAGCAGTGTGTTCGTTGTAAGAGACCGATCACATGGATGTGACTACTGTGAGTCAAAGTTATAGCGCCACCAACTGGCAGCAGGAAGTGTGTCCCTTTCAAAATGCTTTAAAATCACCCTCTTATTTTTACCCAATTTGCTTCAAACTTTATGTGTATAATGTAAACACACGGCAGATGTAGACCTGTGAAAGGATTTTTGATATCTTTAATAATGTTGCCATGGCAACGCTTCAAACTTTAATATTCTTTTTTGATGCTTTTGAGACTCTTAACATACTTGAAATTGCATGAAACTCGACAGACACATCACATTTATTAGCCCGTAGACATGTGCAGAGTTTCAGAAACGGGCGTGGTGAGGGGCTCAGTAGCGCCACCTTTAGTCATAAGTGGGGGAGTTAGTTTTATCAACAGCAACAAAAATTGGTATGTGTATTGTTCTCATCAAGACGGACAACTTTCTAATTTACATTAACCATCTCAGACCAACAGGAAGAGAGATATTTTGGTTTGAATGTGGATTTTCTGAAGAATTTTGTCTCCCTCTCTCTGTGTCTGTGTGTGTGTGAGGGGAGGGGGGGATTTGACTATTGCTTTTATATTGTTAATCAAGGTTTCAGGGGCTTTTGGGGTCCTTAACGTGCTCAAAAACTCTTGAAACTTTGCACACAGGTCAGAACCCACGGCCATCAGGGCCGGGCTGAAGCTGGTACCCGGGCGTGGCTGGGGGGCTCAACAGCGCCCCCTTGAACGGGGTTCTAAAACTTGGTCCATATATCAAACACGCTTGCATGAATTAATATGAAACTCGGTACACATATAGATTTCATCGTGCCGAACAACTTTCCCCTGGTCAAATTTTACGCCAGCCCAACAGGAAGTTGGCTATTATGGGTTGTTTGGAAAACGCTTGCTGTGGAATGTGAAATACTCCTCCTAGAAAATTCACCGTGTCCCCTCCAAACTCGGTGTGCATGTAGTCAAGACTTTCAGGATGCTAAATTGCGGACGGATTTTTGATATCTCGAACGGTTTGGCCGCGGCGAGGAATCGAATTTATGGCGAGAAAAGAGAAACACGGAAGTGGAATAACTTCTGCATACATTAACTGATCTTGATGAAACTTCAGCAGTGTGTTCGTGGTAAGAGGCCGATCAGATGGATGTAGCTATTGTGAGTCAAAGTTATAGCGCCACCAACTGGCAGCAGGAAGTGTGTCACTTTCAACATGCTTTTGACAAAAGTGGGGGGGTTAGTTTTAACTACAGTAAAATAAAAATAGTTTGTATATTGTTCTCATCAAGCCGGACAACTTTCTAATTTACATTCATTAGCTCTGGCCATCAGGAAGTCAGATATTTTGGTCTGAATGTGGATTTTTTTGCTAAATCAGCCTCTGAATTTTTAGCCACTCCTCTTAAACTATTTATTTTATTCCCACCAAACTTTTTCAACATGATGAAACTACATTAAATATGCTATATTGTGAATGGATAATAAATATCTCAAACGGTTTTGCTATGGCGAGGGATTAAAGTAATGTCCAAAAAGGAAACACTACAAATCTTCTAAAAATGTAATTATATACCATTTATTTCTATATAAAAGTATACAAATATCACAACTAAACCCATTTTATTCTGTTTTTGCAATTCAAGAAGAATGAAAAAGTTAAAAACAGGCTATTTAGTGCTATTTGGTTAAACAAAAAAAAGTAAACATAGGGCTATACTGCCCTCTTGTGTCCAAAAGGACATCAAAATAGTATATAAAACTTTTTACCAGGCCAATATTGTATTTAAATATACATTTATTAGGTATGTGTCTGAGGATATTTTCCCACCGGTTAATCGACGTGTGACACGAGTGGGTGCTTTTAAATCGCTAATATAAAAGTGAAAGAAAAACACGTTGGAAAGAATGATGCTTTTAAACAACACTAAACCGCCATTAGGTGTCGCCAGGCATCCATCTTAATAAGCGAGTCATTGATTCATTCGTTCAAACGATTCGTTCGAATGAGTCGATCATGATTAAGACAGATGTTTATGGATTGATCATTCAATCTTTGAGTCAACCGATTCGTTAAAAATGCTGAATCGTTCAGTTATGAGAAAACACGTGATGCGTGATGGTTCTGCTGTGATCTTTGTTTAACTATTTTCGCTGCTGAAACAGAACAAAAACAGTCAACATTGCATCTAAAATGTAAGTGACTTAATTGTAACTGTTTATTAACCTGTTGTATGAAATCTAGGGGTGGGAGAAAAAATTGATTCTTAGATGCATCGCGATGCGGACGTGGACGATTCTGAATCGATTCACAAATGTCAAAAAATCGATTCTCTAAAAAAATATTTTTCTAATAACGTAATATTGACGGAACGCAAAAGGCGGAACTCTAAGCGGACGTGCGTGCAGTCTGTGGCGCGCACATAACAGAGAAGTTTCTTCTGCTCACCAAGGCTGCATTTATTTGATTAAAAATACAAACAAAAACAGTAATATTGTAAAATATTATTCCAATTTAAAACAGCTGCTTTCTATTTGAATATATTTTAAACTGTTATTTATTCCTGTGATCAAAGCGGAGTCACTGTCACATGATCCTTCAGAAATTATTCTAATATGATGATTGATGCTCAAGAAACATTCATTATTATTTTAAATGTCGAAAACAGTTGTGTACAGTCTTTGATGAATAGAAAGTTCAAAAGAACAGCATTTATCTGAAATCTAAAGCTTTTGTAACGTTAAACACTACTGCTCAAAAGTTTGGGGTTAGTAATAATTAAAATTTTATTTTTGGGGGAAAGAAATAAAATAAATCAGTACTTTTATTTATGAAGGATGAGTTAAACTGATCAACAGTTACAGTAAAGACATTTATAATGTTAAAAAAAAATTATATTTGAAATATATGCTGTTCTTTTGAACTTTACATTCATCAAAGCATTTAGAAAAAAAAAATCTGTACACAACTGTTTTCAACATTGAAAATAATAATGAATATTTATTGAGCATCAATCATCATATTAGTATGATTTCTGAAGGATCATGTGACTGAAGACTGGAGTAATGATGCTGAAAACTCAACTTTGATCACAGAAATTAATTACTATGTAAAATATTTTAAAATTGAAAACAGCTGTTTTAAATTGGAATAATATTTCACAATATTACTGTTTTTGTTTGTATTTTTAATCAAATAAATGCAGCCTTGGTGAGCAGAAGAGACTTCTCCTAAAAACATTAAAAATCTTACTGACCCCAAACTTTTGAACGGTAATATATATATATATATATATATATATATATATATATATATGTATGTGTGTGTATGTATGTATATATATATATGTATATATATATATATATATATATATATATATATATATATATATATATATGTATATATATATGTATATATATATATATATATGTATATATATATATATATATGTATATATATATATATATATGTATATATATATATATATATATATATATATATATGTATGTGTGTGTGTGTGTGTATATATATATATATATATATATATATATATATATACAGTGAGGAAAATAAGTATTTGAACACCCTGCTATTTTGCAAGTTCTCCCACTTAGAAATCATGGAGGGGTCTGAAATTGTCATCGTAGGTGCATGTCCACTGTGAGAGACATAATCTAAAAAAACAAATCCAGAAATCACAATGTATGATTTTTTAACTATTTATTTGTATGATACAGCTGCAAATAAGTATTTGAACACCTGAGAAAATCAATGTTAATATTTGGTACAGTAGCCTTTGTTTGCAATTACAGAGGTCAAACGTTTCCTGTAGTTTTTCACCAGGTTTGCACACACTGCAGGAGGGATTTTGGCCCACTCCTCCACACAGATCTTCTCTAGATCAGTCAGGTTTCTGGGCTGTCGCTGAGAAACACAGAGTTTGAGCTCCCTCCAAAGATTCTCTATTGGGTTTAGGTCTGGAGACTGGCTAGGCCACGCCAGAACCTTGATATGCTTCTTACAGAGCCACTCCTTGGTTATCCTGGCTGTGTGCTTCGGGTCATTGTCATGTTGGAAGACCCAGCCTCGACCCATCTTCAATGCTCTAACTGAGGGAAGGAGGTTGTTCCCCAAAATCTCGCAATACATGGCCCCGGTCATCCTCTCCTTAATACAGTGCAGTCGCCCTGTCCCATGTGCAGAAAAACACCCCCAAAGCATGATGCTACCACCCCCATGCTTCACAGTAGGGATGGTGTTCTTGGGATGGTACTCATCATTCTTCTTCCTCCAAACACGTTTAGTGGAATTATGACCAAAAAGTTCTATTTTGGTCTCATCTGACCACATGACTTTCTCCCATGACTCCTCTGGATCATCCAAATGGTCATTGGCAAACTTAAGACGGGCCTTGACATGTGCTGGTTTAAGCAGGGGAACCTTCCGTGCCATGCATGATTTCAAACCATGACGTCTTAGTGTATTACCAACAGTAACCTTGGAAATGGTGGTCCCAGCTCTTTTCAGGTCATTGACCAGCTCCTCCCGTGTATTTCTGGTCTGATTTCTCACCTTTCTTAGGATCATTGAGACCCCACAAGGTGAGATCTTGCATGGAGCCCCAGTCCGAGGGAGATTGACAGTCATGTTTAGCTTCTTCCATTTTCTAATGATTGCTCCAACAGTGGACCTTTTTTCACCAAGCTGCTTGGCAATTTCCCCGTAGCCCTTTCCAGCCTTGTGGAGGTGTGCAATTTTGTCTCTAGTGTCTTTGGACAGCTCTTTGGTCTTGGCCATGTTAGTAGTTGGATTCTTACTGATTGTATGGGGTGGACAGGTGTCTTTATGCAGCTAACGACCTCAAACAGGTGCATCTAATTTAGGATAATAAATGGAGTGGAGGTGGACATTTTAAAGGCAGACTAACAGGTCTTTGAGGGTCAGAATTCTAGCTGATAGACAGGTGTTCAAATACTTATTTGCAGCTGTATCATACAAATAAATAGTTAAAAAATCATACATTGTGATTTCTGGATTTTTTTTTTAGATTATGTCTCTCACAGTGGACATGCACCTACGATGACAATTTCAGACCCCTCCATGATTTCCAAGTGGGAGAACTTGCAAAATAGCAGGGTGTTCAAATACTTATTTTCCTCACTGTATATATATATATATATATAAATATAGCTGCGAGCAGCGATGGAGGGCCAAAGCCGGCGGTACCGCCACCCCGGTGCCTTTAGGTAACTAAAGGTACCGGGGTTGCGGTGCCACCGGCTTGGGCCCGCAATCGCTGCTTGCAGCTATATTTATTATTATTCTTCTCCGCATTGAATTGCATTTTTGAGGGCCTAAACATGCTCGAAAACTCACGAAACTTTGCACACACGTCAGAACTGGCGAAAATTTACATCTGATATAGGTTTCAGAATTGGACGGGGCAAAATGGCTCGATAGCGCCACCTATAAAAGTTCAACGGAGTGCGCCTCCCGCATCGTTCCACGTACGTGCACGAAATTCGGTACATACATGTAATTACCTAATACCTACAAAAAAGTCTCTTGGAGCGTAGCCCTAAACACAACAGGAAGTCAGCCATTTTGAACTTCCTCTCAGATTTTTGTGCAGTTTTTGCCATTTTCAGGCCTCGTACTTTAACGAACTCCTCCTACAGTTTTAATCTGATCATCTTCAAATTTGGTGAGTGTAATCTTCAGGCCTTTGCGACGTTAAATTGCGAAGATCTTGAGTTTTCGTCGAAGTGCGGGTCCTCGGCGGCCTGACAAATTTCGATGTTTCGCCATGAAACAGGAAGTTGCTGTAACTCAGGCATGGAATGTCCAATCTGCCCCAAACTTCACACTTTTGATAAGAGTTCTGTCCTGAACACATGACCATGCTCATATTCAGTTATAGTCATAGCGCCACCTGCTGGCAACAGGAAGTGACATGTTTAACACTGTTATGGACTCCTAATAACATATAAAAAAGTGCCAGCAAGTGCTAAACATGCTAACAACATACTAGAAGCATGCTAAAACATGCTAGCAAACTCTTAGCTAAGTGCTAAAGCATGCTATTATTGCAATTAAATAGGAATTTGCTGTAACTCAGGCATGGAATGTCCAATCTGCCCCAAACTTCACACATTTTAACAGCAATAACACAACACAGATGTGGCAGGGGGTCCAGCACATCACCAGTTACAAATCCGGAAACCGCACAGTTGCAGTCGGTGATGCTTCGCTGACAGAGGAGCTGAACCACTTCTTCGCCCGCTTAGAGGCAGAGAAACCGGAGGCAACTATATTACATTCTCCAGTCCATAGCAGCAACATCCTCATTGTGGAGGAGCATGAGGTGAGGCGCACACTGAGAGCGGTGAATCCGAGGAAAGCTGCGGGACCCGATGCCATACCGGGACGGGTGCTGAAGGAATGTGCGGACCAGCTGGCTGGGGTCTTTACCAAGATCTTCAACCGGTCCCTATCCCAGTCCACCGTCCCAGCCTGCCTGAAGTCCTCTACCATAGTTCCACTGCCAAAAAAGACCAACATCAGCAGCCTGAATGACTACCGTCCAGTGGCACTAACTCCCATCATTATGAAGTGCTTTGAAAAACTGGTGAAGTCTTACATAATCTCTAACCTCCCACCTATGCTTGACATACACCAGTTCGCTTACAGAGAAAATAGGTCTACAGAGGACGCCATAGCCACAACTCTCCACACGGCTCTGACTCATCTAGAGCAGCGGGGGAGCTACGCTAGGCTGCTGTTTGTGGACTTTACCTCTGCTTTTAATACCATACTTCCTCACAGACTGTTTACTAAACTGATAAATCTGGGTCTACCTCACTCAATCTGCTGCTGGATTAAGGATTTCCTGACAGATCGCTCCCAGAGGGTGAGAGTGGGCCCCCACATCTCATCAGCTCTCAGTCTCAGCACTGGCTCCCCACAGGGCTGTGTGCTGAGCCCCCTGCTCTACACTTTGTATACTCACGACTGTACCCCTGCTCACTCCAGAAATAGTATCATTAAATTTGCGGATGACACCACCGTAGTGGGGCTCATCTCGGGGGGAGATGAGTCCGCTTATCGAGATGAGGTGGAGCGGCTGTCTGTGTGGTGCAGGGATAACAACCTGGTCCTCAACACCACCAAAACCAAGGAGTTGATAATTGACTACAGGAAAAATAAAACTGATATTCAGCCCCTTTTCATCAGCGGGGAATGTGTGGAGAGGGTCCCGGACTTCCGGTTCTTGGGCGTGTACATAAAGGAGGACCTAACCTGGAGCACTAATATCACAGTATTGGTTAAGAAGGCACAGCAGAGACTTTACTTCCTGAGGATTCTTAGGAAGAACCACCTGACCCAAAAAGTGCTTATGTCCTTCTACCACTGCTCCATAGAGAGCATACTGACTTATTGTATCTGTGTGTGGTTCGCGAGCTGCACAGAGACAGAGAGGAAAGCACTCCAGAGGGTCGTCACCACCGCCCAGAAGATTATTGGCTGCCCTCTCCCCTCCCTAAAGGATCTTTATAGTTTGCGCTGCCTCAAAAAAAGCACAGAACATAATAAAGGATCCATCTCACCCAGGACATTCCCTATTTGAACTGTTGCCCTCTGGGAGACGTTACAGGACAATGAAGACACGAACAAATAGATTAAAAAACAGTTTTTATCCTAAAGCAATAGCAGCACTGAACACATTTTGAAATACAGTATTGGGAGATGTATCATTTATATGTATATTGTATATTGTATATTGCATATTTACTATATACATATATATAAAATGTATATTTTATAAAGTGTATTGATCTGTTGTGTTTTTGGGAGATATATATGTGTTTTATTCTTTTATTCTCTTTAGAATTTTTATTTTTATTTTATTAATTTTATTAGTATATTATATTTGTACTTTGTTTAATGTTGCACTGATTAGATTGCATCCAAATTTCGTTATACAATACGTGTATAATGACAATAAAGATTCTATTCTTTTGATAAGCGTTCTGTCCTGAACACATCTACATGAGAATATTCAGTTATAGTAATAGCGCCACCTACTGGTAACAGGAAGTGTCATGTTTAACACGTTGATGCCATTCTAGCAACATGTTAAAAATGCCATTGACTTCTAAACATGCTAGAAACATGTTAAAACATGCTAGCAATACTTAGCTAAGTGCTAAAGCATGCTAATTCAATGAAACAGGATGTTGTTGTTACTCAAGAAGGCAATGTCCAATCTGCCCCAAACTTCACACTTTTGATAAACGTTCTGTCCTAAACACATGACCATGCTCATATTCAGTTACAGTCATAGCGCCACCTGCTGGCAACAGGAAGTGACATGTTAAACACTGTTGTGGACATATAAAAACATATAAAAAAAGTGACAGCAAGTGCTAAACATGCTAACAACATACTAGAAACATGCTAAAACATGCTAGCAAACACTTAGCTAAGTGCTAAAGCATGCTATTGCTGCAATTAAATAGGAATTTGCTGTAACACAGGCATGGAATGTCCAATCTGCCCCAAACTTCACACGTTTGATAAGAGTCATGGCCTGAACACATCTACATGAGAATATTCAGTTATAGTAATAGCGCCACCTGCTTTCAACAGGAAGTGACATGTTTAACACTCTTGTGGTCTCCTAATAACATATAAAAAAGAGCCAGCAAGTGCTAAACAGGTTAGCAACATACTAGAAACATGCTAGCAAACACTTAGCTAAGTGCTAAAGCATGCTATTACTGCAATTAAATAGGAATTTGCTGTAACTCAGGCATGGAATGTCCAATCTGCCCCAAACTTCACACATTTGATAAGAATCATGGCCTGAACACATGTCTATGCTCAAATTCAGTTATAGTAATAGCGCCACCTACTGGCAACAGGAAGTGACATGTTTAACACTTTGATGCCGTTCTAGCAACATGTTAAAAATGCCATTGAGTTCTATACATGCTAGAAACATGTTAAAACATGCTAGCAATACTTAGCTAAGTGCTAAAGCATGCTAATTCAATGAAACAGGACTTTGTTGTTACTCAAGAAGGCAATGTACAATCTACCCCAAACTTCACACGTTTGATAAGAGTTATCTCTTGAACACATGTCCATGCTCATATTTAGTTATAGTCATAGCGCCACCTGCTGGCAACAGGAATTGACGTTTAACACTGTTCTTGACTCCTAATAACATATAAAAAAATGCCAGTAGGTGCTAAACATCCTACCAACATACTAGAGACATGCTAAAACATACTAGCAAACACTTAGCTAAGTGCTAAAGAATGATATTACTGCAATTAAATATGAATTTGCTGTAACTCAGGCATGGAATGTCCAATCTGCCCCAAACTTCACACTTTTGATAAGCGTTCTGTCCTGAACACATGACCATGCTTATATTCAGTTACAGTCATAGCGCCACCTGCTGGCAACAGGAAGTGACATGTTTAACACTGTTATGGACTCCTAATAACATATAAAAAAGTGCCAGAAAGTGTTAAACATGCTAACAACATACTACAAACATGCTAAAACATGCTAGCAAACTCTTAGCTAAGTGCTAAAGCATGCTATTATTGCAATTAAATAGGAATTTGCTGTAACTCAGGCATGGAATGTCCAATCTGCCCCAAACTTCACACATTTGATAAGAATCATGGCCTGAACACATGTCTATGCTCAAATTCAGTTATAGTAATAGCGCCACCTACTGGCAACAGGAAGTGACATGTTTAACACTTTGATGCCGTTCTAGCAACATGTTAAAAATGCCATTGAGTTCTAAACATGCTAGAAACATGTTAAAACATGCTAACAATGCTTAGCTAAGTGCTAAAGAATGCTAATTCAATGAAACATGACTTTGTTGTTACTCAAGAAGGCAATGTCCAATTTGCACCAAACTTCACACGTTTGATAAGAGTTCTGTCCTGAACACACATCCATGGTCATATTCAGTTATAGTCATAACGCCACCTACTGGCAACAGAAACTGACATGGTTAACACAGTAATGCAGTACTAACCACATAATTATTGTGTACTAAGCATGCTAAAAACAGACTAAACATGCTAGCAACACTTAGCTGAGTCATGAAGCATGCTATTATCACCATTGTACAAAACATTTTGTAACTGACTTTGACATACTCTTACTATATATACCTCCTTAAATGTACATTTCCCAACCATGCTCTGTCTTCCTAAAGCCACCGAGTGTTGATGGCATGGGTGCGAGGGCCCTTTCATCGCTGCTTGCAGCTATAATTAGGGCCCAAGCCCTGAAAGGGCGAAGGCCCTATTGTTTTCGGTAGGATTATTAGGGCCCAAGCCCTGAAAGGGCGAAGGCCCTATTGTTTTCGGTAGGATTATTTATTATTATTATTATTCTTATTTTTCTGTCAACCTTTCGGGCACTTTTGAGACCCTTAACGTGCTCAAAAACTCTTGAAACTTTGCACACGGGTCAGAACCTGCGGCCATCAGGGCCGGGCTGAAGCTGGTACCCGGGCGTGGCAGGGGGGCTCGACAGCGCCCCCTTGAACGGGGTCCGAAAACTTGGTCCATAAATCAGACACGCTTGCATGTAATAATATGAAACTCGGTACACATATAGATCTCATCGGGCCGAACAACTTTCGTACTTTTACTTTTTATGCCAGCCCAACAGGAAGTCGGTTATTAAGGGTTGTTTGGAAACGCATGGTCTGGTATTTGAAACACTTCTCCTAGAGAATTCACCTGATCACCACCAAACTCAGTGTGCATGAAGTCAAGACATTGAGGATGAAAAATTGCCAGGGGATTTTTGATATCTCGAACGGTTTGGCCGTGGCGAGGAAACAAATTTATGGCGAAAAAATGAAACAGGAAGTGTGTTATAACTTCTGCATACATTAACTGATCTTGATGAAACTTCAGCAGTGTGTTCGTTGTAAGAGGCCGATCGTACAGATGTGACTATTGTGAGTCAAAGTTATAGCGCCACCAACAGGCAGCAGGAAGTACATCACTTTCAAAATTCTTTGAAATCACTGTCTTATTTTTACCCGATTTGCTTCAAACTTTATGTGTACAATGTAGACACACGGCAGATGTAGACCTGTGAAAGGATTATTGATATTTTAGATACTGTTGCCGTGGCAACACATCAAACTTTAATATTCTTTTTTGATGCTTTTGAGACTCTTAACATACTTGAAATTGCATGAAACTCGACAGACACATCACATTTATTAGCCAGTAGACATGTGCAAAGTTTCAGAAACGGGCGTGGTGAGGGGTTCAGTAGCGCCACCTTTAGTCATAAGTGGGGGGGTTAGTTTTATCAACAGCAACAAAACTTGGTATGTGTATTGTTCTCATCAAGACGGACAACTTTCTAATTGACATTAACTATCTCCGACCAACAGGAAGAGAGATATTTTGGTTTGAATGTGGATTTTCTGAAGAATTTTCTCTCCCTCTCTCTGTGTCTCTGTGTGTGTGAGGGGAGGGGGGGATTTGACTATTGCTTTTATATTGTTAGTCAAGGTTTCAGGGGCTTTTGGGGTCCTTAACGTGCTCAAAAACTCTTGAAACTTTGCACAGAAGTCAGAACCCCCTGCCATCAGGGACGGGCAGAAGCTGGTACCCGGGCGTGGCTGGGGGGCTCAACAGCGCCCCCTTGAACGGGGGTTCTAAAACTTGGTCCATATATCAAACACGCTTGCATGAATTAATATGAAACTCGGTACACATATAGATCTCATCGTGCCGAACAACTTTCCCCCGGTCAAGTTTTACGCCAGCCCAACAGGAAGTCGGCTATTATGGGTTGTTTGGAAAACGCTTGCTGTGGAATGTGAAATACTCCTCCTAGAAAATTCACCGTGTCCCCTCCAAACTCGGTGTGCATGTAGTCAAGACTTTGAGGATGCTAAATTGCGGACGGATTTTTGATATCTCGAATGGTTTGGCCGTGGCGAGGAATCGAATTTATGGCGAGTAAAGAGAAACACGAAGTGGAATAACTTCTGCATACATTAACTGATCTTGATGAAACTTCAGCAGTGTGTTCGTGGTAAGAGGCCGATCAGATGGATGTAACTATTGTGAGTCAAAGTTATAGCGCCACCAACTGGCAGCAGGAAGTATGTCACTTTTAACATGCTTTTGACAAAAGTGGGGGGGTTAGTTTTAAGTACAGTAAAAAAAAATTAGTTTGTATATTAATCTCATCAAGCCGGACAACTTTCTAATTTACATTCATTAGCTCCGGCCATTAGGAAGTCAGATATTTTGGTCTGAATGTGGATTTTTTTGCAAAATCAGCCTCTGAATTTTTAGCCACTCCTCTTACACTATTTATTTTATTCCCACCAGACTTTTTCAACGTGATGAAAATACATTAAATATGCTAAATTGGGAACGGATAATAAATATCTCAAACGGTTTTGCTATGGCGAGGGATTAAAATAATGTCCAAAAAGGAAACACTAAAAGCCTAAAATCTTCTAAAAATGTAATTATATACCATTTATTTCTATATAAAAGTATACAAATATCACAACTAAACCCATTTTATCCTGTTTTTAAAAAGAATTTTATTCTAATTTTATTCTAAAATTAAAAACAGTAAAGTAAAAAAAAAAAAACAAGTCATACATAGGGCTATACTGCCCTCTTGTGTCCAAAAGCACATCAAAATAGTATATAAAACTTTTTACCAGGTAGGCCAATATTCTATTTAAAGATACATTTATTAGGTATGTGTCTGAGGATATTTTCCCACCGGTTATTCGACGTGTGACACAAGCGGGTGCTTTTAAATTGCTAATATAAAAGTGAAAGAAAAATACAGACTTCCACACTGACATTGATAATGTTGCACACACAAATCACACACACGTTGGAAAGAATGATGCTTTTAAACAACACTAAACCGCCATTAGGTGTCGCCAGGCATCCATCTTAATAAGCGAGTCATTGATTCATTCGTTCAAACGATTCGTTCGAATGAGTCGATCATGATTAAGACAGATGTTTATGGATTGATCATTCAAACTTTGAGTCAACCGATTCCTTAAAAATGCTGAATCGTTCAGTTATGAGAAAACACGTGATGCGTGATGGTTCTGCTGTGATCTTTAACTATTTTCGCTGCTGAAACAGAACAAAAACAGTCAATACTGCATCTAAAATGTAAGTGACTTAATTGTAACTGTTTATTAACCTGTTGTATGAAATCTAGGGGTTGGAGAAAAAATTGATTCTTAGATGCATCGCGATGCGGACGTGGACGATTCTGAACAAATGTCAAAAAATCGATTCTCTAAAAAAATATTTTTCTAATAACGTAATATTGACGGAACGCAAAAGGCGGAACTCTAAGCGGACGTGCGTGCAGTCTGTGGCGCGCACATAACAGAGAAGTTTCTTCTGCTCACCAAGGCTGCATTTATTTGATTAAAAATACAAACAAAAACAGTAATATTGTAAAATATTATTCCAATTTAAAACAGCTGCTTTCTATTTTAATATATTTTAAACTGTTATTTATTCCTGTGATCAAAGCGGAGTCACTGTCACATGATCCTTCAGAAATTATTCTAATATGATGATTGATGCTCAAGAAACATTCATTATTATTTTAAATGTCGAAAACAGTTGTGTACAGTCTTTGATGAATAGAAAGTTCAAAAGAACAGCATTTATCTGAAATCTAAAGCTTTTGTAACATAACACTACCGCTCAAAAGTTTGGGGTTAGTAATAATTTCAATTTTATTTTTGGGGGAAAGAAATAAAATAAATCAATACTTTTATTTATGAAGGATGAGTTAAACTGATCAACAGTTACAGTAAAGATATTTATAATGTTAAAAAAATTATATTTGAAATAAATGCTGTTCTTTTGAACTTTACATTCATCAAAGCATTTTGATAAAAAAAATCTGTACACAACTGTTTTCAACATTGAAAATAATAATGAATATTTATTGAGCATCAATCATCATATTAGAATGATTTCTGAAGGATCATGTGACACTGAAGACTGGAGTAATGATGCTGAAAACTCAACTTTGATCACAGAAATTAATTACTATGTAAAATATTTTAAAATTGAAAACAGCTGTTTTAAATTGGAATAATATTTCACAATATTACAGTTTTTGTTTGTATTTTTAATCAAATAAATGCAGCCTTGGTAAGCAGAAGAGACTTCTCCTAAAAACATTAAAAATCTTACTGACCCCAAACTTTTGAACGGTAATATATATTATATATATATATATATATATATACATAAATATAGCTGCGAGCAGCGATGGAGGGCCAAAGCCGACGGTACCGCCAACCCGGTGCCTTTAGGTAACTAAAGGCACCGGGGTTGCGGTGCCACCAGCTTGGGCCCGTAATCGCTGCTCGCAGCTATATTTATTATTATTTTTTTTCTACTTCTCGGGCACTTTTGGGGCCTTTAACGTGCTCGAAAACTCTTGAAATTTTGCACACAGGTCAGAACCCGCGGCCATCAGGGCCGGGCTGAAGCTGGTACCCGGGCATGGCAGGGGGGCTCAACAGCGCCCCCTTGAACAGGGTCCGAAAACTTGGTCCATATATCAAACATGCTTGCATGAATTAATATGAATCTCGGTACACATATAGATCTCATCGGGCCAAACAACTTCTGCTCTCTATGTTATTAGCTCCGCCCAAAAGGAAGTGAGCTATTATGGGTTGTTTGAAAAACGCATGCTGTGGAATTTAATGTACTCCTCCTACAGAATTCATCCGATCCCCACCAAACTCGGTCAGCATGAAGTCAAGACATTGAGGATGCTAAATTGCGGACGGATTTTTGATATGTCGAATGGTTTGGCCGTGGCGAGGAAACGAATTTATGGCGATAAAAAGAAACAGGAAGTGTGTTATAACTTCTGCATACATTATCTGATCTTGATGAAACTTCAGCAGTGTGTTCGTTGTAAGAGGCCGATCACATAGATGTGACTATTGTGAGTCAAAGTTATAGCGCCACCAACTGGCAGCAGAAAGTGTGTCTCTTTCAAAATGCTTTGAAATCACTCTCTTATTTTTACCCGATTTGCTTCAAACTTTATGTGTATAATGTAGACACATGGCAGATGTAGACCTGTGAAAGGATTATTGATATCTTAGATACTGTTGCCGTGGCAACGCATCAAACTTTAATATTCTTTTCGGATGCTTTTGAGACTCTTCACATGCTTGAAAATGCATGAAACTTGACAGACACATCACATTTATTATCCAGTAGACATGTGCAAAGTTTCAGAAATGGGCGTGGTGAGGGGCTCAGTAGCGCCACCTTTAGTCATAAGTGGGGGGGTTCGTTTTATCAACAGCAACAAAACTTGGTATGTGTATTGTTCTCATCAAGACGGACAACTTTCTAATTTACATTAACCATCTCCGACCAACAGGAAGAGAGATATTTTGGTTTGAATGTGGATTTTCTGAAGAATTTTCTCTCCCTCTCTCTGTGTCTCTGTGTGTGTGAGGGGAGGGGGGGATTTGACTATTGCTTTTATATTGTTAATCAAGGTTTCAGGGGCTTTTGGGGTCCTTAACATGCTCAAAAACTCTTGAAACTTTGCACACAAATCAGAACCCCCTGCCATCAGGGCCGGGCTGAAGCTGGTACCCGGGCGTGGCAGGGGGGCTCAACAGCGCCCCCTTGAACGGGGTCCCAAAACTTGGTCCATAGATCAAACACGCTTGCATGAATTAATATGAAACTCGGTACACATATAGATCTCATCGGGCCGAACAACTTTCGTGCTCTAAGTTTTACACCAGCCCAACAGGAAGTCGGCTATTATGGGTTGTTTGGAAAACGCTTGCTGTGGAATGCGAAGTACTCCTCCTAGAGAATTCATCCAATCCCCACCAAACTCGGTGTGCATGAAGTCAAGACATTGAGGATTCTAAATTGCGGGCGGATTTTTGATATCTCGAATGGTTTGGCCGTGGCGAGGAAACAAATTTATGGCGAGAAAAGAGAAACACGAAGTGGTATAACTTCTGCATACATTAACTGATCTTCATGAAACTTCACCAGTGTGTTCGTGGTAAGAGGCCGATCAGATGGATGTAACTATTGTGAGTCAAAGTTATAGCGCCACCAACTGGTAGCAGGAAGTGTGTCACTTTCAAAATGCTTTTGACAAAAGTGGGGGGGTTACTTTTACCCACAGTTACAAAAATCAGTACGCATATTGGTCTCATCGAGTCAGACAACTTTCTAATTTACAGTTATTAGCTCCGAGCCAAAGGAAGTCAGATATTTTGGTTTGAATGTGGATTTTTTGGATATTTCAGACTCTGAGTTTTTAGCTACTCTTCCTAACTGGTTTATTTTATTCACACCAAACTTTTTCAAAATGATGAAAATACATTAAACATCTCAAACGGTTTTGCTATAGTGAGGGACTAAAGTAATGTACAAAAAGGAAACTAAAAGCCTCATCTTCTAAAAATGTAATTAAAAAACATTTATTTATATATAAAAGTATACAAATATCACAACTAAACCCATTTTATTCTTTTTTTTTTTTCAATTTAATAATTATTTAAAAGTTTAAAATTAGTAATTGTACTATTTAGTCCCATAAAAGTCAAGTCATACATAGGGCTATACTGTCCTCTTGTGTTCAAAATCAGGTAGGCCTATTGTATCTACATAAAAATATACTAGGTTTGTGACGTTAAGAATATTTTACCACTGGTTAATCTATGTGTGACACCGCTGGGGGCTTTTGAATCGCCAACTTAAAAACGAAAGTAAAATATGCTCGTCCGCACTGACATTGATAATGGTTGAGCGAGCTTTTCAAATGAATTCCTATGGAAGTAGGAATTAACTGAAAAACGTTCACTCTGTTCTGCTCGTTCCTCGCCGTGGATGCGCACCGTTATGAATGCCCGTGCAGCCATGAGCATTTTAGTTTAATTTTAAAATGAGCGCCTTTCGGGGGGTGGATTGCTTGAAATTATTTTACAAAAGCACAATGTTGTGTTTTATTGATGAATTTATTTAAAAGCCTCATCTTCTAAAAATGTAATTATACACCATTTATTTCTATAAAAGTATACAAATATCACAACCAAACTCATTTTATTCTTTTTTTTATTTTTTTTATTTAATAATTATTTATAAGTTTAAAAATAGTAATTGTACTATTTAGTCTCATAAAAGTCAAGTCATACATAGGGCTATACTGCCCTCTTGTGTTCAAAATCAGGTAGGCCTATTGTATTTACATAAAAATATACTAGTTATGTGACGGTGAGAATATTTTACCACCGGTTAATCGACGTGTGACACCGCTGGGGGCTTTTGAATCGCAAACTTAAAAACGAAAGTAAAATATTTTCGTCCGCACTGACATTGATAGTGGTTGATAATAATAATAATAATTTGTTACATTTATATAGCGCTTTTTCTGAGACCTCAAAGCGCTTTACATAGATGGGGGGAATCTCCTCAACCACCACCAATGTGCAGCATCCACTTGGATGATGCGACGGCAGCCATATTGCGCCAGAACGCCCACCACACACCAGCTTACTGGTGGAGAGGAGACAGTGATGAAGCCAATCAGTATATCAGTACATGGGGATGATTAGGAGGCCATGATGGATAGAGGCCAAGGGGCAAATTTGGCCAGGATGCCGGGGTTACACCCCTACTCTTTTTCGAAGGACATCCTGGGATTTTTAATGACCACAGAGAGTCAGGACCTCGGTTTAACGTCTCATCCGAAGGACGGTGCTCTTTTGGCAGTATAGTGTCCCCGTCACTACACTGGGGCATTAGGACTCACACAGACTACAGGGTGAGCGGTTGAGCGGGCGTTTCAAATGAATTCCTATGGAAGTAGGAATAAACTGAAAAACGTTCACTCTGTTCTGCTCGTTCCTTGTCGTGGATGCGCACCATGAATGCCCGTGCAGCCATGAGCATTTTAGTTTAATTTTAAAATTAGCGCCTTTCGGGGGTTGGATTGCTTGAAATTATTTTACAAAAGCACAATGTTGTGTCTTATTGCGACAGTACACAAATATAAGTTAACACTTTGCAGTTTGAATGTGGTCCTGTATAATGACGTATGTTTTTATGTGTCCACTGTTCCATCGCGCCCACGCCACACACACACACACACACACACACACACACACACACGGTTTACTATCTTTGTGGGGACTCTCCATAGACTTAATGGTTTTTATACTTTACAAACTGTATATTCTATCTCCTCACACTAACCCTACCCCTAAACCTACCCATTACAGAAAACTTTCTGCATTTTTACATTTCCAAAAAGACTAATTCTGTATGATTTCTAAGCTTGTTTACCCATGGGGACCTCTATTTAGGTCCCCACTGTGACACGAGTCCCCATGAGTCTGTGTGCATTCAGGTTGAAGTCCCCACCGGGATAGAAAAACATGAACACACAAACACACACACACACACACACACACATTCCAGCATTGCAATCTTGACATCGCAGCCTGTTCATTATAGCCATATATATATATATATATATATATATATATAGCTGCGAGCAGCGATGAAGGGCCAAAGCCGGCGGTACCGCCACCCCGGTGCCGGGGTTGCGGTGCCACCGGCTTGGGCCCGTAATCGCTGCTCGCAGCTATATTATTATTATTATTATTTTGTCAACCTTTCGGGCACTTTTGGGGCCCTTAACATGCTCGAAAACTCTTGAAATTTTGCACACAGGTCAGAACCCGCGGCCATCAGGGCCGGGCTGAAGCTGGTACCCGGGCGTGGCAGGGGGCCTCGACAGCGCCCCCTGGAACGGGATCCGAACACTTGTCCATAAATCAGACACGCTTGCATATTATTACATGCAAGCGTGTCCATAAATCAGACACGCTTGCATGTAATAATATGAAACTCGGTACACATATAGATCTCATCGGGCCGAACAACTTTCGTACTTTTACTTTTTACGCCAGCCCAACAGGAAGTCAGCTATTAAAGGTTGTTTGGAAATGCATGGTCTGGTATTTGAAACACTTCTCCTAGGGAATTCACCCGATCGCCACCAAACTCGGTATGTATGAAGTCAAGGCATTGAGGATGAAAAATTGCCAGGGGATTTTTGATATCTCGAACGGTTTGGCCGTGACGAGGAAACGAATTTATGGCGAATAATGGAAACAGGAAGTGTGTTATAACTTCTGCATACATTAACTGATCTTGATGAAACTTCAGCAGTGTGTTCGTTGTAAGAGGCCGATCACATGGATGTGACTATTGTGAGTCAAAGTTATAGCGCCACCAACTGGCAACAGGAAGTGTGTCACTTTCAAAATGCTTTGAAATCACCCTCTTATTTTTACCCGATTTGCTTAAAACTTTATGTGTATAATGTAAACACACGGCAGATGTAGACCTGTGAAAGGATTATTGATATCTTAGATACTGTTGCCGTGGCAATGCATTAAACTTTAATATTCTTTTCGGATGCTTTTGAGACTCTTCACATGCTTGAAAATGCATGAAACTCGACAGACACATCACATTTATTATCCAGTAGACATGTAAAAAAAAGTTTCATAAACGGGCGTGGTGAAATGGCTCAGTAGCGCCACCTTTAGTCAAAAATGGGGGCTTAGTTTTTCCTAGAATCACAAAACTTGGTAGGTGTATTGTTCTCATCAAGCCGGACAACTTTCTAATTTACAGTCATAACCTCAGACCACCAGGAAGTCAGATATTTTGGTTTGAATGTGGATTTTCTGGAGAATTTTCTCTCTCTCTCTGTGTGTCTGTGTGTGTGTGTGTGGGGGGGGGGGGGGGGGGGTTGTATATTCCATTTAATCTTTGTTTTTCAAGGTTTCAGGGGCTTTTGGGGCCCTTAACTTGCTCGAAAACTCTTGAAACTTTGCACACAGGTCAGAACCCACGGTCATCAGGGACGGACTGAATCTGGTAGCCGGGCGTGGCAGGGGGGCTCGACAGCGCCCCCTTGAACGGGGTTCTAAAACTTGGTCCATATATCAAACACGCTTGCATGAATTAATTTGAAACTCGGTACACATATAGATCTCATCGGGCCGAACAACTTTCATGCTCTAAGTTTTACGCCAGCCCAACAGGAAGTCGGCTATTTAGGGTTGTTTGGAAACGCTTGCTGTGGAATTTAATGTACTCCTCCTAGGAAATACATCGATTCGCCTCCAAACTCGGTCAGCGTGAAGTCAAGGCATTGAGGATGCTAAATTGCGGACGGATTTTTGATATCTCGAATGGTTTGGCCGTGGCGAGGAATCGAATTTATGGCGAGTAAAGAGAAACACGAAGTGGAATAACTTCTGCATACATTAACTGATCTTGATGAAACTTCAGCAGTGTGTTCGTGGTAAGAGGCCGATCAGATGGATGTAAGTATTGTGAGTCAAAGTTATAGCGCCACCAACTGGCAGCAGGAAGTATGTCACTTTCAACATGCTTTTGACAAAAGTGGGGGGGTTAGTTTTAAGTACAGTAAAAAAAAAATAGTTTGTATATTGTTCTCATCAAGCCGGACAACTTTCTAATTTACATTCATTAGCTCCGGCCATTAGGAAGTCAGATATTTTGGTCTGAATGTGGATTTTTTTGCAAAATCAGCCTCTGAATTTTTAGCCACTCCTCTTACACTATTTATTTTATTCCCACCAGACTTTTTCAACGTGATGAAAATACATAAAATATGCTAAATTGTGAACGGATAATAAATATCTCAAACGGTTTTGCTATGGTGAGGGATTAAAATAATATCCAAAAAGGAAACACTAAAAGCCTAAAAGCTTCTAAAAATGTAATTATATACCATTTATTTCTATATAAAAGTATACAAATATCACAACTAAACCCATTTTATCCTGTTTTTAAAAAGAATTTTATTCTAATTTTATTTTAAAATTAAAAACAGTAAAGTAAAAAAAAAAAAAAAGTCATACATAGGGCTATACTGCCCTCTTGTGTCCAAAAGCACATCAAAATAGTATATAAAACTTTTTACCAGGTAGGCCAATATTCTATTTAAAGATACATTTATTAGGTATGTGTCTGAGGATATTTTCCCACCGGTTATTCGACGTGTGACACAAGCGGTTGCTTTTAAATTGCTAATATAAAAGTGAAAGAAAAATACAGACTTCCACACTGACATTGATAATGTTGCACACACAAATCACACACACGTTGGAAAGAATGATGCTTTCAAACAACACTAAACTGCCATTAGGTGTCGCCAGGCATCCATCTTAATAAGCGAGTCATTGATTCATTCGTTCAAACGATTCGTTCGAATGAGTCGATCATGATTAAGACAGATGTTTATGGATTGATCATTCAAACTTTGAGTCAACCGATTCCTTAAAAACGCTGAATCGTTCAGTTATGAGAAAACACGTGATGGGTGATGGTTCTGCTGTGATCTTCAACTATTTTCGCTGCTGAAACAGAACAAAAACAGTCAATACTGCATCTTTGTGACTTAATTGTAACTGTTTATTAACCTGTTGTATGAAATCTAGGGGGTGGGAGAAAAAATTTATTCTTAGATGCATCGCGATGCGGACGTGGACGATTCTGAATCGATTCACAAATGTCAAAAAATCGATTCTCTAAAAAAATATTTTTCTAATAACGTAATATTGATTGAACGCAAAAGGCGGAACTCTAAGCGGACGTGCGTGCAGTCTGTGGAGTCTGCGTGCAGTCACATAACAGAGAAGTTTCTTCTGCTCACCAAGGCTGCATTTATTTGATTAAAAATACAAACAAAAACAGTAATATTGTAAAATATTATTCCAATATAAAACAGCTGCTTTCTATTTTAAATTTTTTTTTTTTTGAATATTATATTTTTATTTTTATTTTGACCAACACAGAACAATACAAAAAAGCAACAACAACTTATAAGGACAAAGAAGGAAAGACAACAACAACAACAAAAAAAAATATTTTAAAACCATTGTTACATCAGTTCCTCCAGTTTTATACATAGGTTAACTATGTTACACATATATTTCTGGGCCAGTGGGCACAGGCAATATGATGATCTCACAAACAATGAAAAGGTCATAACTTCAAACTGTTATCCTTGACATTTGACAGGTAATTAAAAAAGGGTTCCCAGGTGGATTCGAAGCCAGCAATGCTATCAGAAAAATTGTGTCTAAGTCTCTCTAAATGCAAAGTGCTAGAGAGTTCAGAAAGCCAGGATTTAAAAAGTGGTTTTGATGCCTTTTTCCATAGACAAAGAATATTTTTTTTAGCTATCACCATTCCATATTGGACTGCTTTTTTAATTTGATGACTGAACCCACGAAGTGAGTCAGACCAACCAGTTACAGTAAAGACATTTATAATGTTAAAAAATTATATTTGAAATAAATGCTGTTCTTTTGAACTTTACATTCATCAAAGCATTTTGAAAAAAAAATCTGTACACAACTGTTTTCAACTGAAAATAATAATGAATATTTATTGAGCATCAATCATCATATTAGAATGATTTCTGAAGGATCATGTGACACTGAAGACTGGAGTAATGATGCTGAAAAGTCAACTTTGATCACAGAAATGAATTACTATGTAAATATTTTAAAATTGAAAACAGCTGTTTTAAATTGGAATAATATTTCACAATATTACAGTTTTTGTTTGTATTTTTAATCAAATAAATGCAGCCTTGGTGAGCAGAAGAGACTTCTCCTAAAAACATTAAAAATCTTACTGACCCCGAACTTTTGAACGGTAATATATATATATATATATATATATATATATATATATATATATATATATATACACATATATACACATATATATATATACACACATATATATATATATATATATACACATATATATATATATATATATTTATATATATATATATATATATATATATATATATATATATATAGCTGCGAGCAGCGATGAAGGGCCAAAGCCGGCGGTACCGCCACCCCGGTGCCTTTAGCCCATGGAGGAGTGAGACAGCTCTCAGGTTTAATCAAAAATATCTTAATTTGTATTCCGAAGATGAACGAAGGTCTTATGGGGTTGGAACAACATGAGGGTGAGTAATTACTGACAGAATTTTCATTTTTGGGTTAACTAACCCTTTAACCTATAATATAACTATATATATATATATATATATATATATATATATATATATATATATATATATACAATTTATTAAATGTATTATTAACATTCAGTTTAGCATACAGTTTTTTTTTAGCATTTAATTATACGTTTAATGGTCTTTTTTGTACCTGTTTATTGTTGCAGTATGGATGCACATAATAATAACTCTTTAACTAACACAGAGTATGAATTTTACAATTACTGATAGATGAATACTTTGAGTTATACAATTTAAAAAGTACTTTAAGATTTTTTTCAATTTTATTATTAACACTGTAAAGATTTGAAAAAGTTTGTAGCATGGTTAATGTTACACATAAAAATGTGATTTTCAAAGTTTTATGTGTGAGTCTGAACAAGTCATTTTTGTTGCTATTACAGTTGTGTATCACACCACGTTGTATGGTAAATGTAGTGTATTTATTATGTGTAGGTATATGTGTTGTGACTACTTTTTAGTAAGTTGTGTGTAACTGAATTATGTGTTTTATGTTGTTGCAGGAAAAATGGCCTTCAATAGCCCAACAAAAATCCCGCATGCGGAAGGAGAACTGTTTATAAAAATAAGAAACTAGTTCTGTTTGTTAGCAGTAAGTATTGGGTTATGTACAGCTCTATGTGGTTTAAATAGTGCTTTAAGGGTATATTTTTTTGGAAGTGTTACTTAGTTCTATTTTTGTGTGTGTTGTTTTTGTAGTATTCTGTGTTGGATGAGGATGTGCAGAAATGTACTGCAGCAGGAGCTGACGGAGTTGGGAGTCACAGTAATGCGAAAAGTCACTGCAATGGATGCAGAAAAAAAATATTTGTGGAAAGAGTTGACGAACACACTATCCAGGTTGGAGAAAACAGAAAGGGAACTGCAGAAAGAGTTGACGGACACACTATCCAGGTTGGAGAAAACAGAAAGGGAGCTGGAAGTTTCGAGGGCAGCCTTGGATTTTGCAAGAGATGGTGTGTAATGAGATGATGCTGTAAATGGCATTGTTTTGTTGTTGGACTCTTTGATTATGCACTGTTTTTTTTTTTTTTTATGTCACTCTTTAAAATTTGTGTTTTTAAACTACAGATATTTTGGATCTTGAGTTGGAGGATGTTGGACAAAACGGAGAAGGTGTTGGCATGTCCCCAGTTGAAGAAGATGTAATAGCTGAATAAAAATGTCAGATGTTGGACAAGACAGAGAAGGTGCTGACATGCCCTCATTTGAAGATGATGTTATAGCTTAATAAAAACATCAGTCTGGGACAAGACAGAGAAGGTCCTGACATATCCCCATTTGAAGATGTTATAGCTGAATAAAAACATCAGTATGGGACAAGACAGAGAAGGTCCTGGCATATCCCCATTTGAAGATGTTATAGCTGAATAAAAACATCAGTGTAAATTGTAATAATTGTATATATTTTCTTGTGTTGTTTAAAATTTGTTGGTATTCTTATTGTAGTGAGTGAAATGTGTATGTATATATATATATATATATATATATATATATATATATATATATATATATATATATATTTTTTTTTTTTTTTTTTTTTTTTAAATAAAATAATCTTTATTATTTGTGTTTTGTGTTTTTTTTTATATTATGCTGCATACATTATATATAATTTTGATGAATGAAAGAAGGAAAAACCACAAATCTGATTATGTGTCGCTTTTTAATTTAAGAAAGATATGTAATTTGTGATAATATACAATATCTCAATGTCTATATCACTTACAGTTATTTGGCTGATTTCATACCTGGTTTAAATAAATTTGATTTAATTGAGCTTAACTTGTGTAAATATACAAACTGCCTCAAATAAATTAATGTATATATTTACATATTGTTTTCTTTGCTTGAATATTGATAACAATTGATTAGTTACATTAAAGAAACATGCTAAACAACCGATGAGGTGCTTTGGAGATGCTATTAATGATAAGCAACTTAGACAAAGTTTCAAGCATTGTTGTTTACGGCCCATAAAGTGTATTTAAAAATAGTTTAAGTAATTGTTTACATGGTTTATTATTGTTGCAGAAGAAATTCGTTTTTGTAGGATTTTTTTTGTGTGTCCACATAGCTACTAACTACAGTCAACTGCCGGTGCCAGACAGTTTACATCTATCAGACACTCCTAATCATACACAAAAGCACACATACAGTGCAATACATATCTTATTTACCTATTTCTCATCTTATCTGTTTTTTTATTTGCTCTTTTTACCCGTATGGGAGCGCGCTCGTGGCTAAGCGAAGCGTCGCACCAGCCACACGATCTCTCGCTGTTTACGGCCACTCCAGCCACACGATCTCTCACTGTTTACATCTTTCAGACACTCCTAATGATACACGAGAGCACGAAGACAGTGCAATACAGATCTTATTTACCTATTTCTCAACTAAATCTTATTTTTTATTCGCTCTTTTTACCCGTATATGGGAGTGCGCGCTCGTGGCTCTATTAGCATCGCGCCGGCCATACCAGCCACACAATCTGTCACTGTTATCTATCAGACACTCCTAATGATACACAAAAGCACGCATACAGTGCAATACAGATCTTATTTACCTATTTCTCATCTTATCTTGTTTTTTATTGGCTCTTTATACCCGTATGGGAGCGCGCTCGTGGCTCTATAGCATCGCGCCGGCGCTACCAGCCACACGATCTCTTGCATGGGTGGGATGCGTGGGATTTCCCCCTTTCTGGTCAAGTATCCCTGCCTCTGCTTAATTATTTTTATCCCCGGTGGCGGTGGGGATAAATTTATCCCCCCCTCACAGTGATCAGTGCTACTACACTAGTGGCGAGACGGATCACAAAACTTATATCACGGATCCGTGGTTTGATTAAAGTCAATTTTATTTTAAAATGCGCTACTTAGATATAGCTGCCGCAGCCTCTCTGTACCACTCTGCAGATTGCTCAATGTCCCGTCCACGGCGCTATCTGATTGGTTACACCTCACGAGTAATAGCCTATCAACACTTGCGAGACGGTTGCAGGTCCGCTGGGCAGTGTGTCGTGTTTCGAAAGGAAGGCATCTTATATTCAGCATATTACTGAAGCGGCAATAAACATCACAATCTGATTATGTTTCTATTATGACAAGCAGAGTTAGTGTCCCAGTCATGAGTCACACCACTGAGAATGGTCGAAGTTACACACGGTGTTTCAAAAAGTAATCAAAAAACCTTTGCTTTAGCCTCAATTGAGTGCAATTGAGGCTAAAGCAAAGGTTTTTTGATTACTCACTCACTCTTGAGCGTCTGGCGCGAGTGATTTAAATTTCAATGTAAAGACGCGTTTACGCGCGTCTAGAGCTCCTGCGGCGCGAGGAGTTTAGCGCGGCGCGGGCGCGTCCAGTTCGCGCGAATGAGGCGAATTGACTAACACAGATAATGCATCTGTCTTTTCTATCATTTCACTGTAGCTCAGCATCGCGATGTAAAGTTAACGTTATTACTTTAACGGCAGCAGTAAAACTGTTTCTACCGTGATGGTTTAATTTGCAATCAATTCGTGGTTCAGCAGAGGCTGATCTAGAAGTAGCCTCAGGCCCGGCTGCAGAATGAAATGACTGAGGGGGCATGTGAAATTGTTAAGGGGGCTTAACTTTATACCATCAATGAACAATACACACTGATAACTTGCTTAGTAAAAAAAGATAAGCCAGCGTCATTTATTATGCATATATTAACCCTTTCACGCTTAATTTTAATATTCTAACTGACTCCCCATAGTGAGTTCTTTCAAGGCGACTGTTATTTTAGAATTTAGAACGTTCCCCCTTAATGTTTCCATGGCAACGCGTCATATTTGTCACGTGACACACCGCGGATGTATCGCTTTTATTTCCTTTTCCCTTTTTTATTCAAAATATTCACAAACTTGCTTACCATGTCATCAACTATCTGATATTCCGATTCTCAAAAATGTGTTTGTGAGTGTGTCTGGTCATTTAAAAACCTTTATAAATAATCTTGATCTTGATCTATAACGTGAGATGGCTGTTTCTTTGCGCCGCAGTTCAGAGAATCCTGGCTGTGAGTCATCAATTTCTCCCGAAATACATGCAAGAAAGTGGAATAGAAGAATAGAGTAAACTACTTTATAGTTACTTACACTGTGTTTGTCTGATATGAATAACACACGTCGGCAAATTATATTTGAATAGATTGTTATTGCTGCTTCCACAGACATCAGTGTGTATTTTACAAACTCCAAATGTATTGTTTTACTAGTGCTTAATGTGTATTTAAATGTCTGAAACCTAAAATAAACATTGTGAGGTTGAAAACACTGCATAGTTGTGATATATGACAGCGCTGAGCGCGTCCGACTCTGGCTCAGTGCCAACCAACGCGCGAAAGCACAGTTTGAATCTGGCAGTTATGTCGTCACTGAACACTATAAATTCCACATGTGGGACCGTACTCTCAGGGGCACAGAAATAAAAAATCCCATATATGGGACTGTACCGCTCAAAAGGTTAAACATTTCATTTGTAACCATGAATACAAAAATGAAACTGAGGGGGCACAAATCAGATCTGAGGGGGCAATGCCCCCTTTTGCCCCCTCGTGGCGCCGGGCCTGAGTAGCCTAGCCTATTAAACTAAGTGCTGTAATGTAAACCGTCAGTGCGATAGTACAGTAAAATGAATATGAATAAAAATGTTTCAAAACATGCCCATAAAGAGCAAATAACAGTGAGAGATTGTGTGGCTGGCGCGGCACAGGTCAAAAGAGCGAATACAAAACAAGATAAGGTGAGAAATAGGTAAATAAGATCTGTATTGCACTGTCTGTGTGCTCTATCAATAGGAGTGTCTGATAGATGTAAACAGTGAGAGATCGTGTGGCTGGTAGTGGCCGGAAGTGGCCGGCGCGCCACGAGCGCGCGCTCCCATACGGGTAAAAAGAGCGAATAAAAATCAGATTTAGATGAGAAATAGGTAAATAAGATCTGTATTGCACTGTCTGCGTGCTCTCGTGTATGATTAGGAGTGTCTGATAGATGTAAACAGTGAGAGATCGTGTGGCTGTTAGTGGCCGGAAGTGGCCGGCGCGTTTCTAATAGAGCCACGAGCGCGCTCCCATACGGGCAAAAAGAGCAAATAATAAAAAAGTTAAGATGAGAAATAGGTAAATAAGATCTGTATTGCACTGTCTGTGTGCTCTCGTGTATTAATAGGAGTGTCTGGAAGATGTAAACAGTAGAGATTGTGTGGCCGGTAGTGGCCGGCGCGATGCTAATAGAGCCACGAGCGCGCGCTCCCATACGGGTAAAAAGAGCGAATAAAAATAAGATTTAGATGAGAAATAGTTAAATAAGATCTGCATTGCACTGTGTGTGTGCTCTCGTGTATCGAGTGTCTGATAGATGTAAAAAACAGTGAGAGATTGTGTGGCTGGTAGCGCCGGCGCGATAGCCACGAGCGCGCACTCCCAAATAAAAAACAAGATAAGATGAGAAATAAGTAAATAAGATATGTATTGCACTGTATGTGTGCTTTTGTGTATCATTATGAGTGTCTGATAGATGTAAACAGCGAGAGATCGTGTGGCTGGTGCGACGCTTCGCTTAGCCACGAGCGCGCTCCCATACGGGTAAAAAGAGCGAAAAGAAAATAAGATTTAGATGATAAATAGGTAAATAAGATCCGTATTGCACTGTCTTTGTGCTCTCGTGTATCATTAGGAGTGTCTGAAAGATGTAAACAGTGAGAGATTGTGTGGCTGGTATGGCCGGCGCGATGCTAATAGAGCCAAGAGCGCGCGCTCCCATATACGGGTAAAAAGAGCGAAAAGAATATAAGATTTAGTTGAGAAATAGGTAAATAAGATCTGTATTGCACTGTTTTTGTGCTCTCGTGTATCATTAGGAGTGTCTGAAAGATGTAAACAGTGAGAGATCGTGTTGCTGGAGTGCAGGAACAATCACGAGTGTTTTAAAAGCACATTAAAATCACTTTTTTTTTCTGTGCACAGGTTTTTGATGAAAACAATCATGAGTGGTTTAAAAGCACATTAAAATCACTTTTTTTCCCCATGTGCACAGGTTTTTGAATTGTGTAGGCTATAGCACAGAAAACAGCGCGTGAGTCTTCTCGCGCTTGAATGTTTTATATCGAAATGCTTACAAAGGAATCGATAAGAGGAATCGAAATTTTTATTTTAAAACAAGTATCCGAAATCTGACATCAAGTAAGGTGAGGAACATATAATTTCACACACTTGGAAAAAATGCTCTTTATTTGAATGAGTGAACGTGGCTCTTAAAAGAGCCATTGTTGCTGCCCTTAAAAGGACATGGTAGCTTTCATCTTCTGAGTTCCGTCTGCAGAGCTTCTCGGAGGTTTCTCAGCAAAAGCTTGTTTCCCTCTGGTCTCAAGTGGACCCCGTCTCTGCAGAGATGGAACAAGCTGATGTTCCGGTGGCGAATGCAGAGCATCTGCCTCTCTGCCAAGAAGCCAAACATCGCCCCGTTGATCCACCGCCGGCTCCGTTCAACGCCATAGCCACTCCTGCCTGTCTGACCTCTCCAAATCAGACGGGGCAGAATGTCAGAAAACAACAGCCTGGTTCTGGGAAACATTCGGAAGACTTCGGCCAGGTCACTCTTCATGTCCCGTAAAAAATCAAGGTGGTTGCGGCCTTCCCGACACAAACTGTTTCCACCCAGGTGAATAATTAGAATGTCAGGAGCTGGAGCTGTGGCCCTGAGAGAACGCAGAGCTGGAAACAGCTGCTCCCAGAGTCTACCTCCTCTGCCATCCCAGGTGATCTCACAGTGAAGACCAAGGTTTTCTCCCAGGCGCTGCTCACAGATATACGTATGCAATCTGCGGATGATGGAACTGCCGACGATCCAGACGCGTGGTGCCATTTCAAAGAAGTGTGAGGGAATGTAATTTACCACCAGTATTTATAATGAGTGTTGCACGTTTGACTGCCAAAAGGGGGCGTTGTTGCGCATTCTATAAGCCCCACCCAACAGCGCTTCGATCAAAGCAGTTCACAATCAATGAATTCGCTCCGTGCACAAAATGGCTACCGTTGACGTTTCGAACTTGAGTGTGTGGGCCAGTACTTCCGGTGAAAACTTCCGGTGATCTGACAGCCAGAGCGGGAGGCAGTGAGAGCGAGAGACAACAGCGACCGCGAGGTCCATTACCACAGCGATGTTTTTCACATTGAGTGTTTTTAGGATTCAAGAGAGGTGACTTGCCTTTCAGAGGGTGACAGCCTCAGCACTTCATTGTTGTGTGCCGTTATGTACCATGTCGTCACGTTATAACAGAGAAGTCAGCTTTCATGCATTCCCCGTTGACGCTGCGGAACGGGCATGAGTGGATACAGAAGATCCGGAGGGATGACTTCAACACGACCAAATGTTTAAATGCATATCATTTTCAGTGTATTTCACCTGTGCGTTTCTATGCTTTCTATTACTGCATTTATTTTGTGCAAGTGAGATGAGTAAAGACCATCTGTTTAATAAATGTTATTATAAAGAGGCCTATTTAAGTTTTTAAGTTTATATGCGGCACATACAGTATTTTACTATGAGTAAAATATACACAAACTTACCCATATTAAATTGTTTGTCGTACCATACAGTTAAAAAAAATGTAAAATATGTGATAATAATATTGATCGAGCAATTGATGTAAGTAAAAACAGTCAGATTAATGAATGAAATACAACTGTTCACGAACAGAAGATTGTATTTGATGTTGTTTGGACAAGTGCACTTGTTGCTTCACTATTGTAGGCTGTGTAGTAGCCTGGACTCTGGAGGCGCCAGCGCTGTGTTGGCACTCTGCCAGCTTGATGCATGAGTGATTCTACAAGGTGCTTTTGGAAAACGCCCCCCAGGTTGGTTAGCGGACCTAGTTGAAACACTCATGCATCATCACTTTACGTGCAGGACGCCTTCACCACGTCATCTCATTTTCGCATAAACTAGGCCCCAGGACTTTTGCAGCACAATTCTACATGTTTCCGTAAAACAGCAAGGACTGGACTACTGAAACAAGTATTGGACTATTGTTTCTTTTACTGGATTCTTCGGAGACATCTCTAAGAGTTCTACGATTTCGAAGTTTTTCATCACGGTATGTGGAATTGTGTTTAAAAGAAAAACATTTTAAAGCTAAATAGCCTTTTTAATGTTAAATCATAAAGCCTTTTAACAGCGGGGAAAAAAGCTAAAATACTGGCCATACAAAATTAAGAAACTTGTTTTTATATTTTTACTCTCACAATAATAAGATTGTTTTTTTATTAAATAAATAAAACAACACGCTGCGCTTTCCGATGACGCATTAACTTTCTGTAAGCAGTCCGTGCAAAACTGACCATAAACTCAGCATATAGCCAGTTTTTTTTTTTTTTTTTTTTTTTTTTTTTTTACTCACTTTGTGATTTAAACATTTCGTGTGTTTGGCTGTTTGTACCTTTTATAATTCTGTGTTATTTTATTCTATTGTGCCCCATTGATGCGCAACACGCTTAGAAAACGCTTATGGTTGGCTTTTTTCAATGTGTCTCACACACTACTCCGTTTTGATACATTGTGAGTCAAGAAAAACTACATAAATTTCATCCTATGATATTTATATTTTAAGTGTTTTATTTACTCGTTTGTTAAAATGTAACTAACCCCTGGTCAGAGCCTGACTCCACCCACTGGCAATATTTGAAAAATGCCGGAAAAGTAGGCAGAGCCCAGTGGGGGCGTGCATCTGAGACGCATCTCTCTGTGGGCGTGGTTTAGTGCTATTTATGTATGTTTTTTTTCGTTCATTCCCTATTTTTATCTCTATAGTTGCAGATGTTGCTACTTTTTCCAGTCACCTGTGTATTTATTCATTCATCTCTTTATAATATATATATAAAGTTTTACAAAATATTTTTTTTTAGTTTTGATTTTGTGAATTTCTAGGCTATTTATTTGTTGCTATTTATGTATATGTTTTTTTCGTTCATTCCCTATTTTTGTCTCTATAGTTGCAGATGTTGCTACTTTTTCCAGTCATCTGTGTATTTATTCATTCATCTCTTTATAATATATATATAAAGTTTTACAAAATATTTTTTTTTAGTTTTGATTTTGTGAATTTCTAGGCTATTTATTTATTGCTATTTATGTATATGTTTTTTTCGTTCATTCCCTATTTTTGTCTCTGTAGTTGTAGATGTTGCAACTTTTTCCAGTTATGTGTATTTATTCATTCATCTCTTTATAATATAGCTATATAGGCTAAAGTTTTACTTAAAGTTACTAAAGTTAATTGGATAGTTCTGGCATTATATTTTTCATATCATTTATTAGGCTAAGTATTAAAATAAATAAAAAAAATATTAGGCTATTAGGCTAGAACGATTTTTTTTCGTTCATTCCCTCTCTATAGTTGTAGATATTGCTACTTTTTCCAGTCATCTGTGTATTTATTCATTCATCTCTTTATAATATATATAGTTTTACAAAATATTTTTTTCAGTTTTGGTTTTGAGAATTTCTAGGCTATTTATTTGTTGCTATTTATGTATATGTTTTTTCGTTCATTCCCCATTTTTGTCTCTATAGTTATAGATGTTGCAACTTTTTCCAGTTATGTGTATTTATTCATTCATCTCTTTATAATATAGCTATATAAAGTTTTACTTAAAGTTACTAAAGTTAATTGGATTGTTCTGGCATTATATTTCTCATATCATTTATTAGGCTAAGTATTAAAATAAATAAAAAAATATTAGGCTATTTGCGTACATATGATTTGCAGTTTTCGTGCACAAATGATATGCACTTTATGACGGTTAATACACACGCACTCCACACCCCTAATCCTACCCAAGGGGTTAACAGTGCGTATCATTTGCACGCAAAAACTATTGGCGTTTAAATGGCACGAGAAATAAAATTCGTGCTATAGATACGCACTTTCATGAGGTCGTGTTGCATAGGCCTATATTGCACACTTTCTGCGCACTTGAGCACATATTATAGCCTAAAGTTTTATTAGTATGGTTAAGTATTGTAGAACTTGTACAAAAATGATAGTAGCCTGGACTCTGAAGGCGCCAGCGCTGTGTTGGCACTCTGCCAGCTTGATGCATGAGTGATTCTACAAGGTGCTTTTGGAAAACGCCCCCCAGGTTGGTTAGCAGACCTAGTTGAAACACTCATGCATCATCACTTTACGTGCAGGACGCCTTCACCACGTCACCTCGTTTTCGCATAAACTAGGCCCCAGGACTTTTGCAGCACAATTCTACATGTTTCCGTAAAACAGCAAGGACTGGACTACTGAAACAAGTATTGGACTATTGTTTCTTTTACTGGATTCTTCGGAGACATCTCTAAGAGTTCTACGATTTCGAAGTTTTTCATCACGGTATGTGGAATTGTGTTTAAAAGAAAAACATTTTAAAGCTAAATAGCCTTTTTAATGTTAAATCATAAAGCCTTTTAACAGCGGGGGAAAAAACTAAAATACTGGCCATACAAAATTAAGAAACTTGTTTTTATATTTTTACTCTCACAATAATAAGATTGTGTTTTTGTTAAATAAATAAAACGACACGCTGCGCTTTCCGATGACGCATTAACTTTCTGTAAGCAGTCCGTGCAAAACTGACCATAAACTCAGCATATAGACAGTTTTTTTTTATTTTATTTTTTTTTACTCACTTTGTGATTTAAACCTTTCGCGTGTTTGTCTGTTTGTACCTTTTATAATTCTGTGTTATTTTATTCTATTGTGCCCCATTGATGCGCAACACTCTTAGAAAACGCTTATGGTTGGCTTTTTTCAATGTGTCTCACACACTACTCCGTTTTGATACATTGTGAGTCAAGAAAAACTACATAAATTTCATCCTTTGATATTTATATTTTAAGTGTTTTATTTACTCGTTTGTTAAAATGTAACTAACCCCTGGTCAGAGCCTGACTCCACCCACTGGCAATATTTGAAAAATGCCAGAAAAGTAGGCAGAGCCCAGTGGGGGCGTGCATCTGAGACGCATCTCTTTGTAGGCAAGGGCGTGGTTTAGTGCTATTTATAAGTTTTTTTCGTTCATTCCCTATTTTTATCTCTATAGTTGCAGATGTTGCTACTTTTTCCAGTCATCTGTGTATTTATTCATTCATCTCTTTATAATATATATAAAGTTTTACAAAATATTTTTTCAGTTTTGATTTTGTGAATTTCTAGGCTATTTATTTGTTGCTATTTATGTATATGTTTTTTTCGTTCATTCCCTATTTTTGTCTCTATAGTTGTAGATGTTGCAACTTTTTCCAGTTATGTGTATTTATTCATTCATCTCTTTATAATATAGCTATATAGGCTAAAGTTTTATTAAAGTTACTAAAGTTAATTAGATTGTTCTGGCATTATATTTCTCATATCATTTATTAGGCTAAGTATTAAAATAAATAAAAAATATTAGGCTATTAGTCTAGAACGATTTTTTTTCGTTCATTCCCTATTTTTGTCTCTATAGTAGTAGATATTGCTACTTTTTCCAGTCATCTGTGTATTTATTCATTCATCTCTTTATAATATATATAAAGTTTTACAAAATATTTTTTTCAGTTTTGGTTTTAAGAATTTCTAGGCTATTTATTTGTTGCAATTTATGTGTATGTTTTTTCGTTCACTCCCTATTTTTGTCTCTATAGTTGTAGATGTTGCAACTTTTTCCAGTTATGTGTATTTATTCATTCGTCTCTTTATAGCTATATAAAGTTTTACTTAAAGTTACTAAAGTTAATTGGATTGTTCTGGCATTATATTTCTCATATCATTTATTAGGCTAAGTATTAAAATAAATAAAATAAATATTAGGCTATTTGCGTAGGCTACATATGATTTGCAGTTTTCGTGCACAAATGATATGCACTTTATGACGGTTAATACACACGCACTCCACACCCCTAATCCTACCCAAGGGGTTAACAGTGCGTATCATTTGCACGCAAAAACTATTGGCATTTAAATGGCACGAGAAATAAAATTTGTGCTATAGATACGCACTTTCATGAGGTCGTGTTGCATAGGCCTATATTGCACACTTTCTGCGCACTTGAGCACATATTATAGCCTAAAGTTTTATTATTATGGTTAAGTATTGTAGAACTTGTACAACAATGATAGTATTCAATTATTTCTGAACATTGATACTCAAACCATTTTCTGATGGGTCTCTTCCCCAGTAAGCTGTATTAAAAATTACATAAGAAACATGTCGGTTAACGGTTAAGGAGCATCATTGTCAGGTAAAAAACTGAAGGACATCCCTGTTTAGGAGTGCTATTTCTCTTTCAAATTTTGTATTAATTTCTTTATAATTTCTACTCTGTAAAAAATCCAAATTTACAAAAAAAACTTTTTATTTCAAAATCTTTTATCTTCAATTGTACTCAAAACTCTGTAAAATTACAAACAATATTAACACCTGAAATTAACAACTCTCATCAAGCTGTTCATTTTACCCGAAAAAAAAAAAACAGTAAAGACATAGCCTAATATTATAAAAAAAAAAAAAAAATTGTTTATGTTTTGAAAATGTTTTCCTGAATTTTCAGCATTAGCCGCTTTCCGACCAAGTAGTTACAGGAACTTAGTTATAGGAACTGTCCACTTCTAAATAGTTCTAGGAACTACTCTCCCCCAAACTCGGGTTTGCTGTTTGCGTTTGCACGGGCCACGTGGCCATAGGAACTGGTAGGAGGGGTAAGGGAGTGACGCAAGCACGGTGACTTTTATTTTGACGGTGCGACGGACCTTTATTTTGGCGGCGCTGAGAACGCCAGAGCAAACAATGCTCGCATTCTGTTTATTAGTTAGTGATCTGTCTAACAGTACTGTTTGTTATTAGATAGAACTGTTATAGAAAGTAGACAGTATATGAAAAAAAAAGGTTACTAGCCTATACCATGTGGTTTATGTCCAGTGTTGCTAGCTGAGCAGATAAACATAATCATGTTTAGCTTGGTCCCCTCAAAGTTGCGTTGCATTTTCTTTTCAGCATAAAGGTTTAGAGACCCATCTGTCACTGTTTTCCATGTTTGTATAGTTAGTTTCTGGAGTAAATATATAGGCTATAATACATTATAGTTGTTTTAAAAATGGCGGATAATGGTGTTTTGCGTGCGTTCGGTCATCAGCGTACACTAACGTCACGTTTAGACCCTACCTACTCTGAAGTAGGACCTAAATTAGTCACTCCAAATGGAGTTCCTAGAACTAAAATCGTTCCCAGTTCCTGCGGTGCGAACACGCCGACACACGGAACTGTGAAAAGGTTCCTCCGGTCGGAAAGCAGCTTACTCCAGCCTTCATTCTCACATGAACTTTCATACATTATTTTAATACTAACCCTTTGCATTTTTAAAGTTTATGCTACTTCATAATTTTGTGTAAAGGGAGATATTTCAGGATGTTTCGTGAACACAAAGTTCAAGTGAAAAGCGTATTTGAAAAATCATTCATGTTCATGTGTCCTTGTAATTTCTTTAAAAAATAAGTTATTTCTGTTTAATCAAAAATTGAGACTTGTCTATCTTGGAATCTAAAGCATATGCATGATTTATTCTTATTAAAAACATTTACTAAGATTTTTTTTTTTTAATTAACAAATAGCCTACTTCAGTGTAACCACTTGCAATGTAAAAAATTACTACAAGTCATTCAGTCATTTTTTTCAAATCAAAGTCATTCAGCCATTTAAAGCCAGTAATTTTCAAAAAAAAAATTCTCTTTTTATTCCACCTACATTTATAGCACTATTAATTAGAGCCCGACCGATATATCGGCAGGCCGATATTATCGGCCGATATTAGGCATTTTCCTAACTATCGGTATCGGCATTTATAACGGCCGATAAATTAATATTTAAAAAAATGCAGCGTGCAGTGATTTATGTAAGGATGGCGTTTTCCGCGTGGCTCGAGCCGCGCCTGAGAGACGCGTGTCTCACACAGGCAGTGTGCAAACTCCAACCTGTTAACATGGGAGCCGAAATAAAAAAGGCCATGCCACGCAGTCAGTGTGTCGCCGGCCTTATTCAAGCGCGAATGAGAACCGTTTCGCGGGGGATCCCAGATGTGAAAAAAAACCAACAACAAATATTCGAATGTCAAATTTTCAAATCGAATACCAACCCACCGAATGAATATTCGGGTCCAGCCCTGTAGCCTAGTTTCACGTTTAGTACATTTTGCTTACTACTTATTTAAAATAGTATAAAACTACTGTACATATGTAATTATAAACGTTTTCATTATGATATTATTAATTTTACTTTACTAAAAAGATCTGAGTTCTTCCTCCACTAAATTAAGATTAAAAATAGAAGAGTATTTAGAATATAATATAATATAAAATGCAATGCAAACTAGTTTGGTTACAGCTCAAATTCTCATTCTATCATTCACCCTGCCTCCATTGCATATCTTTGTCACACAAGTGTTTGATCACCACATTTGAGTGATCATTGCAAAACTATATATTTATTCTGTTTATACTGTGTATTCTATATACAGTACCCATCAAAAGTTTGTACACACCAATTGGAAAGTGTGTCCAAACTTACTGTATAATACACATAAATAATATTGCTACTGTATTATAATATAGTGTAATATAATATACTGTAATATAATATACTGTATTATAATATACCCATCCTTCGGATGAGACATTAAACCGAGGTCCTGACTCTCTGTGGTCACTAAAAATCCCAGGATGTCCTTCGAAAAGAGTAGGGGTGTAACCCCGGCATCCTGGCCAAATTTGCCCCTTGGCCTCTATCCATCATGGCCTCCTAATCATCCCCATGTACTGATATACTGATTGGCTTCATCGCTCTGTCTCCTCTCCACCAGTAAGCTGGTGTGTGGTGGGCGTTCTGGCGCAATATGGCTGCCGTCGCATCATCCAAGTGGATGCTGCACATTGAGGAGATTCCCCCATCTATGTAAAGCGCTTTGAGGTCTCAGAAAAAGCGCTATATAAATGTAACGAATTATTATTATAATATACACACAAATAATATCGGCCTATATATCGGTATCTGGCTTTTTTTTATTGGTATCGGCATCGGCGCCCAAAAATCCATATCGGTCGGGCTCTACTATTAATACACATTAAAAATAGTTTCAAACCAGCTTTACAATGATAATTGTAAATTAATGGAAACATTTCAAAATAAAGTTAGTTCTGGATTACAGTTTGTTTGTTGTGTTTGCCATAGATTGTTATTTAAACACCATTATATATTTTTAAAGTAATTTTCTTTTCATTTAAACTGACCTCAAAACCCTGTAAATTACAAACAATATCTGAAAATAAAAAACTCTTACCAAGCTGTTTATTTGATAAAAAAGCAGTAAAAATATTGTGAAATATTATAAATAGTAATTTTTTCTATATTCTACATTTCCATAACCTGAATTTTCAACATTGTTACTCCAGCCTTGAGTCACATGATCTTTCAGTAATTATCTGAATATGCAAATTTGCTATTTTCTATGTTAAAAAAGGTTGTACTGTTTCATATTTTCTTTCATGTAATTTTTTTAGCTATTTGATGTGTCCTTGTAGTATATTTTACAAAAGTTATTTGTTTACTTGCCATCCTGTAATCTAAATAATATAACTGATGTGTTATAATTAAACACATTGACTAACTTCAAGAAAGAAAAAACAAAACAAAACAATTAAGATAAAATAATTCAGTGTAATATCTTGCTTTGTAAAAAATAACTAAAGTCAAAAAGCCTTTTTACCAGACACATTATTATCAACACAACTGAAACTATATATTGATACAATTCTGTCAATATTGCACACCCCTAATGTACAGAATTAATTTGTATTCCTTCAAGTCTTAAAGCCTTAAATTTGACTTGTGAAGGTTGCAAAAGTGTGACGCAACCCTGGTTTATAATTAAAATGAATAACAATTGTAAAAAAAAAAATGTATTAGAATGTTGATGTATGTGTTAAAATACATTATTATATTTACTGAGATTTTAATGTGATCCTATGTTTTTCCTTAGATGCCTAAGCTGAAGAGATTTCGTATGCGACGCAAGCCGTTGATCAACAATAGTAAGACTGATGTCTCAAATTCCCCTGTTTGCGTGTGTCCAAATGTGTCTGGCATCGTAGCAGGTAATGAGGTTAGATTGCAGTCTGCAGACTTGAATAAGAACCTTACAGGTTTAGCCTGTAGTATAGTTTCAATAATCAAGCATAAGATACATAACGTGTGTACCTGGAAGAAATCAGATCTTCAGGACATTCACAATAAGGGAAGTAAATTAGTTAAAGACATGACAGCTGAGGCTAGTGGAGACCGTCAGTTTATTCATAAGTTTGATGGACAACATAGTGTTTTTAATAAAACATGCAATGTAAAAGTAGAAAAGACATTGGATGGATCAAAGAACGAGTTGTATGAGAAAGTACAAGAGATGCTGTTCAGTCATGAATATTTTTTGATGAACATAAATGGAGACATGTGCACGATTATGAAACATAACGATTTCTATGTTGTTGTAGACTGTAATGTCCGTAACACATGTGGTTTGGGCTCGGACATTGGTGCATCAGTTGTTGTTTTTAACACGAACTGGCAAGACCTAGTTTTGCACATTGATAATTTAATGACGAGCTTGACCGCAGATAAGTTTAGTATTTGTGGTATTAATGTAGACATCATCTCATCAGATATGCCATCCTTTGAGATTAGTGATGTTGTTGGAGAAATAAGTGCATGTACAATCAAAGATACTGAACAAAGCTCACCATCTACATCAAATGAAAAAGAAAGTGTTAGTAGCCTTCGTGGATCATTTCATCAGGGTGATAGGCAGTTCCAGTGGGCAGGAAAACAGTGTGTTGCGATTAGTTTGGCTGCAATGGCAATGCACAATTTACGTAGCGTGTTCTCATGGGAAAAAAAAGATTTAGATAATGTGGTGACTGATGGTGACAGCTTGTATACCAGTTTGCGTCAAAGTGGTTCAATCACTGATCCAACGAAGGACAAATTGTTGTGCATTCAAGATCTTCCTCAACAGTACACTTTTAATTCAAATGCATGCAAATTTGAATATGGCGACTTTGTTTCTGGATTTGTAGATGTAGTTGACGAAGAATTTATTTTGTCTGGTGCATGTGTGACATTGCTTGATGGTTTACAATCAATGTTTGAAAAATATGATACATGCTTTTTAACTTTAACTGGTAGTACCTGTGCTATTATTAAGCAACATGGGCAGTTTGCTATAGTAGATTCTCATGCCCGTAGTAGTACTGGGATGATTGATGGAGATGGGTTTAGTGTGGTTGTATATTACAATACACTGAGCTGTGTTTTAAGGCACATTGAAAACTTGTCTGCTTGTATTGGGGGAAACCGAAAGGTTTTTGAATTAAGTGGCATTTGTGTACATCAAGTTAAGACCAGTAAAGCAACTGTAAGTGAATCACAAAAACAGTGTTGTGTTGATAAAAAAAGGAAATGTCAGGATTCAAAACCGATTTTGGAAGAAAAGGAAGATGTGGTTGTGAAAAAAAAGAAACGGTACTTAAAGGACAACACTGAGATAAGCAAAACAATTTCTAAAGTTCTTGTAAACTCAGATGTAGTTTGTTTAGGAAATAGAACTAACAGAATGTTTGATTTCAATCCACTGTCTCATGACGTTAAGCAAAAATTAAGTAACAACCTTCATGTAGAATTCCATGTTGAAAATGTACTTTTACCAACAAACAATGGACCAATAGGCTGTCCTTGCAAAACAGTTAGTATTGTAGGTGATGGCAATTGTTTCTTCAGGGCAGTGGCACAAGCGGTGTGTGGCACACAAAAAGCTCATAGAGCAGTTCGACTTGCAATTGTAAAGCACATGGAATTGCATAGTGAGGAATACAGGAATCTCTTAAGATGTCAGTATACATCTATGGAAGATTATTTGTCAAGTTCAAAAATGAAGTTTGTAGGCTCATGGGCCACAGAAGTGGAAATTCAATCGACAGCAAATTATTTAGGAGTTGATATTTATACATACCATAATGAGAAATGGTTAAAATACAGCAGTATGCATAGAAGGATGTGTAATCAAGGGATATATTTAAAACACTGCAATTAGAATCACTATGAAGTTGTTATTTGTGTGAGACAACCTGATAACCAGAATTGTTATAAGTTGTGTCAGAATGATAAGCAAGATGATGGAAAAATGTGCACAAGACAAAGTGTAAAGCCAAAAAATGAAGTTACCATAAAACACGAGGAGCCAATTTGTATTGGTCAAGATACAAATAACAATTTATCTGTTAAAAAGAGCAGATATTTTAACAAGTATTATTCATTAAAAAGAGTTAAAAATAAAATTGAGGTACAAAAAAAATGGAATAAAGACCATATCAAAGACTTGTATAATAGAAATTCAGAGTTTCAACAACATGTCAAAACTGTCAATAGGACAAGATATCATACAAATGTTTTGTATAATGAGTCCTTAAAACAAGCAAGTAAAAATAAATATTTTGAAAACAAGCAACATAAAGACAAAATTAAACAGTACAGTAGAGTAAAGTACAGAGTTAATACACAACATAAAGAAAAAAAAGAAATGACAGTAGGGTGAAATACTGTGTCAATACACAACATAGACAAAAAGTCAGAGAGTACAGTAAGGTGAAATACTGTGTCAACGAGCAGCATAAGAAAAAAGTCAAACAGTACAGTAGGGTGAAATACACTGTCAACGAGCAACATAAGAATAAACTGAAGAAATACAACAGGATGAAATATCATAATAATGAAAAACACAGAAATACAGTAAAGGCAGCGAGTAACTTAAAGTATCACAACAATTTATTGCACAAAGTAAATATAAAAAGAATTAACAAGATGAGAAGAGAACAATTAAAACAAAATCAGCAGATATCTGATTTTATCAAAAAACAATTTGAAGATAAAGTTAGTTCTGGATTAGAATTTGTTTGTTGTGTTTGCCATAGATTGTTGTTTAAACAGCAAGTATTATGTTGTAGAAAAGAATATTACAATAACAATCCTGCAATGTCGTTGGTAGCCAACACATGTATTACACATCATTTTTTGCACACGTTTGGTGAGCAATGTAATATTTCCTGTGATTTGGCAAATTCATGTAAAGGTCAGCTTTGGATTTGCTTTACTTGTCATTCTAAGTTGAAAAAAGGTGAAATGCCAGCAGAAAGTGCTGTTAACAATCTGGAATTGCAACCAATACCAGAAGAGCTTCGTTGCCTTAATAACTCAGAGCAACATTTGATTTCATTGCATATTCCATTTATGAAAATGTTGGCTTTACCAAAAGGTGGTCAAAATGGAGTTCATGGTCCTGTCACTTGTGTGCCAGCTAATGTTAAAAACACAACAAATGTCTTGCCTAGAACAGAAGCTGAAGGGTCTTTCGTATGTGTGAAGTTAAAGCGCAAATTAACTTATAAAGGTCATTATAAGTATCAGTATGTAGATACAAATAAGATTAGACAGGCCTTATGTTACTTAAAACAATGCAACAAATTTTATTCAGATATAGTTTTTAATGATGATTGGTTTAACGACTTTACTAGGCAAGAAAATGAAGATGATAAAAATTACATTGAAGAAAATGAAGCGGAAAATGTACAAGTTGATGAGGAGTTACATGACAGGCAACAGCACTGTGTGTTTATGGACACGTGTTTACAGCCTGTAGATATTGGGCAAGAAGTCCTTGATCAGTACTTTGATGGGATATTGAGTGTAGCTCCTGCTGAAGGGAATAATCCAGTGAAAATGCTTGCTGATGAAACAAACGAGGCAAAATGTTTTCCTGTTTTATTTCCAGATGGTAGTTCAATTTATCACGACAAAAGGGCACAGAGATTAACCCTCAGGGGACCACAGTGTTTTGGGGGCCTTTGAGATGTTCTGACATGCCTTGACATTTGTGCTTTTTTCAGTTATTTATAAACATGTTAATGGCAAAGGTGTAAATTCACTCTATATAGCACAAACAGGGCTACCATAATATGCGAGCAACGTGTATGTAGATGTTTGTATTTTTAAGAGAATAATGTTTATGCGTGGTTATTGGAAAAAATTAAAATGAAAGTTGCTGAATTAAGACCACAAAACACATATTAAATATGTGTCCACAAGACTTTTGACTAATGGATGTTGTCCCTTTGTGTTCTAGCTTCAAAATTATGTGAAAATAGTTTTGCTTTATCGTTCACAAAAAAAAAATACATTGATTTAAATGGTGTAAAACAGGTTTTGCTTGGAAAGCCAATATGCAAGGGGGAGGAGTAGTTTACACCTTAGATTGCATAATCTCTGCATAATCTCCCCACCCATTCTGCATAATGACTGCCTAATGAGCCATTCATTCAGGTGTGACACTGACTGAGCCACAATGCAACGACAAAAGATGTATTTAGAAGAAGACTTATATTGACCATTTAAGATTTCGCTTACATTTCTCTTGTAAATATGTTTTGCTATTTTATTAAAAATGTTACAATTACAACAATAATTACAATTTCAACAATATTTCAAGTGTACTCTTTCTTTGTAAAAAAAAAAAAAAGAAAAAAGATTATAGGCCTAAATTTTATCATATGTATTCATTAGTTTGAATATAGCCAACATTGGAACATCTAACATCTTAGTCTATGACTTTATTTTTGACAAAAATAGTATTTTTTTTTTTTTTGCAGTTTAATACGTTGCTTATACAAATAAATTTTTTTCAACATATTCCAGTGGATTTTTACTCATCTCAGTAGGCTATAGCAAAGCAGTTTATTCTTTCACACACAGACACGCGATTCATATTCAGGCTAAACAGTCTTTACAAATATGTACCCTTCATTCATCTCACAGAAAGGCGAGTCATATTATAGAAATGCGATTCATCTTTTTGCGGTTTGCATAGGCCTACACTAACGTTATTCCATAACGTTATTCCACACGTGAGAAAAGAAAACAGCCTACCTCACTCCTCAGCGCAGCGGGATCTGCTCCTCATATCAGGAGATATTGCTCCTCATCAGCACTGTTCTGAGGAATCGTTTCTCCATAAGGTAGGCTATATTATGCCTCACTCGATCGCGACGCGCTGTGTTTACAGCTGATGGGCGTTTCACACCCCTCAGAATTTGCGTTTGAATAGCACGCGCTCTCCGGGGAGTGGTCACATTACTGTGAATGAACTCCTAATGAGCTCGACAGGAGTCGCTCTCTTTTTATACAGATTACAGAAACTGAGAATATTTGTTTTTTATATAAGTTACTTCTTTTAACAGATGCGATCTCAAGCTTTATGCCCGTGGGTCTGTTTGCCTGTTTGACTAAATTTTCGCGGAGTTATTGATCATTTTCGAACGCGTTTCAAATGGGAGTTCACGGACAGAGGGAAGGCAGAAATCGCATCATGTTAATTTTTCTTTATTTGTCAAAAAGCAAAACACTTTATTTTTATTGTGAGTATACAGAAAAAAAATAGAAACTGAACAGGATCGATTGATGTATTACACGAAAATGAAAGATCAAAATTAACAGAGCATTTAGTGTTTATTTTCATTGCTAAAAAAAAAAAACGAGCAAAACGCGCGGGCGCGTTTGTGGTCCCCTGAGGGTTAACATTGTCACGCTATTTTAATGATAGAATTTTGCATGCAGATGGAAGATTTGCGCAAAATGTTGAATACATTTTTTATGCACAGTATTTGTCCGAAGTTGAAAAGGTAGTGTCTAGTGTATCTATTGCTCTAAGGAAAGGACATGGCTGTAGTAAATCCATACCAAGTGATATGTTTAAAGACACAGAGACCTTGAGGCAAGTACTTAATTTTGATGAAGGGTACAGGTTTTTGAAACCCATCAGAGGAACTCCATCATTCTGGCAAGGTGTGCAAAAAGATTTGTTTGCTATGGTTAGACAGTTGGGCATTCCCACTTGGTTTTGCTCATTTTCATCTGCTGACATGAGATGGACAAATTTGATGTCAAGTATTTTAAAACATGAGGGAAGACAAGAAACTTTAGACCAGCTAGAATGGGCTGACAAATGTGAGCTTTTGCGTCGTAATCCTGTTACTGCAGCTCGCATATTTGATTTTAGGTGGCATTGTTTTTTAAAAGAGGTGCTTATGTCACCTGTTCACCCCATAGGAGAAATTGTAGATTATTTTTATAGGGTTGAATTTCAACAACGATGTTCTCCCCATGTTCATTGTTTGTTTTGGATCAAAAATGCTCCACAAATAGATAAAAATTCTGATGAGGAGGTTGTTGACTTTATAGATAAATATGTTACTTGTGAATTACCCATTGAAGATGAGAACTTGCACAGTATTGTCACATCTGTACAATGTCACAGTAAACATCATTCTAAAACATGCAAAAAGAAAAACACAGTCTGTCGATTTAACTTTCCTAAGCCACTGTCAATGCAAACATTCATATGTCGAAGAAAAGTAGATGTGTCTGAGAAAGACGTGCCCGATAATAGTGATTGTACAAATCGTTCTCAAGATAAAACCAGAAGTGGAAATGTAAATGATAACGCCAATGTAGAATATGCTCGTGGCATAATGACAGCAGTTAAGACAGCTGTTTTAGAAGAGAAGATAGATTCTGTACAAAGTTTGTTTGATAGTGTTGGAATAAATCAGAAATTGTTTGAGATGGCATATAAGTGCATAAATAATACTACACACATAGTCTTGAAACGACAATTAAATGAAGTGTGGGTTAATCAGTATAATAAGTTTGGCCTTCAGTGTTGGAATGCTAATATGGACATTCAATATGTAACAGATGCTTATGCCTGCATTGTTTATATCATTTCCTACATTTCAAAATCTGAAAGAGAAATGGGTTTGTTGTTAGCTAATGCCCAACGAGAATCAACAACTCAGGGTAATGTGGATGCAAAACAAGCTTTGAAAAAATTAGGAACCGTGTATTTACACAATCGAGAAGTTAGTGCACAGGAAGCAGTTTATAGATTAACCAATATGCACTTAAAAGAGTGTTCAAGGAAGGTTCAGTTTATTCCTACAGGTGACGATACTGTTCGTATGAGTTTGCCACTTAGCATTATACAAAACAAGTTGAACTCTCAAAATCGGAAAAGTGAAGAGATGTGGATGACAAGTTTTGTTGATCGTTACAAGAATAGACCAAATCAGCATGTTTTTAATGATATGTGCTTAGCCACATTTGCGTCAGAGTACCGAATTGCATACAAAAGTGAACCTAGTTCCAATAAAGTTAAGTTACAAAACAACTTGGGATTTATTGTGAAAAGAACACGCACTCAACCTGCTATAGTCCGTTTTGCACGATTCTCAGTGACAAAAAGTCCAGAAAAATTTTATCAAAGTTTATTGCAACTTTTTCTTCCATACCGTACAGATAGTCAACTGAAACCAGAAGGATATAATAATTATGAACATTTTTATAGGGAAGGTGAGGTTTCTTTTAGCAATGGATCAGCACAATTAGTACAACATATCGTAAATACAAACAGAGCATTTTTTGAAAAGGATGCTGATGTGATAGACAGTGCACAAAATACTGTTAATAATGAGGGCATTTTAGAAAATGCATGGTGTGCACTTTGTCCTGAACAGCAACTACAACGTTTTGAGTGTGAACAGCTTAGACGGGAGACAGATCAGGAAGTAGAGGGACATGAGATCATTCCAGATTTAGCATGTAACAATCAGCAAATTGCTCAGATAGAAAAAAGAGATAATTGTCTCAGTCGTGCAGATGGGTTGAGCTTAATTCGCTCTTTAAACAAAACCCAAATGTCTGTTTTCTATAAAATTAGACAGTGGTGTTTAAATAAATTCAGAGGAGAAAGCCCAGAACCATTTCATGTATTTATTACTGGTGGAGCAGGCACAGGAAAAAGTCATTTAATTAAAGCCATACAATATGAAGCTACAAGATTATTGTCTCAAACAGCTCTGCAACCAGATGACATTACTGTTCTTTTAACCGCTCCTACGGGAATCGCCGCCTACCAATTAAAAACTTCCACAATTCATACAACCTTTTGTATTAGCACAAATGTGAAGTTGTCGTACACCCCTTTGAGCGAAAACAAGCTAAATTCTTTACGCGCAAAATTCCACGGCCTTCAAATATTAATTATAGATGAAATCTCAATGGTAGACCATAAACTGCTAACATATATTCATGGGAGATTGAGACAAATTAAGCAAACCGGAGATTTTTCTATTTTTGGTAATATTGCCGTCATAGCTGTTGGCGATTTCTTCCAATTAGCTCCTGTGAAAGGTAAACCGCTCTTTGTGGATGAACCAGGAATTGATTTATGGATAAATTACTTTGGTGTTGTAGAGTTGACACAGGTTGTTAGACAACAGGACAGCACTTTTGCTGAATTATTAAATCGATTAAGAAAGCGAAGCAAGAAATCTCCACTAAAAAAAGAAGATTTGGAAATATTAGCAAGTTGTGAGAATGATGAGAATAATGACTCTTTACATATTTTTTCTACTAATGATGAAGTTCATGAGCACAACCTAGAGCAGTTAATTAAAATGTGCGAAGATATTGAAAATATAGAGGCTGAAGATTTCGCACGTAGCAAGCAAACTGGTAAATTAGAATTACTTGTTGGACATCATGTAAAAGTTTATAATACAACCTTGGCAGCAAAGTTGCTTTTAGGCATAAATGCACGTGTCATGTTAATTAAAAATCTTGATGTCAATGATGGACTAGTTAATGGTGTTTGTGGTACAGTTACACACATTGCACGTTCAGATAAAAAAAAATTACCTGAAACTATTTACGTTTCTTTTGATGATAGTAACGTGGGGATGAAAAGCCGTAAGCAGTGTTTGTCTGAGCCAGCAAGAGTGTTTCAATCCACACCAATATATGTAGAAGAAGAAACAGTTTGTACGAAAGGTGGACTTCGTCGGCAGTTTCCTTTAAAATTAGCTTAGGCGTGCACAGTACATAAAGTTCAGGGTTTAACTGTCGATAGTGCAGTAGTTAGTTTAAAAAGAGTTTTTGCTGCTGGGCAGGCTTATGTAGCATTAAGTCGGGTAAGAACTTTGTCTGGTTTGACAATAAAAGACTTCAAAGAAAAAAATATTTATTGTAATGACAAAGTCTTCGAGGCAATTAATGAAATGTCGTCTTTTATGACACACGATGATTTAGATTATACAATGCCAAATAGCTCTTTTTCTGTGTTTTTGTTAAATGTACAGAGTTTGCAATGCCATAAACAGGATTTGATGGTTTGTGTTCAACAATTGCAACCCATGTGCATTGGTTTAACTGAAACATGGTTGCCTGCTTTCTATCAATCAGACAATGTACACTTAGACAATTATAACTTTGTTAATCTTTCTCGATCAGCCGCATACACAAACGATAGTCCTCTTTTCAGTGATTTGAAAGCGCAACAACATGGTGGCGTCGGCTTATATACAGCATGTGGTGTGGAAAACACTACTATAACTTTCCCAAATCTTAACTTAGAGTGCATCCTGACACACTTCACTGAAATTGACATTTTACTTGGAATAGTGTATAGACCACAAACATATCCTTTATCCATTTTCAAACAAAATTTAGGTACATTGATTAATTACATGACTTCAGTATGCAATAAAATTGTACTTATAGGAGACTTTAATAATGATGCATTGAAATCAAAATCCCTGTGCTCTTTCATGTCAGATAGTGGTTTTGATCAACTTGTTAAAAAGCCAACAACTGAAAAGGGAACCTTAATAGACCATGTGTATGTGAAAAACATTAACAACTTTTCTGTGCACACAAACGTTGTGCCAGTTTACTTTAGCACACATGAGGGAGTTTTGTGTTCATTTCAAAACTTACATGTTTAAATGTGTTGGACAACTTGTTCCACAACTATAGCTTATAGATAATATATTACTTTTACACAGATCCATCAGCGATAAAGCCTTGATTTGGTAGATTTCATTATGTACAGATCTGATTACATGGTAAAGGAGACAGGGACCCCGAGACAAAGCTTAGCTCTATCTTTTGGATCCTTGTTAAACCACAGTGTTTAGCTGTTCTATTCTGTGCTTACTTGATTGCAGTAATTTGTTATTTTATTCCTATGTGCAATACAGAGTGTGCTACTATACGCTGGGAGAGTGTGCTGAAAAAAAACACCCATTATTAGATTTACACAAACACACAGTTCTGATCTGTGTTTTGTTAATGTACGTAATTAATTGCAGTGTTTTGGTATTTTATTCCTATGTGCAAAACAGAGTGTGATACTATACGCTGGGTGAGTGGGCTGATACAAACCACCCAGTATTAGATTTACACAAACACACAGTTCTGATCTGTGTTTTATTAATGTGCGTAATTAATTGCAGTGTTTTGGTATTTTATTCCTATGTGCAATACAGAGTGTGATACTATACGCTGGGTGAGTGGGCTGATACAAACCACCCAGTATTAGATTTACACAAACACACAGGTCTGATCTGTGTTTTGTTAATGTGCGTAATTAATTGCAGTGTTTTGGTATTTTATTCCTATGTGCAATACAGAGTGTGATACTATACGCTGGGTGAGTGGGCTGATACAAACCACCCAGTATTAGATTTACACAAACACACAGTTCTGATCTGTGTTTTGTTAATGTGCGTAATTAATTGCAGTGTTTTGGTATTTTATTCCTATGTGCAATACAGAGTGTGATACTATACGCTGGGTGAGTGGGCTGATACAAACCACCCAGTATTAGATTTACACAAACACACAGTTCTGATCTGTGTTTTGTTATTGTGCGTAATTAATTGAAGTGTTTTGGTATTTTATTCCTATGTGCAATACAGAGTGTGATACTATATGCTGGGTGAGTGGGCTGATACAAACCACCCAGTATTAGATTTACACAAACACACAGTTCTGATCTGTGTTTTGTTAATGTGCGAAATGAATTGCAGTGTTTTGGTATTTTATTCCTATGTGCAATACAGAGTGTGATACTATACGCTGGGTGAGTGGGCTGATACAAACCACCCAGTATTAGATTTACACAAACACACTGTTCTGCTCAGTGTTTTGTTAATGTGCGTAATTAATTGCAGTGTTTTGGTACTTCATTCTGGGTTATATGTTATTAAACCTTTATTCCTAATATGCTCTTAACTTACTTTTAGCCTTAAAGCTTTTACATGTACATAATAATTAAATCCTTCAAAAAAATGTCTAAACAAATATTGATTTTCTACAAACATATCAAATTAACTATTTCTAAACAAATTTGTTACTTTTTTTATTAACACATATTTTTAACAAAAAAGGTTTTGTTTTTCTTGTATTGCAACAGCCAGTGTATAACAAAACAATACCTATAGTTCTACTTTGTGTACATTTCATAAAATCGACCAACTTTGCTATATTACAGCATAAAAACATGTCGACACCCATAGTATATTATAGCTTACTGAAAAATATATTACAAGTTTTTTACAAATCAAATACATTTACATACAAATTTATGATTGTATTACATACAAATTAACTATATATGAATATTCTGTATACAAAAAAATGATTACAAACATTACATAACTGTTATTGCAATATTTGGATTTCAAAGTGTCATCAAATTTATTTCATTTTAAATTGTCATTTTGTAACGTAAGGACAGAGGCAGTCGGATCCATATGCAGCACTTTATTTCAACTCACACACAAGTAGACATAAACTCCGGCATACAATTAAACAAGGGGCAATCCAGTAACTCGTGGTGATAACAGGCTTAGGTCGAGGCAGGCAGCACAGGTTCATACACAGTCCAAGAAGCAGGCAAGGGTCAAGAGTCCAGAGAAACACGGAATACTCAAACAGGGAAGAATGCTCAGAGATGTACGCTTACAGTGTGACAAGACTTCGCACCAGACACAGGGATCACTCAGGCTTAAATAAGGAACTCAATGACCCATAATCAAACACCACTGAAACATAATTAAACATAATGAGTCCATGGTGAAACATAATACAGGGAGAGAGTGCCCTCCAGTGGCTCACACGGGCACTCCACATCACACATTTAATGCCACTAAAATTCACATGAAAGACATGCCATATTTAATGTTTAACTTAATCTCAAGCTAATGTACCTACAAAAACATACTTGCACTATGCTGTTGCTAATACAAGTTTTTGCTTTTCCTTATAGCCAAAACAATAACAAAAAGCAAAAATACACTGGTAATGGTACTCCAGGTTAACCACTTGGGTGGGGTTCGATTCCCTGCGGTGTACTGGCTTATTATCTATCTATCTAGTCAAAAAACTCTAATCTAGTCTAATCAAAAATTATATAAAAAAAAAAAAAAAAAATATATATATATATATATAATATAATATAATATATATATATATATATATATATATATATATATATATATATATATATATATATATATAAAAATAGCTAAATATTATTTTTTATATTATTTTTCTTTTTTTGATTCTTATTTATTATTTATTTTTATATTATATAATATTTAGTGTAACTAAAGGCACCGGGGTGGCGGTGCCACCGGCTTGGGCCTGCAATCGCTGCTCGCAGCTATATTTATTATTATTATTATTATTATTTTGTCAACCTTTCGGGCACTTTTGGGGCCCTTAACGTGCTCGAAAACTCTTGAAACTTTGCACACGGGTCAGAATCCGCGGCCATCAGGGCCGGGCTGAAGCTGGTACCCGGGCGTGGCAGGGGGGCTCGACAGCGCCCCCTGGAACAGGATCCGAACACGTGTCCATAAATCAAACACGCTTGCATGTAATAATATGAAACTCGGTACACATATAGATCTCATCGGGCCGAACAACTTTCGTGCTCTAAGTTTTACGCCAGCCCAACAGGAAGTCGGCTATTTAGGGTTGTTTGGAAACGCGTGCTGTGGAATTTAATGTACTCCTCCTAGGGAATTCCACCATTCGCCACCAAACTCGGTCAGCATGAAGTCAAGACATTGCGGATGCTAAATTGCGGACGGATTTTTGATATCTCGAACGGTTTGGCCGTGGCGAGGAAACGAATGTATGGCGAGAAAATGAAACAGGAAGTGTGTTATAACTTCTGCATACATTAACTGATCTTGATGAAACTTCAGAAGTGTGTTCATTGTAAGAGGCCGATCACATGGATGTGACTATTGTGAGTAAAAGTTATAGCACCACCAACTGGCAGCAGGAATATGTCACTTTCAAAATGCTTTGAAATCACACTCTTATTTTTACCCGATTTGCTTCAAACTTTATGTGTATAATGTAGACACACGGCAGATGTAGACCTGTGAAAGGATTTTTGATATCTTAAATACTGTTGCCGTGGCAACGTTTCAAACTTTATTATTCTTTTTTGATGCTTTTGAGACTCTTCACATACTTGAAAATGCATGAAACTCGACAGACACATCACATTTATTAGCCAGTAGACGTGCAAAGTTTCAGAAACGGGCGTGGTGAGGGGCTCAGAAGCGCCACCTTTAGTCAAAAGTGGGGGGGTTAGTTTTAACAACAGCAACAAAACTTGGTATGTGTATTGTTCTCATCAAGACGGACAACTTTCTAATTTACAGTAACTAGCTCGGACCAAGAGGAAGAGAGATATTTTGGTTTGAATGTGGATTTTCTGAAGAATTTTCTCTCCCTCTCTCTGTGTCTCTGTGTGTGTGAGGGGAGGGGGGATTTGACTATTGCTTTTATATTTTGAATCAAGGTTTCAGGGGCTTTTGGGGTCCTTAACGTGCTCAAAACTCTTGAAACTTTGCACACAAGTCAGAACCCCCTGGCATCAGGGCCGGGCTGAAGCTGGTACCCGGGCGTGGCAGGGGGGCTCAACAGCGCCCCCTTGAACTGGGTCTGAAAACTTTGTCCATAGATCAAACACACTTGCATGAATTAACATGAAACTCGGTACACATATAGATCTCATCGGGCCGAACAACTTTTCCCCGGTCAAGTTTTACGCCAGCCCAACAGGAAGTCGGCTATTATGGGTTGTTTGGAAAACGCTTGCTGTGGAATGCGAAGTACTCCTCCTAGAGAATTCATCCAATCCCCACCAAACTCTGTGTGCATGAAGTCAAGTCATTGAGGATGCTAAATTGCGGAAGGATTTTTGATATCTCGAACGGTTTGGCCGTGGGGAGGAAACGAATTTATGGTGAGAAAAGAGAAACAGGAAATGTGTTATAACTTCTGCATACATTAACTGATCTTGATAAAACTTCAGCAGTGTGTTCGTTTTCAGAGGACGATCACATTGATGTGACTATTGTGAGTCAAAGTTATAGCGCCCCCAACTGGCAGCAGGAAGTGTGTCACTTTCAAAATTCTTTGAAGTCACCCTCTTATGTTTACCCGATTTGCTTCAAACTTTATGTGTATAATGTAGACACACGGCAGATGTAGACCTGTGAAAGGATTTTTGATATCTTGAACGGTTTGGCCGTGGCGAGGAAACAAATTTATGGCGAGAAAAGAGAAACACGAAGCGGTATAACTTCTGCATACATTAACTGATCTTGATGAAACTTCAGCAGTGTGTTCGTGGTAAGAGGCCGATCAGATGGATGTAACTATTGTGAGTCAAAGTTATAGCGCCACCAACTGGCAGCAGGAAGTGTGTCACTTTCAACATGCTTTTGAGAAAAGTGGGGGGGTTAGTTTTACCAATAGTTACAAAAATCAGTATATATATTGGTCTCACTGAGCCGGACAACTTTCTAATTTACAGTTATTAGCTCCGAGCAAAAGGAAGTCAGATATTTTGGTTTCAATGTGGATTTTTTGGATATTTCAGACTCTGAGTTTTTAGCTACTCTTCCTAACTGGTTTATTTTATTAACACCAAACTTTTTCAAAATGATGAAAATACATTAAAGATGCTAAATTGTGAACGGATATTAAACATATCAAACGGTTTTGCTATAGTGAGGGACTAAAGTAATGTACAAAAATGAAACACTAAAAGCCTCATCTTCTAAAAATGTAATTAAACACCATTTATTTCTATATAAAGGTATACAAATATCACAACTAAACCCATTTTATTCTTTTTTTTGTTCAATTTAATAATTATTTATAAGTTTAAAAATAGTAATTGTACTATTTAGTCCCATAAAAGTCAAGTCATACATAGGGCTATACTGCCCTCTTGTGTTCAAAATCAGGTAGGCCTATTGTATCTACATAAAAATATACTAGGTATGTGACGGTGAGAATATTTTACCACCGGTTAATCGACGTGTGACACCGCTGGGGGCTTTTGAATCGCCAACGTAAAGACGAAAGTAAAATATGTTCGTCCGCACTGACATTGATAGTGGTTGAGCGAACGTTTCAAATGAATTCCTATGGAAGTAGAAATTAACTGAAAAACGTTCACTCTGTTCTGCTCGTTCCTCGCCGTGGATGCGCACCGTTATGAATGCCCATGCAGCCATGAGCATTTTAGTTAAATTTTAAAATTAGCGCCTTTCGGGGGGTGGATTGCTTGAAATTATTTTACAAAGGCACAATGTTGTGTTTTATTGCGACTGTACACAAATATAAGTTAACACTTTGCAGTTTGAATGTCGTCCTGTATAATGACGGAGTATGTTTTTATGTGTCCACTGTTCAATCGCGCCCACGCCCCACACACACACACACACACACACACACACACACACACGGTTTACTATCTTTGTGGGGACTCTCCATAGACTTAATGGTTTTTATACTGTACAAACTGTATATTCTATCTCCTCACACTAACCCTACCCCTAAACCTACCTATCACAGAAAACTTTCTGCATTTTTACATTTCCAAAAAAACTCATTCTGTATGATTTATGAGCTTGTTTACCCATGGGGACCTCTATTTAGGTCCCCACTGTGACACGAGTCCCCATGAGTCTGTGTGCATTCAGGTTGAAGTCCCCACAGGGATAGAAAAACATGAACACACACACACAGCACACACATTCCAGCATTGCAATCTTGACATCACAGCCTGTTCATTATAGCCTTAATAAAATATAATAATAAAATAGTCAACCTAACATCTAAAAATTACACTGCTCTGTTTAAATAGTCAGTAGTACAATTTGTACCATTCAGAGTAAGCACCGCTCCACTGTGATGTTTCCAAGCACATTTTTGCGCGTGTGAAGAGGATGATTTTTTTCGTCGATATTGGAACACGAGTGAAGAACAAAGCCTATAATAAAGAATAGTTTAGCATCCAAATACATGACAAATGTTGAAACATTTTGATTCTAATAAGAGGGTTACGTTACGTGAGCCCAACACTGCTTACTTTCATTTTAATTTTTACATTAAATTTAAAGGATTTGTTGTGGAATATTTTGTTTTACCCACAATTACAAAATTCAGTACGTATATTGGTCTCATCGAGCCGGACAACTTTCTAATTTACAGGCATTAGCTGCAACCAACAGGAAGTCAGATATTTTGGTCTGAATATGGATTTTTTGTTAAATCAGCCTCTGAGTTTTTAGTTACTCCTCCTAAAAGGTGTATTTTATTCCCACCAAACTTTTTCAACATGATAAAAATATATTAATGATGCTAAATTGTAAACGGATATTGAATATCTCAAACGGTTTTGCTATGGCGAGGGATTAAATTAATCAAAAAGGAAGCAGGAAACATCTCATAACTTCTAAAAATGTAATTATACACCATTTATTTTTATATAAAATTATACAAATATTAGAACTAAACCTATTTTATTCTGTTTTTGCAATTCAAGAAGTATGAAAAAGTTAAAAACAGGCTATTTAGTGCTATTTGGTTCAACAAAAAAGCAAACATAGGGCTATACTGCCCTCTTGTGTCCAAAAGGATATCCAAATAGTATATAAAACGTTTTACTAGGTAGGCCTATTGTATTTAAATATAAATTTATTATGTATATGACTGTGAGGATATTTTCCCATTGGTTAATCGATGTGTGACACGAGCGGGTGCTTTTAAATCGCTAATATAAAAGTGAAAGTAAAGACGTCCGCACAGACATTGATAATGGTGCACACACGTTTGAAAGAATGATACTTTTAAACATAACACTAAACCGCCATTAGGTGTCGCCAGGCGATCGTCTTAATGAGCGAGTCATTAATTAATTCGTTCAGACGATTCGTTCGAATGACTGAGTCATTCATGATTGAGACAGATGTTTATGGATTGGTCATTGAATCTTTGAGTCAACCGATTCGTTCAAAATGCTGAATCATTCAGAAATGAGAAAACAAGTTGCTGTGAGATGCGCGATGGTTCTGCTGTGATCTTTGTTTAACTATTTTTGCTGCTGAAACAGAACAAAAACAGTCAATATTGCATCTTAAATGTAAGTGACTTAATTGTAACTGTTTATTAACCTGTTGATGAAATCAATGTCGCAGTTTCAATCGTGATTGTATTCAGGAAACACAGCCTACTCGTCAAGTGAGGTTGCTCTTATCATATGTTATAAAATATATAAAAACTCCATATTTGTAATTTTTATAGTCAGTATGTTGTTAACTGGGTTTCTTTTTTGTGTGCTGCGCTCAGTTGTTTACGTTTCTCCTGGAGAAGCTGCACGAGCCTCAGCAGCGCAACCTTGTTACCATTGATCAGTAATACATTTATTATCAACTGTTGATTGCAACTTAAAATTAATGTAATATAATTAGAATAATCTCTCGTTTTAGTGATTCCCAAGTTATTTTTTTGTCATTGACGTTCTAATCAGGCTACTGTGGTCGGGCAAGCTAAACTCTCTTTCAGGTAGGCAGCCTATACTATGTATGTGACAGTGAGAATATAATTTTACCACCGGTTAATTGACGTGTGACACCGCTGGGGGCTTTTGAATCGCTAACTTAAAAACGAAAGTAAAATATGTTCGTCCGCACTGACATTGATTATGGTTGGGAGCAGAGCGAGCTTTTTCAATGAATTCCTATGGAAGTAGGAATGAATTCCCGTGCAGCCGTGAGCATTTTATTTCAATTTTAAAGTTAGCACCATAAAGTATATTTTTATGTCTCCACTGTTCAATCACGCCCACGACACACACACACACACACACACACACACACACACACACCAGCATTGCAATCTTGACATCGCAGCCTGTTCATTATAGCCCTAATAAAATATAATTATAAAATAGTCAACCTAACTTATCAAAATTACACTGCTCTGTTTAAATAGTCAGTAGTACAATTTGTACCATTTTTTTGTGAAGTGACAAGACAGAGAATATTATATATATATCTTTTGTTATATATATATATATACTGTGTATATATATATATATATATATATATATATATATATACTGCTCAAAAAAATAAAGGGAACACTTTTTAATCAGAGAATAGCATCAAGTCAGTTAAACTCCTGTGATATTGATCTGGTCAGTTAAGTAACAGAGGGGGTTGGTAATCAGTTTCTGCTGCTTTAGTGTTAATGAAATTAACAGCAGGTGCACTAGATGGGCAGCAGTGAGACAACCCCCAAAACAGGAATGGTTTTACAGGTGGAGGCCACTGACATTTTTTCCCTACTCATCTTTTCAGACTGTTTTTCACCAGTTTTGCATTTGGCTAGGGTCAGTGTCACTACTGGTAGCATGAGGCGATACCTGGACCCTACAGAGGTTGCGCAGGCAGTCCAGCTCCTTCAGGATGGCTCATCAATACGTGCCATTGCCAGAAGGTTTGCTGTGTCTCCCAGCACAGTCTCAAGAGCATGGAGGAGATTCCAGGAAGAGATTCCAGGAAGACAGACAGCTACTCTAGGAGAGCTGGACAGGGCCGTAGAAGGTCCTTAACCCATCAGCAGGACCGGTATCTGCTCCTTTGTGCGAGGAGGAACATGATGAACACTGCCAGAACCCTACAAAATGACCTCCATCAGGCCACTGGTGTGAATGTCTCTGACCAAACAATCAGAAACAGACTTCATGAGGGTGGCCTGAGGGCCCGACGTCTTCTAGTGGGCCCTGTGCTCACTGCCCAGCACCAGGGAGCTCAATTGGCATTTCCCATTGAACACCAGAATTGGCAGGTCCGCCACTGGTGCCCTGTGGTTTTCACAAATGAGAGCAGGTTCACCTTGAGCATGTGACAGACAGGAAAGGGTCTGGAGAAGCCGTGGAGAATGTTATGCTGCCTGTAACATCGTTCAGCATGACCGGTTTGGTGGTGGGTCAGTGAGGGTCTGGGGAGGCATATCCATGGAGGGACGCACAGACCTCTGCAGGCTAGACAATGGCACCCTGACTGCCATTAGGTATTGGGATGAAATCCTTGGATCCATTGTCAGACCCTATGCTGGTGCAGTGGGTCCTGGGTTCCTCCTGGTGCACAACAATGCCCGGCCTCATGTGGCGAGAGCATGCAGGCAGTTGCTGGAGGATGAAGGAATGATACCATTGAAGGGCCACCACGCTCACCTGACCTACATCCAATAGAACACCTCTGGGACATTGTGTTTCGGTCCATCTGACATCACCTGGTTGCACCTCAGACTGTCCAGGAGCTCAGTGATGCGCTGGTCCAGATCTGGGAGGAAATACCCCAGGACACCATCCGTCGTCTCAGTAGGAGCATGTTCCGACGTTGTCAGGCATGCATACAAGCACGTGGGGGCCATACAAACTACTGAGAACCATTTTGAGTTGCTGCAATGAAATTTCAGCAAAATTGACAAGCCTGCTGCATCATTTTTTCACTTAGATTTCCGGGGTGTCTTTGAATTCAATCCTCTGTAGGTTGATTATTTTCATTTCCATCAAACGATGTGGCATCCTTTCGTTCATAACACACTACCCAGTCCATATTAGTATAGATATCCAGCATGATATTTTTCCCCATTGAGATCTGATGTGTTTTCAAAGTGTTCCTTTAATTTTTTTGAGCAGTTGTATATATATATATATATATATATATATATATATATAAATATAGCTGCGAGCAGCGATTACGGGCCAAAGCCGGCGGCACCGCCACCCCGGTGCCTTTAGGTAACTAAAGGCATCGGGGTTGCGGTGCCACCGGCTTGGGCCCGTAATCGCTGCTCGCAGCTATATTTATTATTATTATTTTGTCAACCTTTCGGGCACTTTTGGGGCCCTTAACATGCTCAAAAACTCTTGAAATTTTGCACACACGTCAGAACCTGCGGCCATCAGGGCCGGACTGAAGCTGGTACCCGGGCGTGGCACGGGGGCTCGACAGCGCCCCCTGGAATGGTGTCTGAAAACTTGGTCCATAAATCAAACACGCTTGCATGTAATAATATGAAACTCAGTACACATATAGATCTCATCGGGCCGAACAACTTTCGTGCTCTAAGTTTTACACCAGCCCAACAGGAAGTCGGTTATTATACGTTGTTTGGAAAACGCATACAATGGAATGTGAAATACTCCTCCTAGGGAATTCATCCGATCGCCACCAAACTCGGTGTGAATGAAGTCAAGACATTGAGGATGCTAAATTGCGAACAGATTTTTGATATCTCGAACGGTTTGGCCGTGGCGAGGAAACAAATTTATGGCGAATAATGGGACACAGGAAGTGTGTTATAACTTCTGCATACATTAACTGATCTTGATGAAACTTCAGCAGTGTGTTCGTGGTAAAAGGCCGATCAGATGGATGTAACTATTGTGAGTCAAAGTTATAGCGCCACCAACTGGCAGCAGGAAGTTTGTCACTTTCAAAATGCTTTGAAATCACCCTCTTAGTTTTACCCGATTTGCTTCAAACTTTATGTGTGTAATGTAGACACACGGCAGATGTAGACCTGTGAAAGGATTATTGATATCTTAGATACTGTTGCCGTGGCAACGTATCAAACTTTAATATTTTTTTTGGATGCTTTTAAACCTCTTAGCATGCTTGAAATTGGATGAAACTCGACAGACACATCACACTTATTAGCCAGTAGACATGTGCAAAGTTTCAGAAACGGGCGTGGCAGGGGGGCTCAACAGTGCCCCCTTGAACGGGGTCTGAAAACTTGGTCCATTAATCAAACACGCTTGCATAAATTAATATGAAACTCGGTACATATATAGATCTCATCGGGCCAAACAACTTTGTCCTGGTCAAGTTTTACGCCAGCCCAACAGGAAGTCGGCTATTATGGGTTGTTTGGAAAATGCTTGCTGTGGAATGTGAAATACTCCTCCTAGAAAATTCACTGTGTCCCCTCCAAACTCGGTGTGCATGTAGTCAAGACTTTGAGGATGATAAATTGCGGACGGATTTTTGATATCTCGAACGGTTTGGCCGTGGCGAGGAATCAAATTTATGGCGAGAAAAGAGAAACACGAAGTGGAATAACTTCTGCATACATTAACTGATCTTGATGAAACTTCAGCAGTGTGTTCGTGGTAAGAGGCCGATCAGATGGATGTAACTATTGTGAGTCAAAGTTATAGTGCCACCAACTGGCAGCAGGAAGTGTGTCACTTTCAACATGCTTTTGACAAAAGTGGGGGGGTAAGTTTTAACTACAGTAAAAAAAAAAAATGTTTGTATATTGTTCTTATAAAGCTGGACAACTTTCTAATTTACATTCATTAGCTCCAGCCATCAGGAAGTCAGATATTTTGGTCTGAATGTGGATTTTTTTGCAAAATCAGCCTCTGAATTTTTAGCCACTCCTCTTAAACTATTTATTTTATTCCCACCAAACTTTTTCAACATGATGAAAATACATTATATATGCTAAATTGTAAACGGATAATAAATATCTCAAACGGTTTTGCTATGGCAAGGGATTAAAGTAATGTCCAAAAAGGAAACATTAAAGCCTCAAATCTTATAAAAATGTAATTATATACCATTTATTTCTATATAAAAGTATACAAATATCACAACTAAACCCATTTTATTCTGTTTTTGCAATTCAAGAAGAATGAAAAGGTTAAAAACAGGCTATTTAGTGCTATTTGGTTAAACAAAAAGCAAACATAGGGCTATACTGCCCTCTTGTGTCCAAAAGGACATCAAAATAGTATATAAAACTTTTTACCAGGTAGGCCAATATTGTATTTAAATATACATTTATTAGGTATGTGTCTGAGGATATTTTCCCACCGGTTAATCGACGTGTGACACGAGCGGGTGCTTTTAAATCGCTAATATAAAAGTGAAAGAAAAATAATGTTGCACACACACGTTGGAAAGAATGATGCTTTTAAACAACACTAAACCGCCATTAGGTGTCGCCAGGCATCCATCTTAATAAGCGAGTCATTGATTCATTCGTTCAAACGATTCGTTCGAATGAGTCGATCATGATTAAGACAGATGTTTATTGATCATTCAATCTTTGAGTCAACCGATTCGTTAAAAATGCTGAATCGTTCAGTTATGAGAAAACACGTGATGCGCGATGGTTCTGCTGTGATCTTTGTTTAACTATTTTCGCTGCTGAAACAGAACAAAAACAGTCAATATTGCATCTAAAATGTAAGTGACTTAACTGGAACTGTTTATTAACCTGTTGTATGAAATCAATGTCACAGTTTCAACTGTGATTGTATTCAGGAAATGACACTCGTCAAGTGAGGTTGCTTCACTGTATCATATGTTATAAAATATATAAAACCTCCATATTTGTCATTTTTATAGTCAGCAGGCCTATGTTGTTAACTGATTATTTTTAAAAATAAAATCTCAAACGGTTTTGCTATAGTGAGGGATTAAAGTAATGTCAAAAAAGGACAGACTAAAAGTCTCATATCTTCTAAAAATGCAATTATACACCATTTATTTCTATATAAAATTATACAAATATCAGAACTATACCCATTTTATTCTTTTTTTTGTTTGTTTGTTTGTTTGTTTTCAATTTAAGAATTATGTTTGAGTTTAAAAACAACCAGAATGTTTCAGTCCAAAAACTAGATAAATAATGTCATGTCATGGATTGCTTAACACTAGAAGTCCCAGAGATTTGTAACCCTCCTTTAGCCAAGTGGATGCTAACTGGCTAGTCTTTTGGCTATCATTAGCATCAATTCATGTGTAAATGTGGTCATTACCTGAGCAATCTGCAGGGGGGTTGGGGGGTGTGTGTGAATGGTTGCTGGTGGCTTGTTTGTATGTGTGGGGGAGGGAGGGCTGTTAAAAGCAGAGAACTTGATTGACCATGTCTCACATTGGCATGTAAGGTCTTGCCCAGGTGTAAACAGGTATGAATTAGCATATCTAATTGCATGCAGCTTGCTCTCAAATGAGAGGTAATTCCTTTTGTGCTGAGGTGGATAAAATCTCACTGCACATAGCCTACTACTTCAGTGCCCTCAAGAATTCTGTGGTGTATGAACCTCCTCTCCAAGAAAAGAAAATGCAGAGAAGACTCACCACTTGGCAGGCCTTGGAAATTATCCTGAGTGAAGTAAACCCTTGTGACTCAGATGGAGAAGACATAGAACTACAGCCGGATTCGGACTCAGAGCTGTCTGATCTGTCTTCAGGTTAAGTTTCATTTCATATTATTTCCTATTTCATTTCAAACCAGTAAGTGGAAAACACCAAAAAAGCAGAGTGGAGTGACATAAATATTTACTCTGCCTTTTTTGTATTGTCCACTTTTTTGTTTGTACTACTTAGAAGACATTCACTGCCATCTGAAGTGCAAAACATTATTACTTGTTTCTTTGCTTTAGTTGTATCTTTTTATTTAGGAAGATATTTCAGACATTATTTCGATACAGAGAAGGAGATACTGGAATTATTATTAGTATCTATGCATGCATTTGTGATATCATTTGACTTTTCCATTGCTCACAATTTGAATTTGTTCACACTGCAGATGAGGAGACTGCGCCTCAACCAACAAAGAGAGCCCGTTTGGGGACTGACCTGACAGAGACAGCGAAAGATGGCACAGTGTGGCGTGAAGAACAGGTGGGGATGCGTCTCCCTTTCACCCCAATCAAAGCGTACGCTGCAGATGGAGAGCCAACGGCTAAGGCCAGGAAAAGTATCTCGAGTCGCCTTCAGCGCTTCCTGTGTTTCATCACTCTTGACATGCTTCATAGCATTCAAGAATGGACTATTCAACATGCACAGGAAACGGAGCATGTTCATTGGTTCATGGCCCTCCCTGAACTAATGGCATTTATTGCAATTGTCATCTTGCGGGGGCTTACCAAGGTTCCATCACTATGTGACTGCTGGTCAGCAAACCTGGGAAACCCACATATCATTGGAACAATGCCGCGAAACCGCTTCCAAGACATCATGCGACACCTACGCTTTGATGACAGGTCCACCCGGAGGGATCGAGCAAAGACTGATAAGTTTGCTGCAATTTCCAGTGTGTGGGGATCATTTGTCACCAATTGCATCACGTCCTACAACCCTGGTCTACATATCACCGTTGATGAACAGCTTTTCCCATCAAAGACTCGCTGCTGTTTCCTGCAGTATATTGCAACTAAACCTGACAAGTTTGGGATCAAGTTTTGGGTGGCTTGCGACCTAAAATCCAAGTACATTTGTAATGTCCTCCCATATCTTGGCAAGGACCCTAGTCGTCCCAGTGGAGAGAGACTGTCTGAAAATGTAGTGATGAGGCTGATGGAACCATTCCTAGACAAGGGCAGAAATGTTACCACGGACAATTTCTTCACATCGCTGTCACTTGCGCATAAACTTCTTAGCCGGAAAACCACCATCCTCGGCACAGTCAACAAGATTCGCCGGGAAATCCCTCAATCCGCTAGACACAAAGATCGCAATGAATTCACCACTCAGGTATGTTGCAGGTCTTTTGTGGTTCTATGTTTGTGTTTCTAATTTTTAGAATCAACACCGCCAAGTGTGTCATTGTGTGTAAAAGTGCTATGAAAATAACAATTTATCTTATTTATTAGGTGTTTTCAACCACTGCTGCTACGCTGACGGCATATGCGCCCAAACGGAAGAAGACCGTCTACATTCTTAGCAGCATGCACAGCGTGATTCAGACTGATAATACCACCAAAAGGAAGCCAAACACTGTCACCCTTTACAACACCACAAAGTGCGGCGTGGATGTGATGGACCAGATGGTGCGGGAGTACACTGTCCGCACAGGGACACGGCGCTGGCCAGTTGCCGTGAACTATAACATGATTGACATGGCAGCACTGAATGCACATGTGCTGTATCAAGCATGCACCGGAAGGCAGGAAAGACGGGTGGACTTCCTGGTGGAGCTTGCAAGAGAGTTGGCAACTCTCATATGTGTGCGAAGAAGGCAAGAAAAGAACAATTGCTTCGGACACAACCCTCCACACCTAGCCCTGGAAAAAGAGCCATGTGTCAAGTCAAACACCAATGCAAGAACAATCATGCCACTGTGCGATGTGTTCACTGCTACAGATACACATGTGGTAAATGCAGACGGGAGATACCATGGCAGTGCCAGGATTGTGAGTGATTGCTGGAATGTACTCACTCACTTTTTAATAATATTTGTAAATGTGTGTACAAATGGTTGGTTTCTATTTTATTTTGTACTGTTTTTATCAATAAATCTCAGCAACAAAGGAAAAAAAACATGTGTGTTGATTTCTCCCTAAGATGGCAAAGTGAAACACAAGTTTCCTTGAAGTGGCTCAGCATGGCCCCACATTATTTACATAACAAAAGCAACCGTTCACAGGTGATTAAGGATATTAGCCTAAAGCCTTCCAGCCCATCGGCTGTCCTGCGGGTTTTATAGGTAGAAAAGCCAAATGGCTGCTCTCTGGGACTTCTAGTGTTAAATGTATTTTTATTTTTTTATTTCGTTTTGGCTTGTTTGTAGTTATTTTTTTTATTCTTGTTCCGTTCTGAATATCGTTACATTTAAAGGATTTGTTGTGGAATATTTTGAGTGTATCATAAAATCAGAATAATTCTCTCGATTTAGTGATTCCCTAGTTATCTTTTTATTAGATTTTTTTTTTTCGTTATTCTAATCAGGTCAGGCAAGTAAAATTCTCTGTGTCTTGTCCCTAAAATGTGTATATATATATATATATATATATACACACACAGTATATAATGTGTATATGTATATATATATATATATATATATATATATATATATATATATATACATCATATACTGTGTGTGTATATATATTTATATATATGTATATATATATGTATATATATATATATATATATATATATATGTGTATGTGTATATATATATATATATATATATATATATATATACAGTGAGGAAAATAAGTATTTGAACACCCTGCTATTTTGCAAGTTCTCCCACTTGGAAATCATGGAGGGGTCTGAAATTGTCATCGTAGGTGCATGTCCACTGTGAGAGACATAATCTAAAAAAAAAAATCCAGAAATCACAATGTATGATTTTTTAACTATTTATTTGTATGATACAGCTGCAAATAAGTATTTGAACACCTGTCTATCAGCTAGAATTCTGACCCTCAAAGACCTGTTAGTCTGCCTTTAAAATGTCCACCTCCACTCCATTTATTATCCTAAATTAGATGCACCTGTTTGAGGTCGTTAGCTGCATAAAGACACCTGTCCACCCCATACAATCAGTAAGAATCCAACTACTAACATGGCCAAGACCAAAGAGCTGTCCAAAGACACTAGAGACAAAATTATACACCTCCACAAGGCTGGAAAGGGCTACGGGGAAATTGCCAAGCAGCTTGGTGAAAAAAGGTCCACTGTTGGAGCAATCATTAGAAAATGGAAGAAGCTAAACATGACTGTCAATCTCCCTCGGACTAGGGCTCCATGCAAGATCTCACCTCGTGGGGTCTCAATGATCCTAAGAAAGATGAGAAATCAGCCCAGAACTACACGGGAGGAGTTGGTCAATGACCTGAAAAGAGCTGGGACCACCGTTTCCAAGGTTACTGTTGGTAATACACTAAGACGTCATGGTTTGAAATCATGCATGGCACGGAAGGTTCCCCTGCTTAAACCAGCACATGTCAAGGCCCGTCTTAAGTTTGCCAATGACCATTTGGATGATCCAGAGGAGTCATGGGAGAAAGTCATGTGGTCAGATGAGACCAAAATAGAACTTTTTGGTCATAATTCCACTAAACGTGTTTGGAGGAAGAAGAATGATGAGTACCATCCCAAGAACACCATCCCTACTGTGAAGCATGGGGGTGGTAGCATCATGCTTTGGGGGTGTTTTTCTGCACATGGGACAGGGCGACTGCACTGTATTAAGGAGAGGATGACCGGGGCCATGTATTGCGAGATTTTGGGGAACAACCTCCTTCCCTCAGTTAGAGCATTGAAGATGGGTCGAGGCTGGGTCTTCCAACATGACAATGACCCGAAGCACACAGCCAGGATAACCAAGGAGTGGCTCTGTAAGAAGCATATCAAGGTTCTGGCGTGGCCTAGCCAGTCTCCAGACCTAAACCCAATAGAGAATCTTTGGAGGGAGCTCAAACTTCGTGTTTCTCAGCGACAGCCCAGAAACCTGACTGATCTAGAGAAGATCTGTGTGGAGGAGTGGGCCAAAATCCCTCCTGCAGTGTGTGCAAACCTGGTGAAAAACTACAGGAAACGTTTGACCTCTGTAATTCCAAACAAAGGCTACTGTACCAAATATTAACATTGATTTTCTCAGGTGTTCAAATACTTATTTGCAGCTGTATCATACAAATAAATAGTTAAAAAATCATACATTGTGATTTCTGGATTTTTTTTTTTAGATTATGTCTCTCACAGTGGACATGCACCTACGATGACAATTTCAGACCCCTCCATGATTTCTAAGTGGGAGAACTTGCAAAATAGCAGGGTGTTCAAATACTTATTTTCCTCACTGTATATATATATATAAATATAGCTGCGAGCAGCGATGAAGGGCCAAAGCTGGCGGGACCGCCACCCTGGTGCCTTTAGGTAACTAAAGGCACCGGGGTGGCGGTGCCACCGGCTTGGGCCCGTAATCGCTGCTCGCAGCTATATTTATTATTATTATTTTGTCAACCTTTCGGGCACTTTTGGGGCCCTTAACATGCTCGAAAACTCTTGAAATTTTGCACACAGGTCAGAACCCGCGGCCATCAGTGCCGGGCTAAAGCTGGTACCTGGGCGTGGCAGGGGGCCTCAACAGCGCCCCCTGGAACGGGATCCGAACACTTGTCCATAAATCAGACACGCTTGCATGTAATAATATGAAACTCGGTACACATATAGATCTCATAGGGCCGAACAACTTTCGTGCTCTAAGTTTTACGACAGCCCAACAGGAAGTCGGCTATTATGGGTTGTTTGGAAACGCATGCTGTGGAATTTGATGTACTCCTCCTAGGAAATTCATCCATTTGCCTCCAAACTCGGTCGGCATGAAGTCAAGACATTGAGGATGCTAAATTGCGGATGGATTTTTGATACCTCGAACGGTTTGGCCGTGGCAAGGAAATGAAAAGCCCAACAGGAAGTCGGCTATTATGGGTTGTTTGGAAAACGCTTGCTGTGGAATGCGAAGTACTCCTCCTAGAGAATTCATCCAATCCCCACCAAACTCGGTGTGCATGAAGTCAAGTCATTGCGGATGCTAAATTGCGGAAGGATTTTTGATATCTCGAACGGTTTGGCCATGGCGAGGAAACGAATTTATGGCGAGAAAAGAGAAACACGAAGCGGTATAACTTCTGCATACATTAACTGATCTTGATGAAACTTCAGCAGTGTGTTCGTGGTAAGAGGCCGATCAGATGGATGTGACTATTGTGAGTCAAAGTTATAGCGCCACCAACTGGCAGCAGGAAGTGTGTCACTTTCAAAATGTTTTTGACAAAAGTGGGGGGGTTAGTTTTACCCACAATTACAAAAATCAGTACGTATATTGGTCTCATCGAGCCGGACAACTTTCTAATTTACAGGCATTAGCTGCAACCAACAGGAAGTCAGATATTTTGGTCTGAATATGGATTTTTTGTTAAATCAGCCTCTGAGTTTTTAGTTACTCCTCCTAAAAGGTGTATTTTATTCCCACCAAACTTTTTCAACATGATAAAAAATATATTAATGATGCTAAATTGTAAACGGATATTGAATATCTCAAACGGTTTTGCTATGGCGAGGGATTAAATTAATGTCAAAAAGGAAGCAGGAAACATCTCATAAATTCTAAAAATGTAATTACACACCATTTATTTTTGTATAAAATTATACAAATATTAGAACTAAACCCATTTTATTCTGTTTTTGCAATTCAAGAAGTATGAAAAAGTTATGAACAGGCTATTTAGTGCTATTTGGTTCAACAAAAAAGCAAACATAGGGCTATACTGCCCTCTTGTGTCCAAAAGGATATCCAAATAGTATATAAAACGTTTTACTAGGTAGGCCTATTGTATTTAAATATAAATTTATTATGTATATGACTGTGAGAATATTTTCCCATTGGTTAATCGATGTGTGACACGAGCGGGTGCTTTTAAATCGCTAATATAAAAGTGAAAGTAAAGACGTCCGCACAGACATTGATAATGGTGCACACACGTTGGAAAGAATGATACTTTTAAACATAACACTACACCGCCATTAGGTGTCGCCAGGCGATTGTCTTAATGTGCGAGTCATTAATTAATTCGTTCAGACGATTCATTCGAATGACTGAGTCATTCATGATTGAGACAGATGTTTATGGATTGGTCATTGAATCTTTGAGTCAACCGATTCGTTCAAAATGCTGAATCATTCAGAAATGAGAAAACAAGTTGCTGTGAGATGCGCGATGGTTCTGCTGTGATCTTGGTTTAACTATTTTTGCTGCTGAAACAGAACAAAAACAGTCAATATTGCATCTTAAATGTAAGTGACTTAATTGTAACTGTTTATTAACCTGTTGATGAAATCAATGTCGCAGTTTCAATCGTGATTGTATTCAGGAAACACAGCCTACTCGTCAAGTGAGGTTGCTCTTATCATATGTTATAAAATATATAAAAACTCCATATTTGTAATTTTTATAGTCAGTATGTTGTTAACTGGGTTTCTTTTTTGTGTGCTGCGCTCAGTTGTTTACGTTTCTCCTGGAGAAGCTGCACGAGCCTCAGCAGCGCAACCTTGTTACCATTGATCAGTAATACATTTATTATCAACTGTTGATTGCAACTTAAAATTAATGTAATATAATTAGAATAATCTCTCGTTTTAGTGATTCCCAAGTTATTTTTTTGTCATTGACGTTCTAATCAGGCTACTATGGTCGGGCAAGCTAAACTCTCTTTCAGGTAGGCGGCCTATACTATGTATGTGACAGTGAGAATATAATTTTACCACCGGTTAATTGACGTGTGACACCGCTGGGGGCTTTTGAATCGCTAACTTAAAAACGAAAGTAAAATATGTTCGTCCGCACTGACATTGATTATGGTTGGGAGCAGAGCAAGCTTTTTCAATGAATTCCTATGGAAGTAGGAATGAATTCCCGTGCAGCCGTGAGCATTTTATTTCAATTTTAAAGTTAGCACCATAAAGTATATTTTTATGTCTCCACTGTTCAATCACGCCCACGACACACACACACACACACACACACACACACACACACACACACACACACACACACACACACACACACACACCAGCATTGCAATCTTGACATCGCAGCCTGTTCATTATAGCCCTAATAAAATATAATTATAAAATAGTCAACCTAACTTATCAAAATTACACTGCTCTGTTTAAATAGTCAGTAGTACAATTTGTACCATTTTTTTGTGAAGTGACAAGACAGAGAATATTACTTGTCTGATATATAATGTATATATCTTTTGTTATATATATACTGTATATATATATATATATATATATATACAGTGAGGAAAATAAGTATTTGAACACCCTGCTGTTTTGCAAGTTCTCCCACTTAGAAATCATGGAGGGGTCTGAAATTGTCATCGTAGGTGCATGTCCACTGTGAGAGACATAATCTAAAAAAAAAATCCAGAAATCACAATGTATGATTTTTTAACTATTTATTTGTATGATACAGCTGCAAATAAGTATTTGAACACCTGAGAAAATCAATGTTAATATTTGGTACAGTAGCCTTTGTTTGCAATAACAGAGGTCAAACTTGGGATGGTACTCATCATTCTTCTTCCTCCAAACACGTTTAGTGGAATTATGACCAAAAAGTTATATTTTGGTCTCATCTGACCACATGACTTTCTCCCATGACTCCTCTGGATCATCCAAATGGTCATTGGCAAACTTAAGACGGGCCTTGACATGTGCTGGTTTAAGCAGGGGAACCTTCCGTGCCATGCATGATTTCAAACCATGACGTCTTAGTGTATTACCAGCAGTAACCTTGGAAACGGTGGTCCCAGCTCTTTTCAGGTCATTGACCAGCTCCTCCCGTGTAGTTCTGGGCTGATTTCTCACCTTTCTTAGGATCATTGAGACCCCACGAGGTGAGATCTTGCATGGAGCCCCAGTCCGAGGGAGATTGACAGTCATGTTTAGCTTCTTCCATTTTCTAATGATTGCTCCAACAGTGGACCTTTTTTCACCAAGCTGCTTGGCAATTTCCCCGTAGCCCTTTCCAGCCTTGTGGAGGTGTACAATTTTGTCTCTAGTGTCTTTGGACAGCTCTTTGGTCTTGGCCATGTTAGTAGTTGGATTCTTACTGATTGTATGGGGTGGACAGGTGTCTTTATGCAACTAACGACCTCAAACAGGTGCATCTAATTTAGGATAATAAATGGAGTGGAGGTGGACATTTTAAAGGCAGACTAACAGGTCTTTGAGGGTCAGAATTCTAGCTGATAGACAGGTGTTCAAATACTTATTTGCAGCTGTATCATACAAATAAATAGTTAAAAAATCATATATTGTGATTTCTGGATTTCTTTTTAGATTATGTCTCTCACAGTGGACATGCACCTACGATGACAATTTCAGACCCCTCCATGATTTCCAAGTGGGAGAACTTGCAAAATAGCAGGGTGTTCAAATACTTATTTTCCTCACTGTATATATATATATATATATATATATAAATATAGCTGCGAGCAGCGATGGAGGGCCCAAGCCGGCGGCACCGCCACCCCGGTGCCTTTAGGTAACTAAAGGCATCGGGGTTGCGGTGCCACCGGCTTGGGCCCGTAATCGCTGCTCGCAGCTATATTTATTAGGGCCCAAGCCCTGAAAGGGCGAAGGCCCTATTGTTTTCGGTAGGATTATTGTTTATTATTATTATTATTAGGGCCCAAGCCCTGAAAGGGCGAAGGCCCTATTGTTTCCGGTAGGATTATTTTTAGGGCCCAAGCCCTGAAAGGGCGAAGGCCCTATTGTTTTCGGTAGGATTATTAGGGCCCAAGCCATGAAAGGGCGAAGGCCCTATTGTTTTCGGTAGGATTATTTATTATTATTATTATTATTATTATTATTATTTTTCTGTCAACCTTTCGGGCACTTTTGAGACCCTTAACGTGCTCGAAAACTCTTGAAACTTTGCGGACAGGTCAGAACCCGCGGCCATCAGGGCCGGGCTGAAGCTGGTACCCGGGCGTGGCAGGGGGGCTCAACAGCGCCCCCTTGAAAGGGGTCCCAAAACTTGGTCCATAAATCAGACACGCTTGCATGTAATAATATGAAACTCGGTACACATATAGATCTCATCGGGCCGAACAACTTTCGTACTTTTACTTTTTACGCCAGCCCAACAGGAAGTCAGCTATTAAAGGTTGTTTGGAAACGCATGGTCTGGTATTTGAAACACTTCTCCTAGGGAATTCACCCGATCGCCACCAAACTCGGTGTGCATGAAGTCAAGGCATTGAGGATGAAAAATTGCCAGGGGATTTTTGATATCTCGAACGGTTTGGCCGTGGCGAGGAAACGAATTTATGGCGAATAATGGAAACAGGAAGTGTGTTATAACTTCTGCATACATTAACTGATCTTGATGAAACTTCAGCAGTGTGTTCGTTGTAAGAGGCCGATCACATGGATGTGACTATTGTGAGTCAAAGTTATAGCGCCACCAACTGGCAGCAGGAAGTGTGTCACTTTCAAAATGCTTTGAAATCACCCTCTTATTTTTATCCGATTTGCTTCAAACTTTATGTGTATAATGTAGACACACGGCAGATGTAGACCTGTGAAAGGATTATTGATATCTTAGATACTGTTGCCGTGGCAACGCATCAAACTTTATTATTGTTTTTTGATGCTTTTGAGACTCTTAACATACTTGAAATTGCATGAAACTCGACAGACACATCACACTTATTAGCCAGTAGACATGTGCAAAGTTTCAAAAGTGGGCGTGGTGGAATGGCTCAGTAGTGCCACCTTTAGTCAAAAATGGGGGCTTAGTTTTTCCTAGAATCACAAAAATCGGTATGTATATTGTTCTCATCGAGCCGGACAACTTTCTAATTTACACTTAATAGCTCAAAGCAACAGAAAGTCAGATATTTTGGTTTGAATGTGATTTTTTGGGAGAATTTTCTCTCTCTCTCTGTCTCGGAGTGTGTGAGGGGTGGGGGTGATTTGTCAGTTGAGTGAGATTTTACTTTTTCATTTGTTTTTCAAGGTTTCTGGGGCTTTTGGGTCCCTAAACGTGCTCGAAAACTCTTGAAACTTTGCACACAGGTCAGAACCCGCGGCCATCAGGACGGGGCTGAATCTGGTAGCCGGGCGTGGCAGGGGGGCTCAACAGCGCCCCCTTGAACGGGGTTCTAAAACTTGGTCCATATATCAAACACGCTTGCATGAATTAATTTGAAACTCGGTACACATATAGATCTCATTGGGCCGAACAACTTTCGTGCTCTAAGTTTTACGCCAGCCCAACAGGAAGTCGGCTATTTAGGGTTGTTTGGAAACGCTTGCTGTGGAATTTAATGTACTCCTCCTAGGAAATACATCGATTCGCCTCCAAACTCGGTCAGCGTGAAGTCAAGGCATTGAGGATGATAAATTGCGGACGGATTTTTGATATCTTGAACGGTTTGGCCGTGGCGAAGAAATGAATTTATGGCGAGAAAAGAGAGACACGAAGTGTTATAACTTCTGCATACATTAACTGATCTTGATGAAACTTCAGCAGTGTGTTTGTGGTAAGAGGCCGATCAGATGGATGTAACTATTGTGAGTCAAAGTTATAGCGCCACCAACTGGCAGCAGGAAGTGTGTCACTTTCAACATGCTTTTGACAAAAGTGGGGGGGTTAGTTTTACCAACAGTTACAAACATGAGTATATATATTGGTCTCACCGAGCCGGACAACTTTCTAATTAACAGTCATTAGCTCAGAGCAAAAGAAAGTCAGATATTTTGGTTTGAATGTGGATTTTTTGGATATTTCAGACTCTGAGTTTTTAGCTACTCTTGCAAACTGGCTTATTTTATTCACACCAAACTTTTTCAAAATGATGAAAATACATTAAAGATGCTAAATTGTGAATGGATATTAAACATCTCAAATGGTTTTGCTATAGTGAGGGACTGAAGTAATGTACAAAAATTAAACACTAAAAGCCTCATCTTCTAAAAATGTAATTATACACCATTTATTTCTATAAAAGTATACAAATATCACAACCAAACTCATTTTATTCTTTTTTTTTTTTTTTAAATTTAATAATTATTTATAAGTTTAAAAATAGTAATTGTACTATTTAGTCTCATAAAAGTCAAGTCATACATAGGGCTATACTGCCCTCTTGTGTTCAAAATCAGGTAGGCCTATTGTATTTACATAAAAATATACTAGGTATGTGACGGTGAGAATATTTTACCACCGGTTAATCGACGTGTGACACCGCTGGGGGCTTTTGAATCGCAAACTTAAAAACGAAAGTAAAATATTTTCGTCCGCACTGACATTGATAGTGGTTGATAATAATAATAATAATTTGTTACATTTATATAGCGCTTTTTCTGAGACCTCAAAGCGCTTTACATAGATGGGGGGGGATCTCCTCAACCACCACCAATGTGCAGCATCCACTTGGATGATGCGACGGCAGCCATATTGCGCCAGAACGCCCACCACACACCAGCTTACTGGTGGAGAGGAGACAGTGATGAAGCCAATCAGTATATCAGTACATGGGGATGATTAGGAGGCCATGATGGATAGAGGCCAAGGGGCAAATTTGGCCAGGATGCCGGGGTTACACCCCTACTCTTTTTCGAAGGACATCCTGGGATTTTTAATGACCACAGAGAGTCAGGACCTCGGTTTAACGTCTCATCCGAAGGACGGTGCTCTATTGGCAGTATAGTGTCCCCGTCACTACACTAGGGCATTAGGACTCACACAGACCACAGGGTGAGCGGTTGAGCGGGCGTTTCAAATGAATTCCTATGGAAGTAGGAATAAACTGAAAAACGTTCACTCTGTTCTGCTCGTTCCTTGTCGTGGATGCGCACCATGAATGCCCGTGCAGCCATGAGCATTTTAGTTTAATTTTAAAATTAGCGCCTTTCGGGGGGTGGATTGCTTGAAATTATTTTACAAAAGCACAATGTTGTGTCTTATTGCGACAGTACACAAATATAAGTTAACACTTTGCAGTGTGAATGTGGTCCTGTATAATGGCGTATGTTTTTATGTGTCCACTGTTCCATCGCGCCCACGCCACACACACACACACACACACACACACTCACACACACACACACACACACACACGGTTTACTATCTTTGTGGGGACTCTCCATAGACTTAATGGTTTTTATACTTTACAAACTGTATATTCTATCTCCTCACACTAACCCTACCCCTAAACCTACCCATTACAGAAAACTTTCTGCATTTTTACATTTCCAAAAAGACTCATTCTGTATGATTTCTAAGCTTGTTTACCCATGGGGACCTCTATTTAGGTCCCCACTGTGACACGAGTCCCCATGAGTCTGTGTGCATTCAGGTTGAAGTCCCCACCGGATCAGACAAACATGAACACACATGCACACACACACACACACACACACACACACACACACACACACACACACACACACACACACACACACATTCCAGCATTGCAATCTTGACATCGCAGCCTGTTCATTATAGCCATATATATATATATATATATATATATATATATATATATATGTATATATATATATATAAATATATATATATATATATATATATATATATATATATATATATATATATATATATATATAAATAAATATAGCTGCGAGCAGCGATGAAGGGCCAAAGCCGGCGGTACCGCCACCCCAGTGCCTTTAGGTAAAGGCACCGGGGTTGCGGTGCCACCGGCTTGGGCCCGTAATCGCTGCTCGCAGCTATATTTATTTATATATATATTTATTATTATTAGGGCCCAAGCCCTGAAAGGGCGAAGGCCCTATTGTTTTCGGTAGGATTATTATTATTATTATTATTATTATTATTATTATTATTATTATTTTGTCAACCTTTCGGGCACTTTTGGGGCCCTTAACATGCTCGAAAACTCTTGAAACTTTGCACACAGGTCAGAACCCGCGGCCTTCAGGGCCGGGCTGAGGCTGGTACCCGGGCGTGGCAGGGGGGCTCGACAGCGCCCCCTGGAACGGGATCCGAACACGTGTCCATAAATCAAACACGCTTGCATGTAATAATATGAAACTCGGTACACATATAGATCTCATCGGGCCGAACAACTTTCGTGCTCTAAGTTATACGCCAGCCCAACAGGAAGTCGGCTATTTAGGGTTGTTTGGAAACGCATGCTGTGGAATTTAATGTACTCCTCCTAGAGAATTCATCCAATCTCCTCCAAACTCGGTCAGCATGAAGTCAAGACATTGAGGATGCTAAATTGCGGACGGATTTTTGATATCTCGAACGGTTTGGCCGTGGCGAGGAAACGAATTTATGGCGAAAAAATGAAACAGGAAGTGTGTTATAACTTCTGCATACATTAACTGATCTTGATGAAACTTCAGCAGTGTGTTCGTTGTAAGAGGCCGATCGCACAGATGTGACTATTGTGAGTCAAAGTTATAGCGCCACCAACAGGCAGCAGGAAGTACATCATTATTAAAATGCTTTGAAATCACCCTCTTATTTTTACCAGATTTGCTTCAAACTTTATGTGTAGAATGTAGACACACGGCAGATGTAAACCTGTGAAATGATTATTGATATCTTAGATACTGTTGCCGTGGCAACGCATCAAACTTTAATATTCTTTTTTTATGCTTTTGAGACTCTTAACATACTTGAAATTGCATGAAACTCGACAGACACATCACATTTATTATCCAGTAGACATGTGCAAAGTTTCAGAAACGGGCGTGGCAGGGGGGCCCAACAGCGCCCCCTTGAACGGGGTCTGAAAACTTGGTCCATATATCAAACACGCTTTCATGAATTAATATGAAACTCTGTACACATATAGATCTCATCGGGCTGAACAACTGTCCCTCTGTCAAGTTTCACGCCAGCCCAACAGGAAGTCGGCTATTATAGGTTGTTTGGAAAACGCTTGCTGTGGAATGTGAAGTACTCCTCCTAGAGAATTCATCCCATTCCCACCAATCTCGGTGTGCATGAAGTCAAGACATTGAGGATGCTAAATTGCAGACGGATTTTTGATATCTCGAACGGTTTGGCTGTGGCGAGGAAACAAATTTATGGCGAGAAAAGAGAGACACGAAGTGTTATAACTTCTGCATACATTAACTGATCTTGATGAAACTTCAGCAGTGTGTTCGTGGTAAGAGGCCGATCAGATGGATGTAACTATTGTGAGTCAAAGTTATAGCGCCACCAACTGGCAGCAGGAAGTGTGTCACTTTCAACATGCTTTTGACAAAAGTGGGGGGGTTATTTTTACCAACAGTAAAAAAAATCAGTATGTATATTGCTCTCATCGAGCCGAACAACTTTCTAATTTACAGTCATTAGCTCAGACCAACAGGAAGTCAGATATTTTGGCTTGAATGTGGATTTTTTGGATATGTCAGACCCTTGAGTTTTTAGCTACTCCTCCTAAGTGGTTTATTTTATTCACACCAAACTTTTTCAACATGATAAAAATACATTAAAGATATATATATATATATATATATATATATATATATATATATATAAATATAGCTGCGAGCAGCGATGAAGGGCCAAAGCCGGGGGCACCGCCACCCCGGTGCCTTTAGGTAACTAAAGGCACCGGGGTTGCGGTGCCACCGGCTTGGGCCCGTAATCGCTGCTCGCAGCTATATTTTATTATTAGGGGTTCAAGCACGAAGTGCTGAAACCCTATTGTAATTGTACTGATTTTTATTATTAGGGGTTCAAGCACTTCAGTGCTGAACACCTATTGTAATTGTTAATTTTCCCATGATGCAACATTCAGACATAAAACTGATCGGGCAGACCAAACCGTAAGTCGTGGAGACTTGAAACTTTGGGGGCTGATAGTACTCACACCGCCTACAGCGTCACCAAGGCCCGCCCCGATTGGCCTGACGGGGGCGCTACAGCGGGCAAAAGTACGAAACGGCTCATAACTCATCAACCGTGAGGCGTAGGCTCAAGTGTCTTATATCGCTGGAATCCTTGGCTCGAGGCGGACCAGATGCATGCCTCGGATTTGCTCGTCACCCTGGGAAAATTTTCGGGTATTTGGGGTTTTTCCAAAAACCTACTTTCGCGAACTAGTCCTAGGTTTTTGGCCCGACCGGAACCAAACCAGTGCGCCAAGATTCTCTGGAGTCTGATTGTCAATAATTATCAAAAAAAAGTGTAAATTTCGCTTCACGGTCCCTAAGGGCCACCAAAATGTTCGAAGTGGGAGGAGCCCATTTTGCTTAATTGGCTATAACTCGTGAACGGAACGAGATTTTTGCACCAAACTCAGCACACGCATGTACGAGCTCATTCTGTGGTCACGTGAAAAAGGGCGCAGCGACTGGCCACTTGGTGGCGCTATAACTGTTAAAAGGGTGTCAAAATGATGTATTTCTATGGAAAAAACACATGAAATGGCTGAAAGCGGCCATCTTGCTGTCTGATTTGCATACAACCTCACAAAATCGGGCATGCGCATGCGTCACGTGATCCTGAAGAAGCTTGAAAACTCTCATGGACGTCGGGCCATTGGTGGCGCTTTAACTGTCATAAAGGTGAGAAGGCCTCTGTATTACCCTATGCAAAATGACATTTAAATGACTGAAAAATGGGGGGAAAAAAGCAGAGCTTCACCAAATTAGCTGAGCACATGCGCCATATTATTCTAAAGAAGCGTGCAAACTTTTATGGAGATCGGGCCATCAGTGGAGGTGTCTTATTGAAAGCCAATTTCAACAGAGGTTGCTATTTTCTACCAACTTCTTCAATGATAGAACCATAGGCGTCACTAGGCCCTTTTTAAGCCCCCCTAAACATTTGTGATTAAGTGTAGGCTACACAAATTCGTGTTCACAGAAGCTGCTGACCACGAATTTTAGCAGCACGACTGACGCTTCAGTTTACGGTCAAGTGCGAGTTAAGATGTAAGTATAGCTAAACTAAACATTTTATATTTGACAGTTTTTTTAGGTCATAAATGTTAAACGAATGACAAAAATAATTAGAAAACTAATAAACTTTTGTCTAATTTCACCATTTTGAGCTGAAAATAGGCCTATATAATGTGTAATTATGTCATTGTGAGGGGACAAGAAACATTAACAAAGCCGTTTTCATAGGCACAAGATTAATAATGCATGTGTACATGTTGAGAATTAATATAATACAATTTGTAGCCTTCAGTAAATTAAAAAAGTTCAGCTTTAGGAGGGGAAGAGACAGGGCAAGATCAGGAGACTGAGAGAAAAAGACAGAGTGATGGAGATGAGGAGAGAGCAGGTTTTAAATCTATTTATCCTTTTTTGGCCTTCAAATGTCTTGAAATGCACATATCAGAGAAATTAAAAAAAAATGTTTAACCCCATAACAACTTAAAATTTATGACCTCTTTGATTATAAAGCCCTGTCTACGGCCATATATTATGCCTAGATCAATAATGAATGTGTACATATTGTGAATGAATTTAATAAACTTAGTTACCTAGCTTTCCTGGTAGCTTTGTCTGAGAAAATGATTCATAAATCAACCTATCAGTTGACCCTATGTTTACTTTCTTCACTGACAGACAAGGGGAAGAGACAGATCAAGATAAAAACAAAGAGAAAAAGAATGTGATGCTGATGAGGAGAGAAATATAAACAGCTACCTGCACGTGGTTTTAAAGCTATTGTTATCCATTTTTTTGGCCTTGGACTAGTTAATAATGAGCATTAGACCATAAACTAACTTTTTTTTTCTTTTTCTTTTTTAAATCATACCCTCATTGGGGGCTGAGCCCCCCTAAAATGAAAATCCTAGAATCGCCCCTGGATATGATTATTCACAGGGCTTTTTCTAGTTAATCTGAAACCGAAAATTACTTTTGTTGTAACAAGGGGTAGTAATTATTTTGTTTTTCCTATTTGATTAATAGGTGATTCTCCAACTATGGTACTTTTTGGACCTGGACATTTTCAAAAAATGAAACATTTTTAATTAAAATATCACTGGCATAATTCCCCAGTATGCCTAGATACCTGCCCTGAAGTTGGCTATGCTGATTTTTATGAAATATGTTTTTTTTTATTTTTATTTTTTACATTTTTTCCAGACATCGCAAAATAAATTGTCATTTCCACAACCGAACAAAAACATGTGTTTTCAACCAAAAATGTTGAAATATTTGTAGTTATAAATATATTGGGTTGAGGTCTTGTCTTTTGGTCTTGTCTTATCTATCCTCCCTCACACTAATTTATAGTCTATCTCAGCCAGTCAGAATGGATCTGTAGGTGATGTCAGATATCTCTTTTTTCCAGTACATCACATGACATCGAAGAAGCCTGCATAATGGAGGGTCTGGCTGGGGCTCAGATCATCTGGGGCTGTGCGGGGGTTTTCAACAGTGAGATCTGCTGAGCCTTGTAGTAATGGATAAATACCCATAAACTCTCCCTCTTCAATAATGTATGCTGGGCAAAGGCTTGCAGATTTTATATTATCAGGGTTGCCAACTTTGGGACTTTGGCTGGAGTGAGACTCTGTAAAACACAAGTGTGCGCCCGTAACCCAACCCTAATTTTAAAAATGTCAGTCCTTGTTTACTTAGTATAGCCTAAACCCTGATTTATGGAAAAAAAAGTTTTTTTCAAAATGTACAATTAATTTATTGATTGCACTATAAAAAAAAATAAAGATAGAGGTGATTAAACGACAAACATGTAAAACAACAACATCAAAACAATAAAAAAATCTCAAAACAAAAGGGACACATACTAGTTACTCCACCTCCCCAGAAAACCACAACACAAGTTTCACACATTAGGACTGTTGTAGCCTATGCCACAGTGGCAGTGTTGGCCTGCTTCACCACCTCTGCAGGAGCTCGTATCTGAAGCAGGGTTCAGTCCCTTCATGAACGTTCATTGCGTCTGTCACGTGACAAATGAACGAAAGACTCGGAAGGTAAAGTCATTATTTATGTTCCCTGTAAATTATTTTTGACTGCATTATGATTTCTTAATTTTCTTAATTTAATGATTTCTTAATTTCTTAACACATCCACCTACGCAGTCTTTATAATGTTCTGACATTATAAAGACTGCGTAGGTGGATGTGTTCGGGGAATTTGGCTGTTAAAAGTATAACATTTAAAGCCCCTTAAATGAACGAAATGACTCGAAAAAAGATTTGTTTATTTTAATGAACGAGATCGAACAAGCGAGTCAGTAAAATGATCCGAACTTTCCATCACTCACAGGGTGCCATCAAGTGACAGTCTGTTCCTGGTGTCAGCCTTGTTTAGGCCAATAACTGAAAAGGTTGGCTCAGCATCTTCATTTGAGTGTGGCAGGCTCAACACAATCTGGGCAACCTTTGATCATTTGGGGAATTTTAAAATGCCACTTGCCCGATTAGCCAAAACGTAATTTGTACCATGAGCCTATTTTTATTGTACAATTAGCTAGCCCACATAACGCACGTCAGACAACGTTCGCAACTAAATAGTTGAAGTGTGTACTCTCGGCACACAGACTGATTAGGCAAGGCTACGTCTGTAGTGAAAGACACACCATTTTATTATCTGCTTACCTTGATTGTCATCCAAACTTTCAAACGCGCATCTGTGGGCTCAGACTCCGAACCTATGCTCTGAACTCTCTCTGAACTTTTCACACGCAACTGACGTATCAGGTGCAAGGTTTTCAGCAAATCAACGATCAGAGAATACTGCAGTGAGAACGTTGTAGGCAGATGTTACAGCTGTGGGCCTTAAACTCCTCTGCTGTCATTAATACGCAGTGGTCTAGTCATCAACAGAAAATTAATGGATTGAGAGAGGAGAAAAATGGATTTTGGCGTGACATTTCTTGCGTGTGCGTGAGAGCGTGAGATTGATGCTGAAAGCGTGAGAGTTGGCAACCCTGATATTATCAAGGGCCAAACAGGAAATAATTATATGAAACCCAAATATATAAATGTAAATCAAAGATAAAAGACGACATTAAATCTCTGAAGATCTCAGCAGAGGAGGGTTAAACAACTCCACAAACAGCATTACCAGCCTCACTTATTACCATCTAGTTATTGAGAATTAATAGAGGTGTAGATGTTGATATTTTGTTGGAAATATGTTTTTGTAAATTCACCATTATGGTGATCTGTGTTTGCTTTAGTTGGATTGACTCTTGGCTTTGTTATGCAAGTTTGTGGTCTTTGTAACTGTGCTGCCCTTGCATTGCGATCTCTTGTGCAAATCTAGACAGCCAGTGAACATTCAAAAGTCCTCCGTAAACACACAAGACATGACTTTTCTTGTATTTTACTGAAGTTGTTTCCTCTTGTTATTTTGTTTTGTAAAACTGAAACATTACAAAATAAGAATGTAAATCAGTACATAAAACATGAACATATGCATATGTAGCGGGCGCTCTCTTCGACACGTAGGGAGCGGCTAAATGCACACTACCTCTGGCTTGAACATGACTACGCCACCCTGTTTACCAGGGAAATATTAATATTATGGATCTAAGATGTTACCCAGGACACACAAGAATATTATTCGTCAAGAAGGGCTAGAGACGTGAATACCAAAAATACAAAAGCTTTATTTAAATACACAATCATTTAAAAGAATTAAGAGCTGGGTCATTCACAATGCAAAAAGAGATCACGAGATAAAAGGAGGCCGAGGCTTAACGGCAGATGCATAAATTCAGTAAGCATAAGGCTTCTATATCACTCTCAGCACCCTGTGTACAAGCATCAGCACACACACTGCAATAAAGTCAAGAAATAGCCACACAGCACTCTGTGACGAGCCCTCCACCACCGCGTAAGGACCTACTAGTGGTCTGCCCTGAAGCCTCGGCTCCTGTAACGAGAGCAGAAATATTACTACAGGTCTCACTATGCAATAACACTCACCACAAATACTCAACATTTAAATTGGTCAATCAGAAAACAATACTACAAACAAACAAACAAAAAGAGAAAATCAAGGTTTTAGTGCCAACGCTGGGTATTACCCTCACTGACCTTCTACCAGCACATTTGAAGTGAATCACAAATCGAATAGATACAGTACAACACTGCAACACACTCAAAAGTAAACCAATCAGAACAGTCAGTAGCACAAAACAATGATAAATAATATACTGGAAAAATGAGAAAAATAAATACCAAAAACAAAACACATACAAAACAGTTTGAGAGTATAATGGGGAAGAGACTCAGTGATCACGGTGACTCGTACTGGAGAACGAGCAGGCGTCACACAAGACGCGTCGGCTGCACACACACACGTGTGTTGGAAGAAAGTTTGTTATCGAGATAATCTTGAGATATAAAAGCAGCAGCGTCAAATCAGCGTTGCCCACCAGGCGTCTCAGAACATATATTCTCCTTTAAAACACAAACATAAACATATACTTACAATATATAAAAAAATGAGCGTTATACAAAGTGGACGTTTCACGTACCTTTAATTCATAAACCCGTCGCCCATCCACGCATACACAGGAACAGGACACAACATCCCCGAAGCACGGGAATGCAAAGGGAGAGCAGCAGCTACTCAAAACTCAAACCGCGGGCCATCCACGCAGCTATGAATCACACAGTCATTACGACAAATCACATACCTGGGTACTAACCAAGCAGCCAACGCACACACTTAAGGTTACCTCAAGCATATGAGACACGGGACTGCAAGAGGCATGTAACGTGAGAGCCGGAGCCGCCAACAGCCGTGGGCCATCCACGCAGCTATAAACAAAACAAGCATTTACACAAAATCCCACATCTGTTTTTATGACCTAGCTCAAACGCACCTACCTCAAAGAGGAGGGTATTCCTGCACAATCGGAGGCTGCAGTTATAGGACCCGGCTATAGGACCCCGGTTATAGGACCCTAATTTTTTGTGACAGCGCCACCTACCGAACTGGATGATCACCAGAAACCGTCATTTGAGATGGACGAAATGGACGATCAGACTGTGAGTACCGATATTCAATGAACTTTTTATTATATTACGTTTAAACGAAGCAAAGTTTACATAGCCAGTGAGAGCTAACTATCGATTAATAACTAATTCCCACGAATTTAGAATTCGTGTTCTAGTTGTATTAATTACTACGACGTTCTTAATTTGTGGCCAGGGTCCGAAATTAACACCTGCCAAATGCGGGTAGATTTTGTGTTTGGCGAGTAAATATCAAAAGGCTATCCGCCACACTGGCGGGTTAATGTTCATACCAAAATATGAAGCGTCAAGCTTCCCCGTACTTTTTGACAAGTGTCCTTGACAGGGCGGCCAGAGCTTCTTTGCAGCTCAAGTCGGCGGCGGTGTGTACGTACTGTTGACGGCGCTGAGGAAAAAAGCTCCCGCCACTGGAAGAAGCGGTTGCCGCCCATTTGTGTGCTCCTGCGCACCCATCAAAGCCGTGCAGAATGTCTTCAGCACTCGCGGATCGCGGAACTCCGCCGCTGGCCAGGCTGCTTCTGCTTTACACACCATGGTCGTTCTTTTCTCGAGAAAAGGAGTTATCTCATAGCGTTTGCAACGCAATACTCGTTCCCTTATCACTCAGGGAACCGAGGTTAAAGTAACGTTAACCGAGTACGTTCTTCCTTCCCTTCCACATGAGTCAGGTAACAAAACTGACAAAAACATTTTTTATTTCACCCCAATGATAATATTTCATATATTTCTCACATTTTGATCAATATATATATATATATATATTTTTTTTTTTTATTATACATTTCAAATTTTGCTCTGGACATTTTTTTATGTTTGTATTCAACATAATAGGCCTACCTTATTATCTCAATTAAAAGTACTGAAATGAATGTATATGTGACAAAAAAAGGCTGTTTATTATTTTGGCCAGTAAAAAAAATGCTTGGCTGGTGGATTTTTTCATCTACCAGTCCCCGTGGCAGGTGGGCCAAAAAGTTAATTTCGGACCCTGTTTGTGGCCATGATTTAATAAATCCTTGTTTAGTTTTATAATAAGTAAATCTAGCCAGCACATAAATTGAACGTAAAAAATGAGCATGAAAGCATGCTGATGTTAAATGTGTAAGATTTACCTGTAGCTTACTCTCTTACCTGAAAACTATCTGAAAACTTGGTTAATCATTGTTTTACCTGATTAGTTAGGTATAAAATACCTTTCATAAATCAACTGCCTGGTTGCATTACAAATTAGCCTGTCGTTTTGGCGTTTATTTTGCAATAATGAATGAGACATTTGGCAGTTTTAATATTCTGTAACAATTTTGCCTAGAATCTGCAGGCCTATGATGACACACGGTTATCACGTGTTAGTTTCTGTGATGTTCTGCATTGCCAATATGAATTTTATGGATGTGGTTAGGATCATTGTAAGACAGATGATCATAAAAAATGCACTAGGGATATTTTAATTGAGATGATCTCAAAATATTCTATATATAATAGGCTCTCTCTTTTTCAAGATGCATATAACAATCCAAAAAGGGAGATCCTTGCCAGCATTAAGGAGATGTGACACGTGCTGTATTGACTATCACTGCCCATTCTGCAGTTCAGCTGTGTTCCAGTCAACAAAGCTGAGCAAGGTCAGAACCCATTTAGAAAGCAATTTCAATCGGGCGGTTCTCCATGAAGGTACGTTTTCAAACATCCCCTCAGGAAATGCATTTGGAGTTAACGTGCATTAAAACCAGCAAGAATTTTAGGATTAGTTCCATTTGAGCAATGAATCCGAACAACTGTCTTTCTGATTTGTTTTTGGAAACCAAACACCTAATTCAGATTTTGGGTTTACATTTACACATTTAAATAAATAATCAATAGTTCTATGTTCTTGTTTAGGGTATACCATTCACAGATGTGGGTTACATTGCCGACCACAGTTGCATTATTACTGCATTCACTGCCAGTCAATGCTGTTTCGTAAATCGGATTTCATTAATTATTATTTTTTTTAATCTCGTAATATTCTGCAGAAGAGAGAAGTGAATCGTATTGCTTTTCTTTTGCCAGAAATGAATCGCAGTTTCTCTCTTTCTCAGCATGTGATTGACAGAGAAAGTTGATGATCAGCATCATGGTACTAACAAAGCCTGGTTAGATTGGTTTGGTTTTGTCAACTCGAAACTAATCCTTTAACCCAGAGTTTGTTCAACTACCAACATGTTACAGGTCTCTGGAGACCATGAGAGGCAAGAAAAAGTGCTATATAAAATAAACATAGAATTAATATTTATTATTAGTATAATAAACCTACCACTGTCCATTGCCATGATTTTTGGAATGACTTATCGTGAGAGGAAACATAACATTGGTAAATGGAAACGGCGTCATTTCGCAACAGTTTTTTTATCAATATTTAGAGAAAAAAAAAATCGCAAACGTTTTGCACAAATCTGCAATGGAAACACGCCTCATGAGAGATTGTATTGATTCTAGCCACAATATTCACTCCAGGACTCCACTGACAAAGGGCAAAGGTCAATAGGGCCAAACTAAAGAACACCAGCCCCACAGGTACACACACCAAATTCAACAGCTCCAGCAGTGAGTTTCTGAAATAACATGTCAGAGTACATTAGAGATTGTGGTGCAACGGATCATCATTGACTACGTTTACATGCAGCCAATATCCGGGTTATGGTCGGGTTAGGGGTTTCTAAAACATTCGGAATTACCTGTTTACATGCGTGAGCAGAGAGAGTTACTCCTGTATACATGGAATTTGTAATCAATGGACAATATCCCGATGTAAACGGCGACGCGCGGTTAGCGTCTGGACGTACGGACAACCTTAAGACGCAATATGAGTCATTTCCGATTCTTCTTCCTGTATCCAAAGACAACAACAACAGCAGCAGCACGCGGATAATGAATAGTTCGGGGCAGATAGCGATCGCCTTTGTTTGTGCTTTCCTCCTCGCTCCAAAAGTGTGGTGCTGTGCTGCGTCTCGCCATGTTTACCTCTATTTCTTGTTTACTTCCGGTATACTGCACGCAGGGTTTTGTATGCGCCGTCTCTACTCAAAAGACCAAGATTCCTTGCGAATAGAACATGCACAGAACACAAATCAATGTTCCTTTTGATGGGGATATGCCGATACGCGTTTACATGACCAAATATTCGGGTTAGAAAAGGGGTACCCCAGGTATAATATCCGGGTTTTTAAAAACCGGGATATGAGCATATCCGGGTTTTTGCCGGTGTTTACATGGCCGTGCGCGACCGGGTTATTGCTAATATCCCGGTTTTGAACGGGTTATTGGCTGCATGTAAACGTAGTCAGTGATCCGTGATCCGTTCGGATCAATAACTTCGGTTCGGCACACTCGTGATCCGCAGATTGATTTATGAAAAAAAAAAAAAGTTGTGCGCATTTTAAGTCCACACACAGCGTGGTCATGGCGAGCGGGGGAACAGAGGAGCTTGAACGCCCCGCGTCATTTAAATCCCCTGTATGGGAGCATTTTGGATTCCCTGTCAAATATAATGATGAAGGAAAGAGGTTAGTGGATAAAACCGTGACGGTGTGTAGGCACTGTGGCACAAGAAAGCCATATTAAAGTGGAAACTAGGAAACTGTAGCCCCGCCTTAGCTCTGAACACGCGTCTATTTCGCTTCAAATGCTCGCTTTATTATTTTACGCGCGCGCCGCGTCCTATTCACTTTGGACGCGCAAATGGATTCAAACTGTCCAAGCATAGAACTAGACGCAAATTTGACGCTCTATTAGCGTTTGGTGTGAACGCAGCAAAATGAACAGGCTGCGTTGTCAAGATTGCAATGCTGGATTGTGTGTGTATGTGTGTGTGTCAGAGAGAGAGAGGCACGGGCGCGATCGAACAGTGGAAACATAAAAACATGCTCCGTCATTTTGTACAGGACATCATTAAAACTGCAAAAAGTGTTTAGCCTAATTATATTTGTGTAAAACACAAAATCGTGCTTTTGTCAAACTTTAAACTCTTGTCAAACTGTAACCTACAACTGACACCCTGACCCAACCAAAATCACACACACACACACACACACACACACACACACACACACCGTTTAAAAGCAAAAATTATCTCATCTTTTGGACATTCATCATATTGCATTGGTTTTCATTTCTTGTCCTAAAACAGAGCACTAATCACTAATACTAAATTCTAATAGAAAATCAACTGTGTTATTAATGGTAGTATTATTTTATACAGAAATAAATTATTTATAATTCAGATGAGAATAAAGTTAAAGTTAATTAAAATTTTAAGGAAACAAATATATTGATCTGAAATATAGCAAATTAATTTTAAATTCATTCAGGTACAATTACCAAACATATCTCAAGGCCTTTTGAATAAAGGGTGGCAGTCTTTCATTATCAACTGTTGTTGTGGACTATATTCAAGAATAAAATAAAAATATCGGATTAATATCGGTATCGGCAACTAGCCAAAGCTGCGGCATCGGTATCATATCGGAAGTGAAAAAGTGGTATCGGGACATCCCTACAGCCACGCATTTGAAGCGACATCACCCCGGTGTTTCACTGACATGAGTGAAAATGAAGGCTGCTCAACGTTGCACAATCAGACCGGGCTAAAGCCATCACAAACGCTATCAGTGTATTTGTAGGTGCAGACATGAGGCCATATTCGGTTGTGCAAAACGAGGGCTTTAAACACATGCTGAAAGTGCTTGAGCCACGTTATGACATCCCGTCGCGCACCCACTGTTGATTTTATATATTTTAATTTAATTAATTTAAAAGTGTTAATAAACAAAAAGACAAAACTTATGTTTATTTGTATTGTCTTTTTTTTTTTCTGATCCGAAAAATGATCCGATCCGTGACTCTGATCCGAGAAACGATCCGAACCGTGAGTTTTTTGATCCGTTGCACCCCTAATTAGAAGGTACAGTACACAAAGGAAGTTTTTTTTTTTTTTTAGAATACAAAAATATAATAGAAAGTTTTAGTATTAAAGGTGACATATCATGAAAATCTGACTTTTTCTGTGCTTTAAAGCCCTATTCGGACGGGACTAGTTTCACAGGGGGACGTTAGAGAAATTTCTGTTTCACAGACGTACTTTGAGATTTTAATCCTGTCCGAATCTGCCATGTCTGTCTTTTTCTCACACGACCTCTGTAAAAATTCCAGAGCCAATTACCTACTGTCAAACTCGGCGGTCCTCAGAGAAATCTAATCCCGTCCGAATGCGAATGTCTGTGATTGCCGAAAATGTTTTTTTCCAAAACGCTTTTTCTTGTGTGTTTTGGTCAACGTGAACTACCGTACAATCTCTCGCTATCGCGCCGGTATTCAAGTTTCTGCTTTTTGCGCACCGATAATGGATGTAGATGTGTTCGGTACACTGCAAAGAAATAAAAAAATGAAATCAATAAGAAGAGCCAAATCACGTAAACTGTTAAGACTGGCTACTGTAATATCAGTTTCAGGTAATTACTTTCATTTCTGCACTTAATTACATAACGTGTAAATTATATAAGTTAAAACTTTTTATTCCAGTGGGTTTATTATAAGAACCCATTCTATAAAATCATGATGATAAATGTATGTTTAGTTTTTTATACTACAATTTTTATAAAATGTTTACAAAACACTAAATACGTTAGGACGTTTTACTTTATATTTCAAAGTGCTTAATTTTAAAAGTACTTAATTTCAAAATACATTTGATCAAACTTCATCAATTGTGTTCAATGGCAGTTTTTAAGTTATATTCCTGAAATGACAGACACAGACACTCCAACCTCGGTAATAAACACGGAGATGTTAGTCCCATCCGAATCCGTACATGAAATCACAGACGTAGGTTGATAAGAATTGTAACTCAAACGTCGTTTGGAAAACTAGTCCCGTCTGAATAGGGCTTAAGTGCTATAATCGTGTGCCCAGTGCATCATCCAACCCAGAAAACAAGAAAAGTGAACCCAGTAACTTTTTTTTAGTAAGCCTTTCTCTGTAAGCATGTCATAAATTAAGCCGATCAGATTTCTCTCCCCTTCTGACGTAGGAAGGGGATCTTATTACAATATTGCCGCCCTTAATCTGCACGTTTCCACCCACGGCGCCGTTGGTTTTCGCAAGCGACAACATTAGGTGCGTTTCCATTACAGATTTGCGCAAAACTTTTGCGATTTTTTTCTAAATGTCGACAAAAAACTATTGCGAAATGACGCCGTTTCCATTAACCGATGTTATGCGACTAAAACTTCATTTTTTCCTCTCGCGATAAGTAAAATCATTCCAAAAACCATGGTAACGGACGTTGGTAGGTTTATGTACTATATCCCAGCCACTGCACTGGCCATTATTATTAATGGAAGGAGATGTGTGTTATCCAAGCATTAATGGCAAGTGTAGCAGATTGGGAATTTCCCTTTGTTTCTCCCCCTGGTGGAGAACTGAATTATCTGCCCAGTAAATTTAGTGGTGTCAGGTAACCGTCTGGTGACTAATTACCATGATTGCACTCTAAATAAAAATGCAGCATTCAAATGGCTGGGGATGTTACTTTTTGCATCCTGGTTGCCTGTTCCTAGTGGAGTCGTGTGGTTCGGGGCATTTAGTCTGCTCATTGCGTGATCAGTCACTACACAATTTGAGTGCAGCGAGAACCTGTACAGTCGTGTTAGAATCATTGAAAACGCAGTCGGAAGGAACGTGCATAACAGGCTTGCTTCCAGCTCTGAGCGGTGTAAGCTTATCGTTAATGGCAAGACGCACGGCCCCGGATTACGCTGCTGTTTTGTTTCTATTTTGACTGTTTTATTTTCATTAATGTTTTTGTATTGTGGTATTTTCTTTAATTGTTATAATCTGTATGATTTGATTTTCTTTCTTTGTTTATATAATTTGTAATTAATATGAGCGCTCGGGTCTCCTGTGGCCAATGGTAAAAAAAAAAGGGTACTTTGCCCACCTCTCTTTTTGGGGGTATTGTGTTTAACACTTGAGTGTGAGTTTCTCATTCCCTTTCTAGTGTGCAACACCAGTGTGAGTGGTTGGTTGTAGTGAGCGATTACTGTTTGAGGTGGGGCAGGATTCTTTTTCCCTGTTGGTGTCTTTTGAAGACCCAAGTGCTGCCCGTAGTCTTTAAATCTTTTCTTTTCTTTATTTTAAGTACCTTTTTTTGGTATGTGTCGGTAATGTAAGAGGTAAATGTATTGAAGGTACTTATTAGTGACTGTCATGTGCAATAAAACAAATTGTTTTAATTTGCAGAGCTGTCTCAGTCCTCTCTGGAAAGAACGAACCTGGGGTTTAGATTTTCTGAGTACTAGTATATCCTGGGGTGAAAGTCCCTAGGTGGCGTAGTTGGCTACTGTTAAGACTTTGAGTATCTTCATGTGAGCTTTTGCTTGTCTTAGTTCTCATATTGCTCTCCGCCTGACCATCGTGCCACACAAGGAAAGACCCTTATACTGTGAGAGGCACATATGAGGTGTTTCTGGGTGTTTCTCCCTCATATCTGCTTCGAGGTCTTGATTGTGGCATTTATTTGAGGTTTAGAATCCAGTATTCCTGTAATTCTTTTGTCTTGTATGAATTTAATAAAGAACTCTGTCTCGTATTCTGTCCAAACTAACCGCGTCATCTACGTCAGGTGACCTGGAAATGCGCAAAAACTATTTCCATTGCAGTTTTCCGAAATATTTATTTTTCGAATTGCCTGAAAAACCACCTCATGTGAGCGTAAAAACCTTTTTGCGATAAATGGGAGTTTTTGCGAAATTGACGTGTTTCGATTGGGCGTATTTTCAATTCGCAATTTTAATTTGCGCAATTTGAAGGGTAATGGAAACGCGGCTAGTGTAACCAGTTCTAACGCAATGGCAAAAGTTGGAGCAAAGCATGCAAACTGTTCTGTCTTTGCTGCACAGACGAGCATTGAACACTATTTGACCAAATAATGCCACAGCTGTCTTACAAAGACCTCAGGGAACTGTGTCAACTTGTGTAAAAGATAAACATGACGGTACATGCAAGTCAATGAGGTGAATCAATGTAACTCCACAACAACTACATAAATGTATATCCACTAACCATTCAGAAACGTTCAGGTGCGTCTAAAAGTTCAACCTCTTCCTGAGTCTCTCTGTAAAGCTGCACTCGCTACTGGTTATTCCTGAGATTTTGGATGAGTGAATTTATTCGCATGTTTTGTTATTGCTGGTTTATCCGAAGCTCATGTAAAGGATCGACCTTGTGGAGCAGCAGCTCATTTGCATTTAAAGGGACACACACAAATACAGTGCATTTTTGCTCACTGACATGACATGTGAAAGTGAAAGTGTTGAAGGCCCGATATCATGGCACACAACACATGGAGGTCATGAGAGACGGTTACGATGATTCTCAGTGAGGCTGTGCTGAGCTGTAGGGCTCCTTCATCATTCTCACCTGCCTAGAGTGTATGAGGCTCAGGAACTGTTGTGCGATTCCTGCCTGATTATTCACTCCAGGCCTCCACTGACAAAGGTCAATAGGGCTAATAGTCCAGTCATTTTATGAAAAAAGGTTTCTAAAATACTTCTTCCTGCCTCTATGTATTAATGCTCATGGGTAGCCTAAATGGGTTCCATTCAGACCTTAACATCAGGTATTTTACTGTTATGTGTCAACAAGATTCAACAAGACATTTTCACCTGGCTAGACCCAATGTTTAGATCTGTTGTGGTATTTATGCAAATTAGCACATACGTAATTAGATTATGCTCCGTTTGTCCATGTTAACAAACCATTTAAAAAAACTTGTAATACATTTTTTGTTTGTCTTGATGCAAGTAATCAACTCAGTAATTGTCATAGTGATATCTAAAGGATAAAATGTTTACTCTATTCACGCAAGAAAAAGAATGAATAGGCGTATGAATAGGCTATATTTGGGTCTTTTTCGAAACTTTCCCCTAATGGGATTCTTCGGGACTTTTTTTCCTTACTCAGGACATACTGAGGATACAAAATCAGTTGAGTTTGCTTCTGTTGCAATTTGTTCAAGGTTGACCCCCATTTTGGCTTAAAATGACTGGACTAAAAACTGAAGAAGTGAAGAAGCTCCAGCAGTGAGTTGCTCTGAGATAACATGTCAGAGTACATGTGTGCCAAATCTGTCCTGTTTTTTAATGTTCACTATAAATCAGCGTTTATATATACAGTATAGGGTGTAACAGTACATAGAAATCACGTTTCGGCGCATGCTTCGGTTTTGGGGTCACAGTTCGATACAACAGGAAAAAGCAACAAATCCCCAATGCTAAGTTTCTTTTCATCTATTTCGAACAGACAGTAGTGCAAATTACAGTTTGTTCCTCCTAGCAGCATTTAGTCCTCTAGTTGATACAGTACAGCTTCCTGTGTATTAAGCACTAAGCAGTAAACACATTGCATTGTTTACTGGTTATATGCAAAATAGAAACACCACATATGATCAGATCAGCCTCTAATTATGTGTGATGGCGGCCACACATTAATATGGTTATCCACTCTCTGCTATCTGAGTAATCTTTAGTTTCTCCATTATTTGACTAATGTTTAACATATTGCTGCACACATGCTGCTTTATGTTCTAATGGTGGATTTATTCCTTGTATACTGTATGGCCCAGTGATATATCTAAAGTTGAAATATAGTACATTCAACTTTACCTGCATAGATACAGTATAGTCGCGTAAAGGGATGTATAGTAAGGGATGTAAAGTTTTTGATTGATTGTATCGTACCTGCCCCCTCCCAAGCTAACTGGAAGTGTCACACTTGACCTCCTGCTGAGCTTTTAAAAAAAGGGTATATTCGTGGAGTTTATTACATACCTGATAAGTTTGTGGCACGTGTCAGTGTGTACCATGTACAATGGGCAAGGAACATGGTAGGTTCGGCGGACCACACAGCCCTTTCTTGCGAGTCGTGACAAGATTCCAGCTGAGTCAACACGGTGCATAGACTGCACTCGATACCCAGCTGCCCCCAGATTTCCTTTTACCATGCGGTATCCAGCGAAAGGTGATCTCATTTTTATTTCAGATACAAGAGTGTCAAACTCTTGATCAGTGACAGGACTAAACAGGCCTTTGACTGACAAATTCAGCTCTTTCATTCTTCGAAAAATGGTAGCGTATTATCTTTGATATTTTTGGTACAGAGAATCCAAGCTCAAGTAGGCGACAGATGTGTTCCTCTGAAAGCTGAATTTTTGGGCGGCCTGCAGTTGAAGTTGAAGCTACTTCACATAATGAATTGCTTTGATCGCAATAACACAATTCAAGCAGATTCAGCAGGTCTGTGAGAGAGTCAAATATCTCTGGAGGAATCTGGAGACTGTTAGTAAAGGCATTAATGACAACAACTCTTGGGTACACACAAAAAAATAAGTAATCTAAATCTAAAGGTTGGTGATTCAGAGCTTGGGTCAGATGATTTTGCAGTCGATATAGGATCATGAATCTGATCGACTCCTGTATGGAAAAATTAAATCTGCTCTATTAAATAGGAAACAACAAATGTTTTACATTTATTATTTGTAGGTGTAGGGTCAGGTATTTATTTTGAATATCGATATCTACAAGAAAATGTGTGTGCAAGATGGTGTGTGTTTCACCATCTTGAAACACCTAATTTTTTCCCCTGAATAACATGATAGAGATGGTTATAAATGTTGTCCATGTTTTTTTTCTGCTGTTAGTTTAGCATTGCTTTCACAAGTCTTCAAGCATTACACACATTGTTGATCTCTAGAAATATCAGCTGCCCTAATTCTACAGTCAGTTCAGGTTATTTCCATGCTCCAACTACTCCACCTGTCCTCAGCCGTTCCCCAGCTATTTCATCTTTGAATCCAACCCAATCAACTTCTAAGGCAAAAAGAGTGCAGGAACAGCTCACAATGTCACACTATACTCACTACAAGTTCACTAAACATTGCTTTCTGGTGTACCAATTTCAGATCATAGAACCTCTACTAATGAGCTGAATAATGTTTATGTATAAATATTATTTTCTCCACTCAAGACCACTTTTTCCACTTTTTTCCAGAAAAAAAAGACAGAAATGCCATCATGTTGGTATGATTATGCCATCATGTTGGCATCATTAGTGATGAGGAAGATGTTGATGACACTGAAAATCATACAGAGGATGAACAATTAGGTAACTCCTGTCTTGTGTAGCTACTTACTTGACTACAGCAATTACGTGCTATCTACTCAAAAAACGATCAGACTGTCTGACTTGAAGTGTAAAGCACTAAAACCACAGTTCATTATTTAGTTTTTTTGTGCTCCTTGGGAATATAGATTATACCTAACCTAAATAATAGCTCATTTAAATAATGGTACATCAGTCTCCCCGAACAGTTATGCAGGAAAAATTCTAAAAAATATGTACACTCTTACTCCTGTAAGTTGCGTAAAGTCATCAAATCAATTTAGAGCTGCTTGAACGTGACATCCAATTTTCTTTGCATTGTTTATCAGAGACTGAGACTTTTTATGCATAATTACTAATTCACTTTGATGCAGTTTAAAAGTTTATTTCACTGTAACCAGTTCCTCAGTTTCATTAGATTTTTTTATGTATTTATAGATATGCCCGATCTGCCAGGGAGAGTTCTCAACTGATGTGCTAACAGTGCATGCAAGTCTTTGCATTGATAAGTAAATATTAATTTTTTGCTAATGCAATGCAAAAATTGTATCATCCAATAATGTATGTTTGAGTCACATCAGTTTTTGACATTGAATATTGGACATTCATTTCTGAAGTCGCTGCCATCTAATTGAACAAATTGGTTACTATTTATTGCAGTGAAAGTTACATCAATACCACATTCATTTAAGGTCTTCTCTAGAGTCCATTGTTGAAGAACACCCAGGGATGTCGCAAATGCCAAGGTCCTCATTCTTCAGAGATGGTGGAGAATTCTTCAGTAACTGGTAGGTTTTAAAAAAGATCAAAGTATGTCGGTCAAAGTACCCAGGGTTTGAAATTACATTTTTCACTCAGCAGATTGGTAGAAACCTTACTTGTCATAATTGTTCATGATTCTCTTATAGAAAAAATAACCTACCTTAAAGCTAACCGTTTCTCAATTGTATAAACCACATAATTTTTATGGTGAAACAAAAAGTTGAACTGGCAAAGTTGTTTTCCTCAGCAGGGTGAACAGTTCATTCATTTGTACTGCTCTTGCATTTGTCCAGTATGGAAAACCGAACCATGTCCAAAGAAGGCTAGTCGGCTTTTTGTTCAAGAGATCTGCTGTTAAAATGAGGAGAACCCAAGTCTGACTCTGACTATTAATGTTACTGATGACTTGCAAGAGCAAGACAGTGCAATAATTTTGTTCTACAAGCAAGAACATGTGAATTGGGGAGCTTTGGTGAAGTTCAACTTGAAAGGTAATGATCCACAATGTTCTTAAATTGATGTTGATATTGTTTTTCAAAACTGTTAAAGACAGAGATGCTGGCAGAACACTGCAGGTATTTTTTAAAATATGTTTTTCTGATTGCAGTTGGTAAAGGAGTGACACATGTCTTTTCATTAATGATGAATAAACTCAAATCTGGATTCAATTTCAACATAGTTTTGTGTTTAAGATTCTGAGATGAGCAAAAAGCTATCTACAAAATTCTAATGCCTTTTTCCTCTTCCACATTTGTCAAAAGGAAACGCCTCTGTGACTTTTTGATGGTGAGGCAGATCGTTTGGTCCCATCAGCCTCCACAATTCTAGTGGAGAGTGATCTTTTTACCATGGCTGGCCGGCTCATAGTACAGTAGGTATGAAAAACACCTAACCCTAAAAAAATTCTAACAAAAAGTTTTTTCAGCTGTTTTTTGACTACTAGAAAAGTGTAATTTTCAAGATGGTGTCCAAGATGGGCAGGAAGCCCTTACAATATCCTAACTCCTTCATTATTTGACCTAGCCAAGTAATCTTGGTGTCTAACCCCATGTTTTCTGGGTCTATGAATCCATTGGACTTGTCTACATTGCACTGACATGATTACATACTTATGGAATACATGATTTTGTGAGATTACAGTAAAATTTTATCTTTGTTTTGGGTGAACTAGAGATGTAAACGATTTAGCCTATGTCATGTTACTCCTACTTGGTACATGTTTTTGGACACATACCCTTTTTTTGCTAAAAAAGCAGACTTGACATACAATGTAAAAGTTATTGCACCCAAAATTAACTTAAATTGGAGTTGTATAACTTGTATAACAAAGTTTGTTTCTAGAAGAAAATTGCATCATCGTCCACCTTAAGTAAGGCAGATCAATAATATTGTTCAATATTAAATGTCTCCAACTAAGCAAGCCAAAAAGGCGACAGTGGTAGGCAGTGGGCCAAGTCTGTTTTTCTCCTTTAGTTTTCGATTTGATAGACCTCCTCCAGGGAACTGGTTCATTTTTTATAACTGGCTATATAAATTGTTGTTGAGCACATTACTGCTTGTTTCCAACGTCAATTGTTGCACATTAAAAATATAACGTAGATATAATCTCGCTAGCTAACCACAAAATGTTAGCCGGAGTAAGAACCAGTCAAAGCTTGTGTTGTTACCTTGTCAACTCGAGTTGGCCAATCACGTCATTATTTGAACCGGTGCCCGAAGACCCGGATGTGAACTGACCGTTGCGAGTTCAGAGCGGCGGTCAGCTCTGCTGCCAGACAGGAAATAATAAACAGACTTTTTTTTCGTCTCCGAAAGGACGTAACTTCTCCGTTGTTTTGGCTACAGTGTATGGCTGCACCACACATTGTGGAAACGGTAGGTAACTGATTAGCACTAGCATTATCCGAAACATTGTAAAAAGTAAGAATCAGAGCATATGAGCGGAGTGGAGCGTTGAGAATCTCAGCTCATCGCTCACAGAAAAGTTCAGTTATAAGAATTTTGGCCTAATAGTTAATTTACTTTTAAAACGTTTATGTAGGCCTATTGTTTTTAATTTTTGTTTATATAAATTTTATTTATATTATTAGGCCCATTTATTAGTTTAATTTTACAGCAGTTTGTGTGTACAATGGATATAAGCCAATTTAAATTTTAATCGTGCGCGTTGCGTAAAAGTTCAAAAATTCGCAGAATTTGAGGATTAAAATTTAAATTGGCTTGTATCAATTGTTTGAATATTACGCTATATTTAATTTACACTTTGTTACAAGTTACCGTATTCAATTTGCTAACCTTTTGCTTTCTTCCCAGCATGTTCACGTAGCACACTTTCATGTTTCCGAGAGATGTGTCTTTTTAGATTCCAAAATGAATCTTTACTGACTGAAACGATGTCTCCACAATCGTTTTCTTGTACCACATTATCATTGTTAGTTAGTTTTATGTTAATAGTAGACCTGTATGACTTCTCATTTTCCTTTTTGAAGTACTTTTTGAACTCCATTATTGAGCCGAGTTTTTACTGAAAATAGTCTGCTGTTGATGACTGTGCAAGACAGATGGATTCAGGGTCAGGCTTGACTGAGCATGCTTCAGACTGGAAATGGGAGACGCTCCATCCTTTTAAAAATGCCGCTCTGCGCTCTGTCCAAGATCCGCTCGCTCCCGCTCCATTCCGCTCGCATGCTCTGGTCTGAATGCATGGGTCTTGGCATATGTTCGCCGTCAAAATAGCTACCGCTATCAGTATTTGTACATCTAATGTAAGCAAAGTACTGAATGCTACACACGTGGGTAATGTTAAGATATTTGTCTTTTTAAATGTAGTATACAGCAAGTTGGCTAGCGTTAGCACCTGAAGTAACTTAGTATGGATCAGCTTTTTTTCTGTGGATACCACAAGCTAATTATTTATTTAACTTTATTGTTGTAAAGAGTTTAGCAAGGGCATATTTGCATTTGTCTTAAAATGTTGACTATGACGCTGAAGTTGGGGTTTTTGTCGTCCAGAAGAAGATAAAATTAAGATTTAAAGTTTTTTCCATTGTTCAGCTCCTTCCGTGTAGACTAGCTATATGAATTTATCTTATTTGAAGTGAAGCGTATGTACTGCGACAGTGTTTCCCAAACATCTCCAGGAGTAAATTACACGTTGTCCTGCCTGTTGTAGACATCTCCCTGCTCCAACACAGATGATTTAAACAGCTTCCGGAGTTCATAATGAGTTGACAGTTTGAATCAGCAATGTAGGGGCAGGGAGAGATCTAAAACACACACGGTTATATAAATAGTTAGCTTACATTATCTCCTGTTTCCTGTCTAATCGCACATTGTATTTTGTATATTTTGCATGTGTTTCCTGTCCTGACGGTGGAGCCGACCTTAGAGTGGAGCTTTTTATATACAGTCTATGGAGTGGAGCCTACATCTGGAGGGCAGAAGGCAGACGCTCTTGGAACACCTCACTTGGGTGAAGCAGGCAACGTATTAACGGTATCTCCATGAAGCAACGTCCAGGTGGGATTTGTTTTGTATAGTTGGCAAACGTTACAGTAAGGCAAACGTTAGATCAGGGGTTTTCAAAGTCTGAGACTGCCTGCCTTCAGACAAAGCGTGGGAAAAGGCGTGCCTGGATGCATATGGGATCATAATTATATTTTTTTATCCCATAGACACTCAACATTTGAGCCAAAATAGCCTAATATTGCTGAACATAACTTCTTACTACACCAAATAGTTATAAACAAAGGTCTGTCCTAAGGCATTTATTAGTTTCTGACTTTCTGACTGATGGGGGGAAAACAGTTCCCAAAAACTACTGTATCTCTGAACTATCACACATGTAGGCTATTCTGTGATGTAATATTGTTTCACTTCCATTGATCCTCCCCTGAAACTGTTTGGAGCCCCCCTAGGGAGGCTCGCCTCACACTTTGAAAACCCCTGAGTTAGATTATCAATGGCTAACTATGGCTATTTAGTGAATTAACAACACCAGACAAAAATGAACTTGAACCAGATTAACTTTATCAGTGCACTATTTAAAGATGCACTTAGGCCATGGCGGCACGCTCACAATGTTGTGTGTTGCATCCTTAGACAGCTTTGGAGCAGTTCCTACATAGACACATGTCTGTGCATGGTAGCTGGTGCTTTCTACATGTGCAGTTTCCCCCCACACATTGTAATGTTTTTCACTGGCAATGCACAAGCTCCAAGACACTTTTTGGTGCTGGTGGAAGTGTCATCCAATGAACTGCATAGAATTCCCCCTCGATCCTCCATCCATACTGCATTGGGGGAGAGGTATGTCTGGCAGGCTTTGCAAACTTCTCCTGTAGAACAGAGGAATAGAAAGAATTTTGGTATATATTCCAGTATAAGGTCAGGCAGACATGGACAGTATTTTTGATACATGTGTGTAAAATATGTATTTGAAATACAAAATAGTATTTTTGTAATTTGTATTTGATTGGGCCTCATATGTAATGTGTATCAAAATAGTACAGTTGTTGAGTATTTTAAAAACGCAGAAAATAATTTACCCAAAACAGGGAGTTGGAACGGTGTGTTGAGCGCTTTGCACATGCTTGTTCAAAACACATGGCAAGTGAAAGATGGATCTCTCATTGGTTTTCTCTGATTCAGGCAAGTCCAGACAACAAGAGTTGCTCCACAACAAATGGATGTGAAATTGACAAAATTTGTGTCTGCTTGGGCAGCATAACCATGCAGGCATTGAAGATTTGTGTCGCTGTCTTTGATTGGACAACAAAAAATTTGGTGTATGTTTTTTGACATGGCTACAATCATCTAGTTTGCTAAAATAATCCCCATTATGATACAGTGCTTCTCAAATCAGATTTGTAATGTCTTTTTAAGCAGTGAAGAGCTGTCATTTATGATCAAATGTTGCTTTGGAAACATATTTTAGTATTTTTAAAATACAAAATACTGTTTATTTTGATACATGTCATGGTTGCTGTAATTTGTATTTGTATTTATATACCTTTACAGCTTGAGTATTTTGTATCTTATTTCAACATACATTTTGATGTATTTTTGCCCATCCCTGAGTAACACTGGAATTCTTGGTATCGCTTGTTCTTACAGTAGTAATTAGTTATTTTTTCTGTTCCTAGGTTCTGTACCTGTGTATAGCAGCCTGGTAGTTTGCTTGCTGAATGTGAAGGTGAAGGTGAAGCGAGTCATTATTTGGAGGAAGACTTCTCTCCAAACATTTCCTTGATTTGAACATTTGCCACCTTACCTTGTTGACATCTGTTATACACTTCTGATCATAGAGCTTGCATGTGAATGCTTCCACTGCCTCGCAGAGCTCTGGTGGTACAGTGAAAGCTATGCCCATTTTTCTGAATGTAGCACAGTCTTCACGATTAGACAGGAGTGTCTTGCCTAAAAAGCAAGGGCCAGAACAAACACATCAGTGTCAGGACTTCTGATGACTATATGTCTGCTGTAATTAGCAGCATGTGCACAGTGTAGCAAAAGTCAGGTGTCTGCCTCTTCCTGTACTGTGAACAGATCTGGCATTGGTAAGACTTGCAGATTAGCTGTATTTTGTCTTTTTCTTAGAGCATGGCACTCTCCTCCATGTCCAACGATTAAAGTGAGGTCATCCATCAGATCATTTCCGGATTTTCACCATCTCTCAAAGAAAAACTGTAAGTGTTTTTTTTTTTTTTACCACATGCCAAGAACTTTTCCCATTGCTTTGGTGTCCTTTGTTCTTCAGAATATATTTTGGTGACTTGAGAGCCCTTCACAGCACGTCGATCTCGTTCTGCATTCTTGATGCTCATGGTTTTGTAGGTATCCGGTACAAAATGCACTTCTTTGGACTTGCTTGCTTTTGCCACACTGACAATCAACCTCAGAGCACTGTCTGCAAACATCCCAAATGTTGCTTGGGGTTTCATGACTTGCACAAGTGCCATATCATCCCACACCCAAGTTGAACCCTCTGGAATGTTGTCCACTGTTGCCGGTGGGTTGACCTCTGCATCAGCTTTGCTTTGTTGGTTTTCATGAGGTAACCGTCATAATGAGCCAGTGATGCGGGTAAGGGCCCTAAACTATATGCAAGCATCTCACTAATGTCAGTGGTTCTGGAGGTTCCAATTACAATAAGTCTGGTGAACAGATCACAGTCTGCTTTTAGGGCTATCTCTCTGCCTCTTGCTTTTGTCACAGTTTTAGTTGCAGTGTCTTTGAAGGTCTTGAGCTTCATTTTTTTCATTGGCTCATAGATTCCTGCCTCATCAGTTTGTAGCCTCTTTTCACAAAAATCTAAGAAGGCTTTCTCAACTCTCTCTTTTGTTTCAGGCAGATCTGTGAAAATGGGCTCTGATGCTACATGACCTGATGTGATGTGGTAAAGGACCTCTCTATCTATGGAAGGATCAAATGGATTAATCATGTTCTGAATGGTGGACATGATATTCTTTACATCCTTCTTGTCACATTCTCCTCATGCAACATCTAGTTCCACTCGTTGCCTTGTTGTGGGGTTGTGTCCAGCCATGTCTCTGCATAGTGATGGCTGCGCGCTCATGTTGTGTGAGTGTCCATCTATGAACTGTGCTTTTGTTGAGTGAAAACCCAATTAGTCCACCTTTTGTTTTGGAGTCACGGTTTGCTGTCTGCTTAATCACTTAGGTATAAGCTATAGGTCTGCTGTCTCTGGGCAACAAAATCTCCTGATTGGAGCTGGTAGTTTATGCTTGGATGAGTGTCCCCAAAACCAATCATCTCCATCCAGTATGTTGATCGGTATCGGACATAATTGATCCTGTCATAAGAGAAGAACCATGGCAAAATGGAACGGACACTTGACAGATGGAGACTCCAATTTGCCTTGGAGACCCCAAGGTTGGGTTAGGGTTAGGTATGCCATGGCTGTATGAAATTCCCCCATTCTCAGGACTAGTCGTTCCATAAATGTGGTGTTCATCCAACAAATGTATTGTGCTTTTGCATATATGGCCTGATCCATTACCAACACAATTTCATTCAGCTCCAGTTTGTCTGCTATTTCTGTTGAACGAGTGAGGATGGTGTGTACTGTGTCTAGGTCTGTTGGACTGGCGTCAATGACGGGCAGGTAACCAATGTTAGACTGCTGTGGAATTGTACCTCTCTGTAGCAGTGTATTGTGACCAGTCCATCCAGGTAAAATACTGCCATGGACTTCTTGAGTCTTCATGAAAAAGTAGGCACCATCCAGTCTTCATGCAGAGTCCTGTGTATACATGTAGTTCTCGTGTCCCAGTTCAACTTCTGATCCAAAAGGTTTTGGACCGCTCCTCTTTCCTCTAATGTAGGTGTCAATATGAGCGTGATGTGGTTGAAGAGACCTTTTCCTTGTTCTCTGCAGAGATACTGTCTCAGAAGTAAACACACCACAGGTAATTGGCCTCTGAATTACAATACCATTTGTGTTATGTGTTGTTCCCTTTCCAGATAGTGTTTCTTCACCAAAGTCGTTGTTGTCCCATACAAGAGTTGCTTGAACTTGAACTGTAATGTTTGGTGGGATGTATGTATCACCTCTTTGCAATTGCAGCTCTGCTAGAGCGGTGTCATGTTCCAGTACTTGTGAGTTGGAGGAACAGTGCCCTAGACCATTCAGTATTCCTTTCAGCTGAGCTGATCCTGTCGTATGTTGTACAGCCATGGCTAAGGAGGAATGCTTTGGCATGAGCCAGCATCCTCTCATTGCAAGATTCATGATATCCTGACACAATGACACAATCTTCTGATTGTTCTCCACTCTAGTAACATTGGCACACAAACCATCAGTTCTAAATTCTGTAGTCATACCTGTTGTCCAAGCAAGGACATATAATTCATTTGGTACCAGATTTGAGGCAGTGTCCATCTGAAGGCCTTGCGCTGTGGGTGGCCATGGCAGTTTGTATATGTTATGTTCTAATGCAGTTATGTCAAATAAAATAATTTCCTTGCCCTGCTCCAACATGACTTGGTTCTGTGTCATCTTCTATGGTCTGATGATGATGGCTGTGTAGCTTCATCATGGATTACTTTATCAGCAGTTAAATCATCAACATACACTAAATAATTTCTTGAGGATTTCAGAAATCTCAAAAATGGGTTTGACTTTTGAAGTCTGGCTTTTAAGGAAAAAGCTTTGTAAGATGAAATGTCAACACCTTCTTTTTCCTTAACTATTTTCTTAAAAAGGCCATTTAGCCAGGACAGCCTTAACACTTCACGGTTTCTCAGCAACCTCTCTTCCACCACTGACTTACAGAAATGGGTGTAGCCTGCCTGATATGGATTGCTTTCTTAATTTCCCTCTCGAGGAATTTTGGGCAGATGTCTTGTATAACGTCTGTAGCAGCTCAAATGATACATGGCCTCTGAAGCTACAAGATCCCTCCCACGTATGTGCATTAGTAGACTTTCATCCTTCCGTTCCTCTGCAGCAAGAAGTAGCTTACCTGCAGTTAGTGTTTCACACTGAGCAAGTTTTTCTTTTGACCTTTTTCTGCTGTGACTGTCAGTTATGTATTGGTTCTTTCTGCATATGAGGCATCCAACAGGTAGGAGATGGGAAGCTCTTTTTGAGAGGCTTGGGCCATCTGATGCAGAACGCAAAACCCAAACCTTGGATACAGTGGCATCAGTGACTTCCTCTGGCAGCAGTTGTGCTTTATCTACATGGTTATGGGACACCAGGTAGGGGACAGAACAAAGGGGACAAAGAATGTGTTTATCAAAGTTGGTTACTTTTAATCTAGTAATCTCACTGTTTAGATTTGGAAGAATACCATGTAATGTCTTTCCTAAAATTTCCTAATGTCATTCCTAAAAAAAACAATGACTTTTGTGTTCAATTCATTGTGAACCTTACACTATTCACTGTAATCTTATATTTAATCTATGTTTTTTGCCCTTGTTAAATGTCCAGCTTTTCAATACAAATTTTAAGATACAAAGTGCTCAAAAATATACATTAATTAAAAATCACATTGTGTAATTAAGATTCACTGGTAGTGTGAGGTTTATTTAACATACATTTTTAAACTAACTACAATACACACATACATAGCCTACATGATGCACCAATACACAATAATCTTAATAGAGCATTAGTAGAATTGATGGATTTGATACATACCTTCAGTATCTTTGGCTGCCTTTTCTCTCCTCCTACATGCTCTTGCAATGTGATCTTTATTGGTGAAGAGCATGTAGCATTCCCTATGGAAGCCCACATTAACTGGCACATCTTGGTGTCTCCAGTTTTCTGTTAAGTTAAATGTTGCTATGGCTTTTTCAGCTATTAAACTCTCAGTGTTGAGGTTAACCCATTTCTGGGCACACTGAACAAATGATGCCCAACTTTTTTGAGAAAATAAGGTTATTGGGGTTTTTGCCTTAGAAGCAACAGGTATACAGCACTTCATATTGTCAATCGCATCCCGCTTTGTTGTTATTCGGTCTATGTAAATAAATTAGGTGAAAAAAGCCCACCCACGGGTGATCAATAATGTTAGAGGTCTTCTGACGGTAAGTGCACAATGTATAGTATAGCTCGTGTAGACCAGTGGTTCTCAAACCTGTCCTGGAGGACCACCAACACTACATGTTTTCTTTATCTCCCTAATCAAACACACCTGATTCAATTCATCAGCTTATTAACCCATGTGATAATGAACTGATGAGTTGAATCAGGTGTGTTTGATTAGGGCGACAAAGAAAACATGCAGTGTTGGTGGTCCTCCAGGACAGGTTTGAGAACCACTGGTGTAGACAAAAAGTATATAAAGCCTATTTTAATAGCAGGATTTCGTTATCAAGAGAGCAACGTTACGGTATCAACTATGCTGGTTGTCAGGGAGACGTGACAGGTTGTCAAGGAGACGGGTGATTTGTTTACGTTTTCTGACGCTACGATTTAGTAGTCCTACAAATTTGTCTGTTTAAAAATTTAAGAGTTTAAATCGATATCTTTATCAAATGTGCACACATCAACGTTGGGAACAATGCTTACACTACTTATAAGAATTTTTACATGCCACCTGTAAACAAATTACTCAGTTCCTTGGCAGGGATCAGTGAAACTCACAATGTTGGGGTCTGGCCCACGGCCTATGGCAAGGAACCAAAACTTCATCAGTGACAGAATGGAGAAAAAAACCTTGGGAGAATCCAGGCTCAGTCGGGGCCAGTTCTCCTCTGGCCAACGAGCGAACAGTGTATGATTATGATTCAGGCAGCATTACAGGTCAGAAGTCAGATTGGGTTGGAACACTCCGAATATTTATCCAGTTCCATCTGGTTGGAAGTCAGAGTCATCTCGGTATGGAGACGAGTTTGTTGAGGATCAGTGCCGATGGCTGTCGTGTCGATGAGGCCTTCACAGAGATTTACACTTCTGAGGGTATCTATATGTGAGTGACATGTTTACTGTGGATCATTTGAGAGCACATATTGATTTAGTTTGCATAAGTCACATTCCAGTCTTCTCACAGACTGCAAACACATCCACCGTTTAAAGGTGCTTTAAGCAATTTCAGCCATTCTGTCAGCGTAACCACATATGCCTTCTCTAACCAAATCCCTGCTTTCCACATGTCAACCAACCCAATGTCAGTGAAAATGTATATAGTTATGTAATGTATCATAGTTTAAAGCTCTAAAACACTGTGACTCAACAGACGTCAATAGCAGAAAGATTAGAAAATGAGGAAGAGTCATTCTGGCACTCACCACCACAGCTCTATAAACAAGCATAATTACACACATCCACTTCATACACTCCAAAACTAGCAATAAAGCATCTGAAAATGGTCTGTTTTTGTCTTTGGTTAGTACAAAAAGATTCACCAACACCCAAACGTCTGATAAGATCAGGGGTGGAGTGGAGGTGTAGTACTGCTAAACTGTGCTTGCATTGCTCATGAATGTGAAGAATTAGCCTCAAACAAGCTTTAACCTTTTCCTCTGGACTACCCATTTGTCTTTTATTTACGCAACATCAGATTATTGTATCTTTAGTGTTTCAACAGCATGTCTACACCAGCTTGAGACTCTCTACAAAGCCACCATTGCAAAACCATTGGTCCTTCATGTCAGTTTGGAGTGAGATCACTGTTAGGGGAGGAGACACTCGATCGGCCCCTCCCAATTCTCGCAGTTCAATTTGACCTATTGTTCATAATTGACTAGCACAAATAGAAATTATAACAATAGGCATATCTGATGAAAGGTAGACAAATCCATCCAAATAAAATTAATTGTTTTATATATTTCAAAAATGCAATGTATCAAAAAGAAAAAAGAAATTTGGCACAAGTGTTATAGTATGAACTGTAGGGAGACCATTGATGTGTAAACTGAATTTGGTGACACTACAGTGTGTAACATTGTAGTTAATGACTATTTTTGTAGTAACGCTTATTGGGTTTTCATTAACCAAAATAAACTAAATAAAGGCACTTTGCAAACGGTCCCTTATTTGGACTTGTCTCTCAGCCGTCTGCTCTTAGAGATGGATTTATATTATAATGTCACAGGTCGGGATGGGCCAAGCCGGACTGCGCCCACCCCTAAACCAGGACCACCCTGAGGAACGTGTCAGAGACGAGACGGAAACAGAATTCAAAGGAATAACAGTTCTTTTTATTAAATTTAAAAGTAATTTGAATAACCCAAGCTAAAATCTTCCTTTCCTCTTCTTCCCCAGAATCGAGGCAATGCAGCAGTCTCCGGGGCCCACTCCCACGCCGGTACAAGGTTCGCAATGGCCTGTGATGGATCGATGGATTTCCACAGATGAGTATGCGGTCGGGGCTGTTCCTCTTCCCACGCTAATGCAGGGGCCGCAGGGACCTACGACGGACAGGTGAGTTTTCACAGGTGAGTAGACAGTAGGGGCCCTTCCTCTTCCCACGCCGCTGTAGGGTTCACAATGGGATGCGGTAGGCAGATGAGTTTCCACCAGTGAGTAGATGGTCAGGGCTCTTCCTCTTCTCACACCGATGCAGAGTTCACAGGGACCAACGACGGGCAGGTGAGTTTCCACAGGTGGGTATACAGTCGGGGCTAGTCCTCTTCCCACACTGATGCAAGGTTCACAGAGGCCTACGACGGACAGGTGAGTTTCCACAGGTAAGTAGACAGTTGAGACTCTGGGGCTGCAGCAGACTCGAGTCAACAGGCTGAACGGAGCTTCTCTAGGACAGACCGTTAGGACAGACAGAGTCAGCTTCAACAGCAGTATATAGGCCTCACGTGTGTTGTCGGAGACAGGTGACTTCACACCATGCAGATGGGCCGGGGGCTATAGCAGACTCAAAGGCGCAGGCCGAGCGGAGCTTCTCCTGGACAGACAGAATCAACTTCAACAACAATATACAGCTCTCACGTGTGTTGCGGGGGACAGCTAACTTCACACCATGCAGATGGACCTGGGGCTATAGCAGATTCAAGTCGCAGGCTGAGTGGAGCTTCTCTAGAACAGACAGAATCAACTTCAACAGCAGTATACAGTTCTCATGTGTTGCGGGAGACAGATAACTTCACACCGTGCAGGTGGGCTTAGGGCTGCAGCAGACTCAAAATCAACAGGCTGAGTGGAGCTTCTACGAAGACAAACAGAATCAACTTCAACAGCAATATACAATTCTCACGTGTGTTGCAGGGGGCAGATAACTTCACACCGTACAGGTGGGCTTAGGGCTGCAGCAGACTCCAAGTCAACAGGCTGAGCGGAGCTTCTCTAGAACAGACAGACTCAACTTCAACAGCAGTATACAGTTCTCATGTGTTGCGGGAGGCAGATAACTTCACACCGTGCAGGTGGGCTTAGGGCTGCAGCAGACTCAAAGTCAACAGGCTGAGTGGAGCTTCTACGAAGACAAACAGAATCCACTTCAACAGCAATATACAATTCTCACGTGTGTTGCAGGGGGCAGATAACTTCACACCGTACAGGTGGGCTTAGGGCTGCAGCAGACTCCAAGTCAACAGGCTGAGCGGAGCTTCTCTAGAACAGACAGACTCAACTTCAACAGCAGTATACAGTTCTCATGTGTTGCGGGAGGCAGATAACTTCACACCGTACAGGTGGGCTTAGGGCTGCAGCAGACTCCAAGTCAACCGGCTGAGCGGAGCTTTTTCTAAGACAGTCAGAACCACTACTTCAAAACAGAGAGGTTAGTTTGACTTACAGATGCTGTTCCTTCTAGTCCTCAACAGATGGAACCGATCGACATTATTAAGCTCCAGTTACTGACAGTAGACCAGCATGGCACGAGGGGAGTGCACGGCAAAAGAGAATAAATCTTCCACACACACACGGCAATTTCACTCCAAACATGCAACGTGCGGGGGGAAACGTCAATTTAGGCACTGCAATCCACTTCAAATAAGTGCAGATAAGGCCAGCACTCACCCAGGGGTCTCCGTGCCACAAGCAACGAGCTTCAATGTTGGGAAAAAGAGGTTTCAGGGTTTTCCTCCACAGACATAGACAGGATTCACATCACCGTTCCAACACGGGGGAAGAGGGTAAGAGATCGAACATGAATCAATATAATTCACTCAGTGACATTTCGATAGCACAATCAAAGCACTCCAATCCACCTCAAATTCAGTGTTGAAACATGCAGGTACGAGATACGATGGTCGATTACTTATCTCTCTCCCTTCCAGGCAAACGGTGTGTTTTCACAACTCTTCCACACTCCTCGAGTCCCCTCCAGCAGCACTTCCCTTTGCACACCACAATTCTTCTCTGCAACACTCAAATAGAACGACTTCTCACAGGAGAGAACCACACCGCAGTCTCTCTTCACTGGCTTTTTATATCCTTCTCAATGCCCACATGGCTTCATCATGGCTCTAGATTAATCTCTGACACCTGGTGTCAATCTCCTCATCCCGGTTGGCAGGGCAACAGATATACACTTACACGGGGGAGTGGTGTTTCCTTATTATTGTACCGGAGGGGACACAATTGCGGCGAACTTTTAGTTCCGCCCTCCTTTGTCACACCGTGACAATAATACTAGTTTTGAGAAAAACTTGGTTGTTGCCTTTATCTACGGATTGGAAATAGGATGCAGATTGAAATGATATATGCAAAACATGACTGCTTTCAGGAAGACCACAGTAGAGTCTAGATAACCTAGTGTGTCCGAGGGCTTTGAAATCAGGCCACAAAAAAACAACAACAACAGGAAAAGGCTTAGAATGCAATGCCACAAGTCCAACTCCTTTAGAAAAACTGGTTCTATTAGTTTAATGAAAAAGTTCTGGTTTAACAGGTTTACATTCTGAAGAAAACAAATCCACAGTCCTTTATGAAAATGCAGAATTTAAAGGAGTTTCAAAGTAACTTCTGCTCAAGACAGTTCAAGTTCAGTGGAGGAACAAGCAACACCACACCGTCATTATTCATGGTTAGTAAATACTACTTTATGAAATACTGATAGATATAGATTTAAAAGTGTCATGTATCAGTTCACATTGATCTTGACTTAATAAACAGCATTGACACATTGCCTCATATGTCTCTGTTTCTCTGTTCTCTCTTCATAAATAATCATTTATCTCACAACCTTTATTTCAACTCTTTTCGATTAGGACTGTCACAATATCAGATTTTTCTTAATTGTTGTGGGCAAAATAATTCATGATAAAAATATATTGCGATATCTATAGAAATCTTGAAAAAAATATAATGCTATCAGTCAAAGAGCCTTTATTTTGTTTATTTTGGTCAATGAATCACAAAATTGCATACAAAAGGAAATGCTTACCATCCTTATGTAGCGGGGCGCCGCTCAAGGGGAGGCACTCCTCAACTACCTCTACATATGCACGACTACGCCACCCTGTTAAACAGGGAAATATGGATGAATTTAACTTCCTACAAAGGACACACAGGAGCGTGGTTATCGAAGAAGGGCCTGAGACGTGGATACAAAAATACAAAAACTTTATTTAAGTAACAACAATCTTAAAAGACAACATTAAAAGGCTGGGTCAACATTCATCACTCAACATTCACGGCTCTAACGAACCCAAAAAGGAGACAGAGGCTTAACAATGGCAGGTACACTATTTAGTGAGCACAAGGCTCCTATAATCACTCTTACCACCCTGTGCACAGGTATCAACAATCGCACTTCAAGGTCAAGCATGAACGCACAGCACTCTGTGACAAAACCTCCACCACCACACGTGAGGGGCCTACTAGCGGCCTGCCCTGAAGCCTCGGCTCCTGTAATGAAGACACAATTACCACACTAATCTCAAACAACAAGGACACTTAACAATTACAAAAAAACAAATGATAAACATTTAAATTAATAAACCAGAAAATCACGCGACAATACTACAATGATGGAGATCAGGATTTGGTATCAAAGCTGGGTGTATGTTCACTTCAATCTCCTTCTTGCTCAAACAAAACAAAAATAAAACAAAAACACACTACAAGACAACTTCACAAAATGAACAAAATAAAGAATACAATTAAACAACACAACATTCATCAAGGAATACACTGAAAAAAATAGTAAAATAAATATACCAAGTAAAACAAATTACAAACACATTGAAGGACTAGTTGAAGAAAAGAAAAAACAAAACCCAGCGATCACGAGAACAATGCTGGAGAGCAGGCGTCACACAAACACAGCCTAGATCGAGCGTGCACGTGGTGATAAGGAAGTCACAGGAGAAAATCCGGGATACAAAGCAGCAGCGTCAAACAGCGTTTCCCCGCCGAACAGTCTATTCCTCCTTCATTTCATAACCAGGCGCACATCCACGGCACACACACACAGAAGGATACCACCATGTCACAAAGCACAGGAATGCAGGCGGGGCATATGAATAGCCACCGCCAACAACAAACCATCGGCCATAATGCTCAAACGCGGACGGGATGAAACAAACCGGAACGGGCGGTCCCCGGCAATGACGCACAGGCGGTGACCACACACACACGATGCATTCAAATTCTCTTTTTATACACTCCCTCGCGGAACATAATTGGACACTACATTACCCACAAGCATTAAATTAATTTAAAAAAAAGTAAACTCTGTACGTCCCACCACACTTAGCTTAGCACTAGCAGGGCTGCCAACTTTTGAGTTTAGCTTGGTGTGAGAATTATGTATTATGAGTGTCAAACGGTATTTGAAGAGTTTGGTTCCAAAACGCGATAAATGCCATTTTTTTAAAAATTGAGTTCCTGCAAAAATCTGTATTGTATAGGGTCGGTATTGAAAAGTCCATTTAAATTTTTACGTAAAATGCGATATCCGCCGTGTTATTGTGTCATGTTTTCTCCCTTTCTTTCCAAACCGCGACAAACGCCAGTCTCCTTTCTCTGCAGAATGCAATAGATCCGCTCTCAACCAATCACAGCGCACCATTCTACGCACTGTAAACAGTAACGGCGGCGCTTTGAATACACCCGGCATCCTAGTTTTCCTGATCTACTTTGTACTTTTTGATCAACAAACAAACAAAAAAATTAATAATTTTGACGGCATTGATGAACCTGTGGTGGTTTCTGCGGTAGGGAAGAAACGTAAGCCATCGAAATCTAATCATTTACGTGAGGAGATTAAGAAGACGAGGTACGCGGGAGGAAGAGAAATGTCGACTGTTGCTTGTTCTCACACGACAGCATCAAACTTCTATCACGCTGACACGTTGAACCCAGGGGATCTTTTAAAAAAACTTTCAATTGTTTTACTCAAAGTCAACAAAATCCGAGCAGGACATTTTACAGCTGATCGCCGTCAAAAAAGTTCAGGAGGTATTTCCTAGCCATGGCTGATTGAATGTATTTTTAGTGCCTGTATTATAAGATATTGACCGAGTTCAGAGGCTGTCATATGTGGATCAACTTACTTTGTGTATTTTCAACAGTTTCAATATGAAAAATAACTTTCATATTGATTCAATGGATCAATTGCATTTTGGAAAAAAAAGTGTCATGAATTTATTGCATTTTGGGGGAAAGATTACCCGTTTTTATAATAAATCTTTGAAAATCAAAATCTGGATTTGAATTTTTAATGTTATTATAACCTACAGATGCTATGTGAAAGTTTGAAACAGAAAATAGTGGTTTTCATCTGGCCACTTTCTTGGTAAAGAAAACACATTTTTACTCAAATTAATCAAAATGGATTTATCGCGTTTTGGAACCAAACTCTTCATTTATTGTTTGAGTTTTGTAATAAAATTGACAGTATTTGACATATTATAGTAACCTGCTCTGTCTTGTCTGACGGTATCAGTGTCTTTGCTTCATGATTTTTATTTTTATTTTTTATGGATGTGTGGTGTGAGAACAGTGTCAATAGCGTGAGTCTCGCACTGAATGCCTGAGAGTTGGCAGCCCTGGCACTAGTCTAGACTTGTAATTAAACTTCTCCCCGAATCACGGAAGTGAACACCAGTTATTTTGCTATGAGATCTTTTATTTATTATTATATGTCAAGAAGAGCACCGAGATCCAAAGAGCACCGAGATACAGACTTTATACCCCGATTTCTAGTGATGGGCGCTTTCGATGCGCTGCTTTGTGAAGCTTTGAAACCTTTTGCGAATAATTTGTTTCGAACCAGTGGTAAGGAGCACGGATTAAACTGCCTAAGTCACGTTATTTCAGTAAACAAGGCTTTGTTACGTCACAGCAGTGTTTTGAAGATGAAAAATTTGAAGAGGCCATGAATAAAAAGTTCAGAAAGGTCCTGGGATATTTCAAGAATCTGCGCCCAGAAAGAGGAAGTCTTGCTGCCAAACTACTTCCTCTAATAGAGGCCACAGCTCAAGATTCCTGTGGGGCTGTGTTAATGCTGTTAGCCCACTTCGAGGAAGATCAGGACAAGATGTTCTTCAGTGTCGAGGATACTTGTATTTCGACACTGAAGAAAACACTCAAAATCTCCCCACAACCCCATGCATAGTGGTGTGTGGTAAGTAAAAGTAAATGTCATTGCAAGTTTTTTGGAATATTTTCTAGGAATGCTATTTTGGAATTACAGATTCGATTTCAGTTTGCTAAAAATTATGTCATTGTTTAGTCAAGGTTTGCACATCCTCATAACGCAAAGCGAGTCACCTACCGCAGCTCCATCTCAGCCTTCAACCAAACAATACAGGCCTTCTACAGAACATTTGTGTTTCTTCCAGTGTGGCTGCCTCTAACACTTTAAAGAAAATTTAAATAAATGATAAATTTGTGCACCGTTAGGTACAACACTGATCCAGTATCAACACACATTTTATCAAATCAAATCAAGTATATTTGTATAGCGCTTTTCACAATACAGATTGTATCAAAGCAGCTTCACAGTATTAAATTAAAATAAAATAATACAACAAGGTTTGTTTCTAGTGGAATTTATTGATTGATAAAATAAAATTAAATATCTCCAAAATATCCCCAACTGAGCAAGCCAAAGGCAACAGTGGCAAGGAACCGAAAAAACTCCATCAAGTGACCTAATGGTGTCCTAAAACTCCATCAGGTGACCTAATGGAGAAAAAAAAAAAACCTTGGGAGAACCCAGGCTCAGTCGGGGGCCAGTTCTCCTCTGGCATTTATGAACTAGAGGCCGGATTGTAGTTTGAACTGTAAGATTAAAAATATTATATGAATGCCTGGCCGAAAAGATGCGTCTTTAATCTAGTTTTAAACTGGGAGAGCGAGTCCGAGCAACGAACAGTATCAGGAAGGCTATTCCAGAGTTTTGGAGCCAAATGTGAAAATGCTCTCCCCCCTTTGGTTGATCTGGATATCCTAGGTATGACCAAAAGCCTCGAATTTAGTGATCTTAAAGAGCGCGATGGATTATAGGGTGATAGAACATCCGTTAAATAGACTGGAGCTAAGCCGTTTAGGGCTTTATAAGTCAGTAGCAATACCTTATAATTAATACGGAACTTTATAGGTAACCAATGCAGTGATGATAAAATCGGTGTTATATGATCATATTTTCTTGATCTAGTAAGAACTCTAGCGGCTGCATTTTGGACTAACTGTAGCTTGTTTATTGAGGATGCAGGACAACCAGCTAATAAAGCATTACAGTAATCTAGTCTCGAGGTCATGAATGCATGAACTAACTTTTCTGCATCAGAAACTGATAGCATGTTACGTAGCTTAGCAATGTTTCTAAGGTGGAAAAAGGCTGTTTTTGTAACATACGAAATATGATTTTCAAAAGACAGGTTACAGTCGAGTATAACACCCAGGTCTTTTACTGTAGAGGATAAAGTAACAGGACATCCTACTATGTTAAAGTTATATTGTGAGAGGTTCTGTGGGCGTTTTTTTGAACCGATAAGTAGTACCTCTGTCTTGTCTGGATTTAATAAAAGAAAATTATGCGTCATCCAATCTTTTATATCTTTAACACACTCTGTCAATTTGGATAATTTAGCGTTTTCATCTGGCTGTGATGAAATATAGATTTGAGTGTCATCAGCATAACAATGGAAACTAATTCCATGTTTCCTTATAATATTTCCAAGTGGCATCATATATATTGAGAATAACAGAGGGCCTAACACAGATCCCTGCGGCACTCCATAGTTTACTGGAGTTATGATCGATTTTTCTCCATTCAAATAGACAAAATGGTAGCGGTCAGATAAGTATGATCTAAACCATCTTAATGCTTGTCCTTGAACACCAGTATAATTTTGTAGTCGATCCAAGAGTATTGTGTGATCTATAGTATCGAACGCAGCACTTAGATCGAGTAAAACTAGTATTGAGATACAGCCTTGGTCAGATGCTAAAAGTAAATCATTTGTGATTTTAACGAGCGCAGTTTCAGTGCTATGATGCGGCCTGAATCCTGACTGAAACTTTTCATACATATCATTTTCTTGCAAGAAAGAGCCCAGTTGGGAGGATACAACTTTTTCTAGTATTTTAGACATAAAAGGTAGATTTGAAATGGGTCTATAATTTGCTAGATTATTATGATCTAATTGTGGTTTCTTAATGAGAGGTTTTATAACTGCCAGTTTAAATGTTCTTGGAACATGACCTAAAGATAAAGACGAGTTAATAATATTGAGGAGAGGCTCTTCCACTACAGGTAACACTTCCTTCAGTAGTTTAGTTGGTATAGGATCTAATAAAAATGTTGTTGTTTTAGATGAAGTGATAATGTCACGGGTGACAAAATGCTGGGAAAAGCGGAACCTTTGTTTTCTTTCCATGTTCCCCGAGGGGAATTATTTTGATGTAACACCTCACTCCGGTTCCGGGTGTAGCGGAGATATTGTTCAAACTAATTACCGCAGATGCACGGCAGGTGTGAGGGAGAGAGGAGCGGTGTTTGCACAGGCTTTCCGCTTCACAAGAGGAGGATAAAAGAGCCATTCGAAGTCGAGTTGAGGTCGAGGTTGGAACTGGTAAAAGTCAATCGGTGTTCAGTTGATCAGTTGTTTGGCTGGGTCTCTGTCGTTGTGTTTTGGGGTAGAAGATCTCCTGTTTGAGTGCTTACATTTGATGTTGTGATCCTGGAAATTTGTGTAAGTGAAGAACTGCCATCGGAGTCTGTCGTTTAGAACTGCTTGTGGAATACTATTGGATTGAACTGCTGCGTGGATCTGCGCTGGAAGAGGAAGGAAGAAAGATAAGTGAATTAATTTCAACATTGAATCAAATGTAAAGTTTGAAGAAAAGACTGTGAATGTGAAATTTCCTGTTGAGGAGGACATCTGTTTCAGATACATTGGAGAGGAATTGAGAGTTGAATATTCCCGTTGAAATGCATGGATGAAGCGAGGCTTCTGATCAGCCCTACTGTGTAAGTGATTTGCAGTTGTTTGCCTTACCTGATGCACGTCGAATTAATGCTGTGGATTTGTAGTGAACACGAGTGCTGTGTGCTATGCTGAGAAGAGTCTTCCAACGCCTGCTTTCATTCTTGTGAGATGATCTACTGGTCTCCATCTAAGTCCCAGAATGATACATCTGAACTGTCTCGTGAAGAACCGTACGGCTGTGGAAAAGTCTGAACCGTTATACTTACTGATGGAGCTCTGAAGATGTACGACATCGCTGGTAAAGCTGCCTATTGAGTCTCTCGCTAATGTCTGATGAAAGTGTTTGATGCTGAGAGAAGAAACCTTACCTGTTACCTACCGTCTGAGTCCTGCAGATGTGCAGCAACGCTGTGAAGTGAGTTTTAAAGTCACAATTTCCCTTTTATGTCCTGACGAGAGAATCTGCTGTTGAGAGAAGAAACATTACCTGTTCCTTACTGTCTGAGTCCTGCAGATGTACAGCAACGCTGTGAAGTGAGTTTTAAATTCACAATTTCCCTCTCACGTCCTGTTAAGAGAATCTGCCGTTAAGAGAAGAAACCTTACCTGTTACCTACCGTCTGAGTCCTGCAGATGAGCAGCAACGCTGTGAAGTGAGTTTTAAATTCACAATTTCCCTCTCACGTCCTGTTAAGAGAATCTGCTGTTAAGAGAAGAAACCTTACCTGCCACCTACCGTCTGAGTCCTGCAGATGAGCAGCAACGCTGTGAAGTGAGTTTTAAAGTCACAATTCCCCTCTCACGTCCTGATAAGAGAATCTGCTGTTGAGAAAGTGAACATTACCTGTCACTTACCGTTTGAGTCCTGCAGATGTGCAGCAACGCCGTGGAGTAAGCCTCCCTAGCCACTATCGCTCCATTGTGTCCCGAAGACAGTGGAGAATCGTTCCAGCGGTTACTCCGGTCCAATAGTCCGAGAAGACAGGAGTTGCTCATTCTTTACTCAAGTTGATTATTATGCAATAAAGATTGTTACTTTTGAACTCAATTACTCGCCTCCTCCTTTGTCCATCTGTTGCGTGCCTGTGGTGTCGGCTCCTCACGGTGGTGTCTGGAGTCAGGGGCGGCTGGTCATCCCGAGTCCGCCCCGGCCTGCACCGGTGACAATAAGTTTATTTAAATATTTTTGTTCTATAGTTGTAAAGCACTGCAATTGTTCTTGTGGGGTGATAATTTTATGTTTTTGTTGATTGTATTGATCACTCTTCCATTGCCATATAAAAGACAATGGTTGTTATGTTACAGGTAGCCTTGTTGGTAGGTCCACCAGTGTTTCCCATTAATTAACCCTCTGGAGTCTGAGGTGTTTTTGGGGCCCTTGAGATGTTTTGACATGACCTGACATTTGTGCTTATTTCAGCTACTTACAACATACTATTGGCCAACATGTAATTTTGTTGTATTCAGCACAAACTCTGCTACAATAATATGTGAGCAAAATGGATGTACATGTTTGCATTTTATAGAAAAAAAATATTATGCGTGGTTAGTATGTTTTGGGAAAAACATTGTCACTGCAGTAAGGCCATTTAACACATACTGAATAGTTTTCCATAAGACTTTGGAACTACTATTCTTGTAGGCTAGAATTTTTTCTACAAAATGAGGTGAAAATCATTCTGACCACTCTTTCACAAACAATATAACGATTTTAATTTTGCATGTCAGTTTTTGTGTCAGCACTGCTGTATGCGTGGGCCATGAATATTAATGTGATTCACACCAGGGGTGTGACTAAAGACACTCCCCCCATGGCTAATGGGCCATCAAGGTGCTGTGAGGCAGCCTGAACAAAGAATGATGACCTAAGAATGATTCACTGATGAATAAAAAGTTAAAAAGAACAGCATTTATTCAAAATAGAAATCTTTTCTAACAATGGAAAGACTTAAAGTTATTACTATCACTTACATCCTTTCCAAAAAAGAAAGAAAAAAAGACCAAACTTTTGTTTTTTTATAAAAAAATATTTTTATTCAAAGAATCCTGAAAAAACTATTACAGGTTATAAAAAATATATATTAAGCAGCACAACGGTTTCCAACACTGATTTAAAACTCATTGCCGTTTTCTGTGACACACCACAGAGCTCTGTTATAAGTTGCTCCATAAACTCTTTATGTGACAAGTTACCATGTAGCTCTTTGTGCACAATGAAAGAGTTGGTGGAAGCAATGTCCAAGAAGTGTAGAAAAATCTTACTGTACCACTTCATGGTTATGTGCTGTGTTGTGTAGTACTGTATCAGCTGATCAGACAGGTCAACACCCCTCATGTGTTTGTTGTAGGCAGTCACAGGTGCAGGACATGGAAATGTCTTTGTCCTCCATGTATCTTGTGTTTTCACCCTCATCTGCGCAGTGTCTCCTGTATAAGCAGAATGGATGGTTTTTGTCATTTCACACAAGAATAGGTAGGCTACTTTTATATTATGACGATGTAAACACAATTAGGCTACATTTCATCTGTAAAATATTACGTATGCACTTACTCGGTATGATTTCTCGATCGCACTGAGAACTGAAGGTTCACATTCCTAAAAAAACAACATCAAAATAAAACTTTTAGCATACATTATACAAAGTAAACTGCTGAGCAAGTGATGGTTATGGACAAACAATGTATAGTTGATGGGCCATAGAACGGAGAAATATCTATTTATGGGCCATAGACCGCGTCACCGCGAGTATCTGTTGATGGGTATCCGCACGCATTTAGTGACACACGCAATGAACGGATCGTTCGCGAACGACACACATCACTACATTTCAAACATTTACACCTGTATTCACAAACATCTGTGCATAAGGCAGTATTGAAGCGTGTCTTAGGCTAACCAAAATCGAGCATTTATATAAAAATATAATGTAGACAGTAGGCTATATCACATATTTTACCGGAGGCTGAAACATATTTGCACTAAATCACATTAGTAGATATTCGCAAACAAGCTACATTACGCATAAAGAAGTATTTTAGCATTATTTCAGTGTCATAAGCTAATCAAAACTGAGTGAAATATATATGAAGTATATAAATTTAGCACTGAAAGGTTGCCTACCAGTCTAGTTCACATTTTAACATGTTTCTGTCTATTTATAGATGCATATACATGTACGATATTAGGCTTAGTTCATGTTTTTACTCCAAACTCATTTCATAACATACATTTTAATCTGGCATGACCAGTTTAACATGTCTTACCTTAAAAATCTTCTCATCTTCAAAACGCGTTCTTCTGAGGTAAATCCCAAGGTAAACAGCACAGCACAGCACAAGGTAAACAGCACAGCACAGCACATCTTCAAACTCGATGAAAAGCAGAGAGGAGTAAGTTACCGAAGTCTCTTATTCTTTGTTTTGAGGTGATGAGGGCGTTTACAGGTCTGCGTTCTGCCGCGTGGATCATTTGCATGTCAATCGCTCGTGCGCGGGTGGGTGTGGTCACATTATAGTTAATTAGGATGTGTTTGAGAAACTGTACATGTCGCTGCTTTCTTACGGATTACTTAAACAGAGAATATTTGTTTTTTATATAATTTACATATTTTAAAAATAGAGACTCAAAGCGTTGTATAGACATGTGTTTTAAGTCTGTGTGACAAACATTCGCTGAGTTACAGGTCATTTTCTGTCGCGTTTCAGAATGAGTTTCACATTGAGAGAGACGGCAGAACGCGCATCATGTTTATTTTTCTTTATTTGGCGAAAAGCACAACACTTTGTTTTTATTATGAGTATGCACAAAAAAAATACACACTTAACAGGATCGATTGATGTACAACACAAGCATATAAGATAAAAATTAATATTAGAATTTTGATTTTGTTTGCACTGATAAGGAAAAAAAACGAGCCTATCGCGCCGGCGCGACAGCCGACCTCAGGGGGTTAATGAAATCCGATTTACGAAACAGCATTGACTGGCAGTGAATGCAGTAATAATGCAACTGTGGTCGGCAATGTAACCCACATCTGTGAATGGTATACCCTAAACAAGAACATAGAACTATTGATTATTTATTTAAATGTGTAAATGTAAACCCAAAATCTGAATTAGGTGTTTGGTTTCCAAAAACAAATCAGAAAGACAGTTGTTCGGATTCATTGCTCAAATGGAACTAATCCTAAAATTCTTGCTGGTTTTAATGCACGTTAACTCCAAATGCATTTCCTGAGGGGATGTTTGAAAACGTACCTTCATGGAGAACCGCCCGATTGAAATTGCTTTCTAAATGGGTTCTGACCTTGCTCAGCTTTGTTGACTGGAACACAGCTGAACTGCAGAATGGGCAGTGATAGTCAATACAGCACGTGTCACATCTCCTTAATGCTGGCAAGGATCTCCCTTTTTGGATTGTTATATGCATCTTGAAAAAGAGAGAGCCTATTATATATAGAATATTTTGAGATCATCTCAATTAAAATATCCCTAGTGCATTTTTTATGATCATCTGTCTTACAATGATCCTAACCACATCCATAAAATTCATATTGGCAATGCAGAACATCACAGAAACTAACACGTGATAACCGTGTGTCATCATAGGCCTGCAGATTCTAGGCAAAATTGTTACAGAATATTAAAACTGCCAAATGTCTCATTCATTATTGCAAAATAAACGCCAAAACGACAGGCTAATTTGTAATGCAACCAGGCAGTTGATTTATGAAAGGTATTTTATACCTAACTAATCAGGTAAAACAATGATTAACCAAGTTTTCAGATAGTTTTCAGGTAAGAGAGTAAGCTACAGGTAAATCTTACACATTTAACATCAGCATGCTTTCATGCTCATTTTTTACGTTCAATTTATGTGCTGGCTAGATTTACTTATTATAAAACTAAACAAGGATTTATTAAATCATGGCCACAAACAGGGTCCGAAATTAACTTTTTGGCCCACCTGCCACGGGGACTGGTAGATGAAAAAATCCACCAGCCAAGCATTTTTTTTACTGGCCAAAATAATAAACAGCCTTTTTTTGTCACATATACATTCATTTCAGTACTTTTAATTGAGATAATAAGGTAGGCCTATTATGTTGAATACAAACATAAAAAAATGTCCAGAGCAAAATTTGAAATGTATAATAAAAAAAAAATATATATATATATATATATATTGATCAAAATGTGAGAAATATATGAAATATTATCATTGGGGTGAAATAAAAAATGTTTTTGTCAGTTTTGTTACCTGACTCATGTGGAAGGGAAGGAAGAACGTACTCGGTTAACGTTACTTTAACCTCGGTTCCCTGAGTGATAAGGGAACGAGTATTGCGTTGCAAACGCTATGAGATAACTCCTTTTCTCGAGAAAAGAACGACCATGGTGTGTAAAGCAGAAGCAGCCTGGCCAGCGGCGGAGTTCCGCGATCCGCGAGTGCTGAAGACATTCTGCACGGCTTTGATGGGTGCGCAGGAGCACACAAATGGGCGGCAACCGCTTCTTCCAGTGGCGGGAGCTTTTTTCCTCAGCGCCGTCAACAGTACGTACACACCGCCGCCGACTTGAGCTGCAAAGAAGCTCTGGCCGCCCTGTCAAGGACACTTGTCAAAAAGTACGGGGAAGCTTGACGCTTCATATTTTGGTATGAACATTAACCCGCCAGTGTGGCGGATAGCCTTTTGATATTTACTCGCCAAACACAAAATCTACCCGCATTTGGCAGGTGTTAATTTCGGACCCTGGCCACAAATTAAGAACGTCGTAGTAATTAATACAACTAGAACACGAATTCTAAATTCGTGGGAATTAGTTATTAATCGATAGTTAGCTCTCACTGGCTATGTAAACTTTGCTTCGTTTAAACGTAATATAATAAAAAGTTCATTGAATATCGGTACTCACAGTCTGATCGTCCATTTCGTCCATCTCAAATGACGGTTTCTGGTGATCATCCAGTTCGGTAGGTGGCGCTGTCACAAAAAATTAGGGTCCTATAACCGGGGTCCTATAGCCGGGTCCTATAACTGCAGCCTCCGATTGTGCAGGAATACCCTCCTCTTTGAGGTAGGTGCGTTTGAGCTAGGTCATAAAAACAGATGTGGGATTTTGTGTAAATGCTTGTTTTGTTTATAGCTGCGTGGATGGCCCACGGCTGTTGGCGGCTCCGGCTCTCACGTTACATGCCTCTTGCAGTCCCGTGTCTCATATGCTTGAGGTAACCTTAAGTGTGTGCGTTGGCTGCTTGGTTAGTACCCAGGTATGTGATTTGTCGTAATGACTGTGTGATTCATAGCTGCGTGGATGGCCCGCGGTTTGAGTTTTGAGTAGCTGCTGCTCTCCCTTTGCATTCCCGTGCTTCGGGGATGTTGTGTCCTGTTCCTGTGTATGCGTGGATGGGCGACGGGTTTATGAATTAAAGGTACGTGAAACGTCCACTTTGTATAACGCTCATTTTTTTATATATTGTAAGTATATGTTTATGTTTGTGTTTTAAAGGAGAATATATGTTCTGAGACGCCTGGTGGGCAACGCTGATTTGACGCTGCTGCTTTTATATCTCAAGATTATCTCGATAACAAACTTTCTTCCAACACACGTGTGTGTGTGCAGCCGACGCGTCTTGTGTGACGCCTGCTCGTTCTCCAGTACGAGTCACCGTGATCACTGAGTCTCTTCCCCATTATACTCTCAAACTGTTTTGTATGTGTTTTGTTTTTGGTATTTATTTTTCTCATTTTTCCAGTATATTATTTATCATTGTTTTGTGCTACTGACTGTTCTGATTGGTTTACTTTTGAGTGTGTTGCAGTGTTGTACTGTATCTATTCGATTTGTGATTCACTTCAAATGTGCTGGTAGAAGGTCAGTGAGGGTAATACCCAGCGTTGGCACTAAAACCTTGATTTTCTCTTTTTGTTTGTTTGTTTGTAGTATTGTTTTCTGATTGACCAATTTAAATGTTGAGTATTTGTGGTGAGTGTTATTGCATAGTGAGACCTGTAGTAATATTTCTGCTCTCGTTACAGGAGCCGAGGCTTCAGGGCAGACCACTAGTAGGTCCTTACGCGGTGGTGGAGGGCTCGTCACAGAGTGCTGTGTGGCTATTTCTTGACTTTATTGCAGTGTGTGTGCTGATGCTTGTACACAGGGTGCTGAGAGTGATATAGAAGCCTTATGCTTACTGAATTTATGCATCTGCCGTTAAGCCTCGGCCTCCTTTTATCTCGTGATCTCTTTTTGCATTGTGAATGACCCAGCTCTTAATTCTTTTAAATGATTGTGTATTTAAATAAAGCTTTTGTATTTTTGGTATTCACGTCTCTAGCCCTTCTTGACGAATAATATTCTTGTGTGTCCTGGGTAACATCTTAGATCCATAATATTAATATTTCCCTGGTAAACAGGGTGGCGTAGTCATGTTCAAGCCAGAGGTAGTGTGCATTTAGCCGCTCCCTACGTGTCGAAGAGAGCGCCCGCTACATATGCATATGTTCATGTTTTATGTACTGATTTACATTCTTATTTTGTAATGTTTCAGTTTTACAAAACAAAATAACAAGAGGAAACAACTTCAGTAAAATACAAGAAAAGTCATGTCTTGTGTGTTTACGGAGGACTTTTGAATGTTCACTGGCTGTCTAGATTTGCACAAGAGATCGCAATGCAAGGGCAGCACAGTTACAAAGACCACAAACTTGCATAACAAAGCCAAGAGTCAATCCAACTAAAGCAAACACAGATCACCATAATGGTGAATTTACAAAAACATATTTCCAACAAAATATCAACATCTACACCTCTATTAATTCTCAATAACTAGATGGTAATAAGTGAGGCTGGTAATGCTGTTTGTGGAGTTGTTTAACCCTCCTCTGCTGAGATCTTCAGAGATTTAATGTCGTCTTTTATCTTTGATTTACATTTATATATTTGGGTTTCATATAATTATTTCCTGTTTGGCCCTTGATAATATCAGGGTTGCCAACTCTCACGCTTTCAGCATCAATCTCACGCTCTCACGCACACGCAAGAAATGTCACGCCAAAATCCATTTTTCTCCTCTCTCAATCCATTAATTTTCTGTTGATGACTAGACCACTGCGTATTAATGACAGCAGAGGAGTTTAAGGCCCACAGCTGTAACATCTGCCTACAACGTTCTCACTGCAGTATTCTCTGATCGTTGATTTGCTGAAAACCTTGCACCTGATACGTCAGTTGCGTGTGAAAAGTTCAGAGAGAGTTCAGAGCATAGGTTCGGAGTCTGAGCCCACAGATGCGCGTTTGAAAGTTTGGATGACAATCAAGGTAAGCAGATAATAAAATGGTGTGTCTTTCACTACAGACGTAGCCTTGCCTAATCAGTCTGTGTGCCGAGAGTACACACTTCAACTATTTAGTTGCGAACGTTGTCTGACGTGCGTTATGTGGGCTAGCTAATTGTACAATAAAAATAGGCTCATGGTACAAATTACGTTTTGGCTAATCGGGCAAGTGGCATTTTAAAATTTCCCAAATGATCAAAGGTTGCCCAGATTGTGTTGAGCCTGCCACACTCAAATGAAGATGCTGAGCCAACCTTTTCAGTTATTGGCCTAAACAAGGCTGACACCAGGAACAGACTGTCACTTGATGGCACCCTGTGAGTGATGGAAAGTTCGGATCATTTTACTGACTCGCTTGTTCGATCTCGTTCATTAAAATAAACAAATCTTTTTTCGAGTCATTTCGTTCATTTAAGGGGCTTTAAATGTTATACTTTTAACAGCCAAATTCCCCGAACACATCCACCTACGCAGTCTTTATAATGTCAGAACATTATAAAGACTGCGTAGGTGGATGTGTTAAGAAATTAAGAAATCATTAAATTAAGAAAATTAAGAAATCATAATGCAGTCAAAAATAATTTACAGGGAACATAAATAATGACTTTACCTTCCGAGTCTTTCGTTCATTTGTCACGTGACAGACGCAATGAACGTTCATGAAGGGACTGAACCCTGCTTCAGATACGAGCTCCTGCAGAGGTGGTGAAGCAGGCCAACACTGCCACTGTGGCATAGGCTACAACAGTCCTAATGTGTGAAACTTGTGTTGTGGTTTTCTGGGGAGGTGGAGTAACTAGTATGTGTCCCTTTTGTTTTGAGATTTTTTTATTGTTTTGATGTTGTTGTTTTACATGTTTGTCGTTTAATCACCTCTATCTTTATTTTTTTTTATAGTGCAATCAATAAATTAATTGTACATTTTGAAAAAAACTTTTTTTTCCATAAATCAGGGTTTAGGCTATACTAAGTAAACAAGGACTGACATTTTTAAAATTAGGGTTGGGTTACGGGCGCACACTTGTGTTTTACAGAGTCTCACTCCAGCCAAAGTCCCAAAGTTGGCAACCCTGATAATATAAAATCTGCAAGCCTTTGCCCAGCATACATTATTGAAGAGGGAGAGTTTATGGGTATTTATCCATTACTACAAGGCTCAGCAGATCTCACTGTTGAAAACCCCCGCACAGCCCCAGATGATCTGAGCCCCAGCCAGACCCTCCATTATGCAGGCTTCTTCGATGTCATGTGATGTACTGGAAAAAAGAGATATCTGACATCACCTACAGATCCATTCTGACTGGCTGAGATAGACTATAAATTAGTGTGAGGGAGGATAGATAAGACAAGACCAAAAGACAAGACCTCAACCCAATATATTTATAACTACAAATATTTCAACATTTTTGGTTGAAAACACATGTTTTTGTTCGGTTGTGGAAATGACAATTTATTTTGCGATGTCTGGAAAAAATGTAAAAAATAAAAATAAAAAAAAACATATTTCATAAAAATCAGCATAGCCAACTTCAGGGCAGGTATCTAGGCATACTGGGGAATTATGCCAGTGATATTTTAATTAAAAATGTTTCATTTTTTGAAAATGTCCAGGTCCAAAAAGTACCATAGTTGGAGAATCACCTATTAATCAAATAGGAAAAACAAAATAATTACTACCCCTTGTTACAACAAAAGTAATTTTCGGTTTCAGATTAACTAGAAAAAGCCCTGTGAATAATCATATCCAGGGGCGATTCTAGGATTTTCATTTTAGGGGGGCTCAGCCCCCAATGAGGGTATGATTTAAAAAAGAAAAAGAAAAAAAAAGTTAGTTTATGGTCTAATGCTCATTATTAACTAGTCCAAGGCCAAAAAAATGGATAACAATAGCTTTAAAACCACGTGCAGGTAGCTGTTTATATTTCTCTCCTCATCAGCATCACATTCTTTTTCTCTTTGTTTTTATCTTGATCTGTCTCTTCCCCTTGTCTGTCAGTGAAGAAAGTAAACATAGGGTCAACTGATAGGTTGATTTATGAATCATTTTCTCAGACAAAGCTACCAGGAAAGCTAGGTAACTAAGTTTATTAAATTCATTCACAATATGTACACATTCATTATTGATCTAGGCATAATATATGGCCGTAGACAGGGCTTTATAATCAAAGAGGTCATAAATTTTAAGTTGTTATGGGGTTAAACATTTTTTTTTAATTTCTCTGATATGTGCATTTCAAGACATTTGAAGGCCAAAAAAGGATAAATAGATTTAAAACCTGCTCTCTCCTCATCTCCATCACTCTGTCTTTTTCTCTCAGTCTCCTGATCTTGCCCTGTCTCTTCCCCTCCTAAAGCTGAACTTTTTTAATTTACTGAAGGCTACAAATTGTATTATATTAATTCTCAACATGTACACATGCATTATTAATCTTGTGCCTATGAAAACGGCTTTGTTAATGTTTCTTGTCCCCTCACAATGACATAATTACACATTATATAGGCCTATTTTCAGCTCAAAATGGTGAAATTAGACAAAAGTTTATTAGTTTTCTAATTATTTTTGTCATTCGTTTAACATTTATGACCTAAAAAAACTGTCAAATATAAAATGTTTAGTTTAGCTATACTTACATCTTAACTCGCACTTGACCGTAAACTGAAGCGTCAGTCGTGCTGCTAAAATTCGTGGTCAGCAGCTTCTGTGAACACGAATTTGTGTAGCCTACACTTAATCACAAATGTTTAGGGGGGCTTAAAAAGGGCCTAGTGACGCCTATGGTTCTATCATTGAAGAAGTTGGTAGAAAATAGCAACCTCTGTTGAAATTGGCTTTCAATAAGACACCTCCACTGATGGCCCGATCTCCATAAAAGTTTGCACGCTTCTTTAGAATAATATGGCGCATGTGCTCAGCTAATTTGGTGAAGCTCTGCTTTTTTCCCCCCATTTTTCAGTCATTTAAATGTCATTTTGCATAGGGTAATACAGAGGCCTTCTCACCTTTATGACAGTTAAAGCGCCACCAATGGCCCGACGTCCATGAGAGTTTTCAAGCTTCTTCAGGATCACGTGACGCATGCGCATGCCCGATTTTGTGAGGTTGTATGCAAATCAGACAGCAAGATGGCCGCTTTCAGCCATTTCATGTGTTTTTTCCATAGAAATACATCATTTTGACACCCTTTTAACAGTTATAGCGCCACCAAGTGGCCAGTCGCTGCGCCCTTTTTCACGTGACCACAGAATGAGCTCGTACATGCGTGTGCTGAGTTTGGTGCAAAAATCTCGTTCCGTTCACGAGTTATAGCCAATTAAGCAAAATGGGCTCCTCCCACTTCGAACATTTTGGTGGCCCTTAGGGACCGTGAAGCGAAATTTACACTTTTTTTTGATAATTATTGACAATCAGACTCCAGAGAATCTTGGCGCACTGGTTTGGTTCCGGTCGGGCCAAAAACCTAGGACTAGTTCGCGAAAGTAGGTTTTTGGAAAAACCCCAAATACCCGAAAATTTTCCCAGGGTGACGAGCAAATCCGAGGCATGCATCTGGTCCGCCTCGAGCCAAGGATTCCAGCGATATAAGACACTTGAGCCTACGCCTCACGGTTGATGAGTTATGAGCCGTTTCGTACTTTTGCCCGCTGTAGCGCCCCCGTCAGGCCAATCGGGGCGGGCCTTGGTGACGCTGTAGGCGGTGTGAGTACTATCAGCCCCCAAAGTTTCAAGTCTCCACGACTTACGGTTTGGTCTGCCCGATCAGTTTTATGTCTGAATGTTGCATCATGGGAAAATTAACAATTACAATAGGTGTTCAGCACTGAAGTGCTTGAACCCCTAATAATAAAAATCAGTACAATTACAATAGGGTTTCAGCACTTCGTGCTTGAACCCCTAATAATAAAATATAGCTGCGAGCAGCGATTACGGGCCCAAGCCGGTGGCACCGCAACCCCGGTGCCTTTAGTTACCTAAAGGCACCGGGGTGGCGGTGCCCCCGGCTTTGGCCCTTCATCGCTGCTCGCAGCTATATTTATATATATATATATATATATATATATATATATATATATATATATATATCTTTAATGTATTTTTATCATGTTGAAAAAGTTTGGTGTGAATAAAATAAACCACTTAGGAGGAGTAGCTAAAAACTCAAGGGTCTGACATATCCAAAAAATCCACATTCAAGCCAAAATATCTGACTTCCTGTTGGTCTGAGCTAATGACTGTAAATTAGAAAGTTGTTCGGCTCGATGAGAGCAATATACATACTGATTTTTTTTACTGTTGGTAAAAATAACCCCCCCACTTTTGTCAAAAGCATGTTGAAAGTGACACACTTCCTGCTGCCAGTTGGTGGCGCTATAACTTTGACTCACAATAGTTACATCCATCTGATCGGCCTCTTACCACGAACACACTGCTGAAGTTTCATCAAGATCAGTTAATGTATGCAGAAGTTATAACACTTCGTGTCTCTCTTTTCTCGCCATAAATTTGTTTCCTCGCCACAGCCAAACCGTTCGAGATATCAAAAATCCGTCTGCAATTTAGCATCCTCAATGTCTTGACTTCATGCACACCGAGATTGGTGGGAATGGGATGAATTCTCTAGGAGGAGTACTTCACATTCCACAGCAAGCGTTTTCCAAACAACCTATAATAGCCGACTTCCTGTTGGGCTGGCGTGAAACTTGACAGAGGGACAGTTGTTCAGCCCGATGAGATCTATATGTGTACAGAGTTTCATATTAATTCATGAAAGCGTGTTTGATATATGGACCAAGTTTTCAGACCCCGTTCAAGGGGGCGCTGTTGGGCCCCCCTGCCACGCCCGTTTCTGAAACTTTGCACATGTCTACTGGATAATAAATGTGATGTGTCTGTCGAGTTTCATGCAATTTCAAGTATGTTAAGAGTCTCAAAAGCATAAAAAAAGAATATTAAAGTTTGATGCGTTGCCACGGCAACAGTATCTAAGATATCAATAATCATTTCACAGGTTTACATCTGCCGTGTGTCTACATTCTACACATAAAGTTTGAAGCAAATCTGGTAAAAATAAGAGGGTGATTTCAAAGCATTTTAATAATGATGTACTTCCTGCTGCCTGTTGGTGGCGCTATAACTTTGACTCACAATAGTCACATCTGTGCGATCGGCCTCTTACAACGAACACACTGCTGAAGTTTCATCAAGATCAGTTAATGTATGCAGAAGTTATAACACACTTCCTGTTTCATTTTTTCGCCATAAATTCGTTTCCTCGCCACGGCCAAACCGTTCGAGATATCAAAAATCCGTCCGCAATTTAGCATCCTCAATGTCTTGACTTCATGCTGACCGAGTTTGGAGGAGATTGGATGAATTCTCTAGGAGGAGTACATTAAATTCCACAGCATGCGTTTCCAAACAACCCTAAATAGCCGACTTCCTGTTGGGCTGGCGTATAACTTAGAGCACGAAAGTTGTTCGGCCCGATGAGATCTATATGTGTACCGAGTTTCATATTATTACATGCAAGCGTGTTTGATTTATGGACACGTGTTCGGATCCCGTTCCAGGGGGCGCTGTCGAGCCCCCCTGCCACGCCCGGGTACCAGCCTCAGCCCGGCCCTGATGGCCGCGGGTTCTGACCTGTGTGCAAAGTTTCAAGAGTTTTCGAGCATGTTAAGGGCCCCAAAAGTGCCCGAAAGGTTGACAAAATAATAATAATAATAATAATAATAATAATAATAATAATAATAATCCTACCGAAAACAATAGGGCCTTCGCCCTTTCAGGGCTTGGGCCCTAATAATAATAAATATATATATAAATAAATATAGCTGCGAGCAGCGATTACGGGCCCAAGCCGGTGGCACCGCAACCCCGGTGCCTTTACCTAAAGGCACTGGGGTGGCGGTACCGCCGGCTTTGGCCCTTCATCGCTGCTCGCAGCTATATTTATTTATATATATATATATATATATATATATATATATATATATATATATATATATATTTATATATATATATATACATATATATATATATATATATATATATATATATATATGGCTATAATGAACAGGCTGCGATGTCAAGATTGCAATGCTGGAATGTGTGTGTGTGTGTGTGTGTGTGTGTGTGTGTGTGTGTGTGTGTGTGTGTGTGTGTGTGTGTGTGTGTGTGTGCATGTGTGTTCATGTTTGTCTGATCCGGTGGGGACTTCAACCTGAATGCACACAGACTCATGGGGACTCGTGTCACAGTGGGGACCTAAATAGAGGTCCCCATGGGTAAACAAGCTTAGAAATCATACAGAATGAGTCTTTTTGGAAATGTAAAAATGCAGAAAGTTTTCTGTAATGGGTAGGTTTAGGGGTAGGGTTAGTGTGAGGAGATAGAATATACAGTTTGTAAAGTATAAAAACCATTAAGTCTATGGAGAGTCCCCACAAAGATAGTAAACCGTGTGTGTGTGTGTGTGTGTGTGTGAGTGTGTGTGTGTGTGTGTGTGTGTGTGGCGTGGGCGCGATGGAACAGTGGACACATAAAAACATACGCCATTATACAGGACCACATTCACACTGCAAAGTGTTAACTTATATTTGTGTACTGTCGCAATAAGACACAACATTGTGCTTTTGTAAAATAATTTCAAGCAATCCACCCCCCGAAAGGCGCTAATTTTAAAATTAAACTAAAATGCTCATGGCTGCACGGGCATTCATGGTGCGCATCCACGACAAGGAACGAGCAGAACAGAGTGAACGTTTTTCAGTTTATTCCTACTTCCATAGGAATTCATTTGAAACGCCCGCTCAACCGCTCACCCTGTGGTCTGTGTGAGTCCTAATGCCCTAGTGTAGTGACGGGGACACTATACTGCCAATAGAGCACCGTCCTTCGGATGAGACGTTAAACCGAGGTCCTGACTCTCTGTGGTCATTAAAAATCCCAGGATGTCCTTCGAAAAAGAGTAGGGGTGTAACCCCGGCATCCTGGCCAAATTTGCCCCTTGGCCTCTATCCATCATGGCCTCCTAATCATCCCCATGTACTGATATACTGATTGGCTTCATCACTGTCTCCTCTCCACCAGTAAGCTGGTGTGTGGTGGGCGTTCTGGCGCAATATGGCTGCCGTCGCATCATCCAAGTGGATGCTGCACATTGGTGGTGGTTGAGGAGATCCCCCCCCATCTATGTAAAGCGCTTTGAGGTCTCAGAAAAAGCGCTATATAAATGTAACAAATTATTATTATTATTATCAACCACTATCAATGTCAGTGCGGACGAAAATATTTTACTTTCGTTTTTAAGTTTGCGATTCAAAAGCCCCCAGCGGTGTCACACGTCGATTAACCGGTGGTAAAATATTCTCACCGTCACATACCTAGTATATTTTTATGTAAATACAATAGGCCTACCTGATTTTGAACACAAGAGGGCAGTATAGCCCTATGTATGACTTGACTTTTATGAGACTAAATAGTACAATTACTATTTTTAAACTTATAAATAATTATTAAATTTAAAAAAAAAAAAAAAGAATAAAATGAGTTTGGTTGTGATATTTGTATACTTTTATAGAAATAAATGGTGTATAATTACATTTTTAGAAGATGAGGCTTTTAGTGTTTAATTTTTGTACATTACTTCAGTCCCTCACTATAGCAAAACCATTTGAGATGTTTAATATCCATTCACAATTTAGCATCTTTAATGTATTTTCATCATTTTGAAAAAGTTTGGTGTGAATAAAATAAGCCAGTTTGCAAGAGTAGCTAAAAACTCAGAGTCTGAAATATCCAAAAAATCCACATTCAAACCAAAATATCTGACTTTCTTTTGCTCTGAGCTAATGACTGTTAATTAGAAAGTTGTCCGGCTCGGTGAGACCAATATATATACTCATGTTTGTAACTGTTGGTAAAACTAACCCCCCCACTTTTGTCAAAAGCATGTTGAAAGTGACACACTTCCTGCTGCCAGTTGGTGGCGCTATAACTTTGACTCACAATAGTTACATCCATCTGATCGGCCTCTTACCACAAACACACTGCTGAAGTTTCATCAAGATCAGTTAATGTATGCAGAAGTTATAACACTTCGTGTCTCTCTTTTCTCGCCATAAATTCATTTCTTCGCCACGGCCAAACCGTTCAAGATATCAAAAATCCGTCCGCAATTTATCATCCTCAATGCCTTGACTTCACGCTGACCGAGTTTGGAGGCGAATCGATGTATTTCCTAGGAGGAGTACATTAAATTCCACAGCAAGCGTTTCCAAACAACCCTAAATAGCCGACTTCCTGTTGGGCTGGCGTAAAACTTAGAGCACGAAAGTTGTTCGGCCCAATGAGATCTATATGTGTACCGAGTTTCAAATTAATTCATGCAAGCGTGTTTGATATATGGACCAAGTTTTAGAACCCCGTTCAAGGGGGCGCTGTTGAGCCCCCCTGCCACGCCCGGCTACCAGATTCAGCCCCGTCCTGATGGCCGCGGGTTCTGACCTGTGTGCAAAGTTTCAAGAGTTTTCGAGCACGTTTAGGGACCCAAAAGCCCCAGAAACCTTGAAAAACAAATGAAAAAGTAAAATCTCACTCAACTGACAAATCACCCCCACCCCTCACACACTCCGAGACAGAGAGAGAGAGAAAATTCTCCCAAAAAATCACATTCAAACCAAAATATCTGACTTTCTGTTGCTTTGAGCTATTAAGTGTAAATTAGAAAGTTGTCCGGCTCGATGAGAACAATATACATACCGATTTTTGTGATTCTAGGAAAAACTAAGCCCCCATTTTTGACTAAAGGTGGCACTACTGAGCCATTCCACCACGCCCACTTTTGAAACTTTGCACATGTCTACTGGCTAATAAGTGTGATGTGTCTGTCGAGTTTCATGCAATTTCAAGTATGTTAAGAGTCTCAAAAGCATCAAAAAACAATAATAAAGTTTGATGCGTTGCCACGGCAACAGTATCTAAGATATCAATAATCCTTTCACAGGTCTACATCTGCCGTGTGTCTACATTATACACATAAAGTTTGAAGCAAATCGGATAAAAATAAGAGGGTGATTTCAAAGCATTTTGAAAGTGACACACTTCCTGCTGCCAGTTGGTGGCGCTATAACTTTGACTCACAATAGTCACATCCATGTGATCGGCCTCTTACAACGAACACACTGCTGAAGTTTCATCAAGATCAGTTAATGTATGCAGAAGTTATAACACACTTCCTGTTTCCATTATTCGCCATAAATTCGTTTCCTCGCCACGGCCAAACCGTTCGAGATATCAAAAATCCCCTGGCAATTTTTCATCCTCAATGCCTTGACTTCATGCACACCGAGTTTGGTGGCGATCGGGTGAATTCCCTAGGAGAAGTGTTTCAAATACCAGACCATGCGTTTCCAAACAACCTTTAATAGCTGACTTCCTGTTGGGCTGGCGTAAAAAGTAAAAGTACGAAAGTTGTTCGGCCCGATGAGATCTATATGTGTACCGAGTTTCATATTATTACATGCAAGCGTGTCTGATTTATGGACCAAGTTTTGGGACCCCTTTCAAGGGGGCGCTGTTGAGCCCCCCTGCCACGCCCGGGTACCAGCTTCAGCCCGGCCCTGATGGCCGCGGGTTCTGACCTGTCCGCAAAGTTTCAAGAGTTTTCGAGCACGTTAAGGGTCTCAAAAGTGCCCGAAAGGTTGACAGAAAAATAATAATAATAATAATAATAATAATAATAAATAATCCTACCGAAAACAATAGGGCCTTCGCCCTTTCATGGCTTGGGCCCTAATAATCCTACCGAAAACAATAGGGCCTTCGCCCTTTCAGGGCTTGGGCCCTAAAAATAATCCTACCGGAAACAATAGGGCCTTCGCCCTTTCAGGGCTTGGGCCCTAATAATAATAATAATAAACAATAATCCTACCGAAAACAATAGGGCCTTCGCCCTTTCAGGGCTTGGGCCCTAATAAATATAGCTGCGAGCAGCGATTACGGGCCCAAGCCGGTGGCACCGCAACCCCGATGCCTTTAGTTACCTAAAGGCACCGGGGTGGCGGTGCCGCCGGCTTGGGCCCTCCATCGCTGCTCGCAGCTATATTTATATATATATATATATATATATATACAGTGAGGAAAATAAGTATTTGAACACCCTGCTATTTTGCAAGTTCTCCCACTTGGAAATCATGGAGGGGTCTGAAATTGTCATCGTAGGTGCATGTCCACTGTGAGAGACATAATCTAAAAAGAAATCCAGAAATCACAATATATGATTTTTTAACTATTTATTTGTATGATACAGCTGCAAATAAGTATTTGAACACCTGTCTATCAGCTAGAATTCTGACCCTCAAAGACCTGTTAGTCTGCCTTTAAAATGTCCACCTCCACTCCATTTATTATCCTAAATTAGATGCACCTGTTTGAGGTCGTTAGTTGCATAAAGACACCTGTCCACCCCATACAATCAGTAAGAATCCAACTACTAACATGGCCAAGACCAAAGAGCTGTCCAAAGACACTAGAGACAAAATTGTACACCTCCACAAGGCTGGAAAGGGCTACGGGGAAATTGCCAAGCAGCTTGGTGAAAAAAGGTCCACTGTTGGAGCAATCATTAGAAAATGGAAGAAGCTAAACATGACTGTCAATCTCCCTCGGACTGGGGCTCCATGCAAGATCTCACCTCGTGGGGTCTCAATGATCCTAAGAAAGGTGAGAAATCAGCCCAGAACTACACGGGAGGAGCTGGTCAATGACCTGAAAAGAGCTGGGACCACCGTTTCCAAGGTTACTGCTGGTAATACACTAAGACGTCATGGTTTGAAATCATGCATGGCACGGAAGGTTCCCCTGCTTAAACCAGCACATGTCAAGGCCCGTCTTAAGTTTGCCAATGACCATTTGGATGATCCAGAGGAGTCATGGGAGAAAGTCATGTGGTCAGATGAGACCAAAATATAACTTTTTGGTCATAATTCCACTAAACGTGTTTGGAGGAAGAAGAATGATGAGTACCATCCCAAGTTTGACCTCTGTTATTGCAAACAAAGGCTACTGTACCAAATATTAACATTGATTTTCTCAGGTGTTCAAATACTTATTTGCAGCTGTATCATACAAATAAATAGTTAAAAAATCATACATTGTGATTTCTGGATTTTTTTTTTAGATTATGTCTCTCACAGTGGACATGCACCTACGATGACAATTTCAGACCCCTCCATGATTTCTAAGTGGGAGAACTTGCAAAACAGCAGGGTGTTCAAATACTTATTTTCCTCACTGTATATATATATATATATATATATATACAGTATATATATAACAAAAGATATATACATTATATATCAGACAAGTAATATTCTCTGTCTTGTCACTTCACAAAAAAATGGTACAAATTGTACTACTGACTATTTAAACAGAGCAGTGTAATTTTGATAAGTTAGGTTGACTATTTTATAATTATATTTTATTAGGGCTATAATGAACAGGCTGCGATGTCAAGATTGCAATGCTGGTGTGTGTGTGTGTGTGTGTGTGTGTGTGTGTGTGTGTGTGTGTGTGTGTGTGTGTGTGTGTGTGTGTGTCGTGGGCGTGATTGAACAGTGGAGACATAAAAATATACTTTATGGTGCTAACTTTAAAATTGAAATAAAATGCTCACGGCTGCACGGGAATTCATTCCTACTTCCATAGGAATTCATTGAAAAAGCTTGCTCTGCTCCCAACCATAATCAATGTCAGTGCGGACGAACATATTTTACTTTCGTTTTTAAGTTAGCGATTCAAAAGCCCCCAGCGGTGTCACACGTCAATTAACCGGTGGTAAAATTATATTCTCACTGTCACATACATAGTATAGGCCGCCTACCTGAAAGAGAGTTTAGCTTGCCCGACCATAGTAGCCTGATTAGAACGTCAATGACAAAAAAATAACTTGGGAATCACTAAAACGAGAGATTATTCTAATTATATTACATTAATTTTAAGTTGCAATCAACAGTTGATAATAAATGTATTACTGATCAATGGTAACAAGGTTGCGCTGCTGAGGCTCGTGCAGCTTCTCCAGGAGAAACGTAAACAACTGAGCGCAGCACACAAAAAAGAAACCCAGTTAACAACATACTGACTATAAAAATTACAAATATGGAGTTTTTATATATTTTATAACATATGATAAGAGCAACCTCACTTGACGAGTAGGCTGTGTTTCCTGAATACAATCACGATTGAAACTGCGACATTGATTTCATCAACAGGTTAATAAACAGTTACAATTAAGTCACTTACATTTAAGATGCAATATTGACTGTTTTTGTTCTGTTTCAGCAGCAAAAATAGTTAAACCAAGATCACAGCAGAACCATCGCGCATCTCACAGCAACTTGTTTTCTCATTTCTGAATGATTCAGCATTTTGAACGAATCGGTTGACTCAAAGATTCAATGACCAATCCATAAACATCTGTCTCAATCATGAATGACTCAGTCATTCGAATGAATCGTCTGAACGAATTAATTAATGACTCGCACATTAAGACAATCGCCTGGCGACACCTAATGGCGGTGTAGTGTTATGTTTAAAAGTATCATTCTTTCCAACGTGTGTGCACCATTATCAATGTCTGTGCGGACGTCTTTACTTTCACTTTTATATTAGCGATTTAAAAGCACCCGCTCGTGTCACACATCGATTAACCAATGGGAAAATATTCTCACAGTCATATACATAATAAATTTATATTTAAATACAATAGGCCTACCTAGTAAAACGTTTTATATACTATTTGGATATCCTTTTGGACACAAGAGGGCAGTATAGCCCTATGTTTGCTTTTTTGTTGAACCAAATAGCACTAAATAGCCTGTTCATAACTTTTTCATACTTCTTGAATTGCAAAAACAGAATAAAATGGGTTTAGTTCTAATATTTGTATAATTTTATACAAAAATAAATGGTGTGTAATTACATTTTTAGAATTTATGAGATGTTTCCTGCTTCCTTTTTGACATTAATTTAATCCCTCGCCATAGCAAAACCGTTTGAGATATTCAATATCCGTTTACAATTTAGCATCATTAATATATTTTTTATCATGTTGAAAAAGTTTGGTGGGAATAAAATACACCTTTTAGGAGGAGTAACTAAAAACTCAGAGGCTGATTTAACAAAAAATCCATATTCAGACCAAAATATCTGACTTCCTGTTGGTTGCAGCTAATGCCTGTAAATTAGAAAGTTGTCCGGCTCGATGAGACCAATATACGTACTGATTTTTGTAATTGTGGGTAAAACTAACCCCCCCACTTTTGTCAAAAACATTTTGAAAGTGACACACTTCCTGCTGCCAGTTGGTGGCGCTATAACTTTGACTCACAATAGTCACATCCATCTGATCGGCCTCTTACCACGAACACACTGCTGAAGTTTCATCAAGATCAGTTAATGTATGCAGAAGTTATACCGCTTCGTGTTTCTCTTTTCTCGCCATAAATTCGTTTCCTCGCCATGGCCAAACCGTTCGAGATATCAAAAATCCTTCCGCAATTTAGCATCCGCAATGACTTGACTTCATGCACACCGAGTTTGGTGGGGATTGGATGAATTCTCTAGGAGGAGTACTTCGCATTCCACAGCAAGCGTTTTCCAAACAACCCATAATAGCCGACTTCCTGTTGGGCTTTTCATTTCCTTGCCACGGCCAAACCGTTCGAGGTATCAAAAATCCATCCGCAATTTAGCATCCTCAATGTCTTGACTTCATGCCGACCGAGTTTGGAGGCAAATGGATGAATTTCCTAGGAGGAGTACATCAAATTCCACAGCATGCGTTTCCAAACAACCCATAATAGCCGACTTCCTGTTGGGCTGTCGTAAAACTTAGAGCACGAAAGTTGTTCGGCCCTATGAGATCTATATGTGTACCGAGTTTCATATTATTACATGCAAGCGTGTCTGATTTATGGACAAGTGTTCGGATCCCGTTCCAGGGGGCGCTGTTGAGGCCCCCTGCCACGCCCAGGTACCAGCTTTAGCCCGGCACTGATGGCCGCGGGTTCTGACCTGTGTGCAAAATTTCAAGAGTTTTCGAGCATGTTAAGGGCCCCAAAAGTGCCCGAAAGGTTGACAAAATAATAATAATAAATATAGCTGCGAGCAGCGATTACGGGCCCAAGCCGGTGGCACCGCCACCCCGGTGCCTTTAGTTACCTAAAGGCACCAGGGTGGCGGTCCCGCCAGCTTTGGCCCTTCATCGCTGCTCGCAGCTATATTTATATATATATATACAGTGAGGAAAATAAGTATTTGAACACCCTGCTATTTTGCAAGTTCTCCCACTTAGAAATCATGGAGGGGTCTGAAATTGTCATCGTAGGTGCATGTCCACTGTGAGAGACATAATCTAAAAAAAAAAATCCAGAAATCACAATGTATGATTTTTTAACTATTTATTTGTATGATACAGCTGCAAATAAGTATTTGAACACCTGAGAAAATCAATGTTAATATTTGGTACAGTAGCCTTTGTTTGGAATTACAGAGGTCAAACGTTTCCTGTAGTTTTTCACCAGGTTTGCACACACTGCAGGAGGGATTTTGGCCCACTCCTCCACACAGATCTTCTCTAGATCAGTCAGGTTTCTGGGCTGTCGCTGAGAAACACGAAGTTTGAGCTCCCTCCAAAGATTCTCTATTGGGTTTAGGTCTGGAGACTGGCTAGGCCACGCCAGAACCTTGATATGCTTCTTACAGAGCCACTCCTTGGTTATCCTGGCTGTGTGCTTCGGGTCATTGTCATGTTGGAAGACCCAGCCTCGACCCATCTTCAATGCTCTAACTGAGGGAAGGAGGTTGTTCCCCAAAATCTCGCAATACATGGCCCCGGTCATCCTCTCCTTAATACAGTGCAGTCGCCCTGTCCCATGTGCAGAAAAACACCCCCAAAGCATGATGCTACCACCCCCATGCTTCACAGTAGGGATGGTGTTCTTGGGATGGTACTCATCATTCTTCTTCCTCCAAACACGTTTAGTGGAATTATGACCAAAAAGTTCTATTTTGGTCTCATCTGACCACATGACTTTCTCCCATGACTCCTCTGGATCATCCAAATGGTCATTGGCAAACTTAAGACGGGCCTTGACATGTGCTGGTTTAAGCAGGGGAACCTTCCGTGCCATGCATGATTTCAAACCATGACGTCTTAGTGTATTACCAACAGTAACCTTGGAAACGGTGGTCCCAGCTCTTTTCAGGTCATTGACCAACTCCTCCCGTGTAGTTCTGGGCTGATTTCTCATCTTTCTTAGGATCATTGAGACCCCACGAGGTGAGATCTTGCATGGAGCCCTAGTCCGAGGGAGATTGACAGTCATGTTTAGCTTCTTCCATTTTCTAATGATTGCTCCAACAGTGGACCTTTTTTCACCAAGCTGCTTGGCAATTTCCCCGTAGCCCTTTCCAGCCTTGTGGAGGTGTATAATTTTGTCTCTAGTGTCTTTGGACAGCTCTTTGGTCTTGGCCATGTTAGTAGTTGGATTCTTACTGATTGTATGGGGTGGACAGGTGTCTTTATGCAGCTAACGACCTCAAACAGGTGCATCTAATTTAGGATAATAAATGGAGTGGAGGTGGACATTTTAAAGGCAGACTAACAGGTCTTTGAGGGTCAGAATTCTAGCTGATAGACAGGTGTTCAAATACTTATTTGCAGCTGTATCATACAAATAAATAGTTAAAAAATCATACATTGTGATTTCTGGATTTTTTTTTTTAGATTATGTCTCTCACAGTGGACATGCACCTACGATGACAATTTCAGACCCCTCCATGATTTCCAAGTGGGAGAACTTGCAAAATAGCAGGGTGTTCAAATACTTATTTTCCTCACTGTATATATATATATATATATATATATATATATATACACATACACATATATATATATATATATATATATATATACATATATATATACATATATATAAATATATATACACACACAGTATATGATGTATATATATATATATATATATATATATATATATATATATATATACATATACACATTATATACTGTGTGTGTATATATATATATATATATATATACACATTTTAGGGACAAGACACAGAGAATTTTACTTGCCTGACCTGATTAGAATAACGAAAAAAAAAAATCTAATAAAAAGATAACTAGGGAATCACTAAATCGAGAGAATTATTCTGATTTTATGATACACTCAAAATATTCCACAACAAATCCTTTAAATGTAACGATATTCAGAACGGAACAAGAATAAAAAAAATAACTACAAACAAGCCAAAACGAAATAAAAAAATAAAAATACATTTAACACTAGAAGTCCCAGAGAGCAGCCATTTGGCTTTTCTACCTATAAAACCCGCAGGACAGCCGATGGGCTGGAAGGCTTTAGGCTAATATCCTTAATCACCTGTGAACGGTTGCTTTTGTTATGTAAATAATGTGGGGCCATGCTGAGCCACTTCAAGGAAACTTGTGTTTCACTTTGCCATCTTAGGGAGAAATCAACACACATGTTTTTTTTCCTTTGTTGCTGAGATTTATTGATAAAAACAGTACAAAATAAAATAGAAACCAACCATTTGTACACACATTTACAAATATTATTAAAAAGTGAGTGAGTACATTCCAGCAATCACTCACAATCCTGGCACTGCCATGGTATCTCCCGTCTGCATTTACCACATGTGTATCTGTAGCAGTGAACACATCGCACAGTGGCATGATTGTTCTTGCATTGGTGTTTGACTTGACACATGGCTCTTTTTCCAGGGCTAGGTGTGGAGGGTTGTGTCCGAAGCAATTGTTCTTTTCTTGCCTTCTTCGCACACATATGAGAGTTGCCAACTCTCTTGCAAGCTCCACCAGGAAGTCCACCCGTCTTTCCTGCCTTCCGGTGCATGCTTGATACAGCACATGTGCATTCAGTGCTGCCATGTCAATCATGTTATAGTTCACGGCAACTGGCCAGCGCCGTGTCCCTGTGCGGACAGTGTACTCCCGCACCATCTGGTCCATCACATCCACGCCGCACTTTGTGGTGTTGTAAAGGGTGACAGTGTTTGGCTTCCTTTTGGTGGTATTATCAGTCTGAATCACGCTGTGCATGCTGCTAAGAATGTAGACGGTCTTCTTCCGTTTGGGCGCATATGCCGTCAGCGTAGCAGCAGTGGTTGAAAACACCTAATAAATAAGATAAATTGTTATTTTCATAGCACTTTTACACACAATGACACACTTGGCGGTGTTGATTCTAAAAATTAGAAACACAAACATAGAACCACAAAAGACCTGCAACATACCTGAGTGGTGAATTCATTGCGATCTTTGTGTCTAGCGGATTGAGGGATTTCCCGGCGAATCTTGTTGACTGTGCCGAGGATGGTGGTTTTCCGGCTAAGAAGTTTATGCGCAAGTGACAGCGATGTGAAGAAATTGTCCGTGGTAACATTTCTGCCCTTGTCTAGGAATGGTTCCATCAGCCTCATCACTACATTTTCAGACAGTCTCTCTCCACTGGGACGACTAGGGTCCTTGCCAAGATATGGGAGGACATTACAAATGTACTTGGATTTTAGGTCGCAAGCCACCCAAAACTTGATCCCAAACTTGTCAGGTTTAGTTGCAATATACTGCAGGAAACAGCAGCGAGTCTTTGATGGGAAAAGCTGTTCATCAACGGTGATATGTAGACCAGGGTTGTAGGACGTGATGCAATTGGTGACAAATGATCCCCACACACTGGAAATTGCAGCAAACTTATCAGTCTTTGCTCGATCCCTCCGGGTGGACCTGTCATCAAAGCGTAGGTGTCGCATGATGTCTTGGAAGCGGTTTCGCGGCATTGTTCCAATGATATGTGGGTTTCCCAGGTTTGCTGACCAGCAGTCACATAGTGATGGAACCTTGGTAAGCCCCCGCAAGATGACAATTGCAATAAATGCCATTAGTTCAGGGAGGGCCATGAACCAATGAACATGCTCCGTTTCCTGTGCATGTTGAATAGTCCATTCTTGAATGCTATGAAGCATGTCAAGAGTGATGAAACACAGGAAGCGCTGAAGGCGACTCGAGATACTTTTCCTGGCCTTAGCCGTTGGCTCTCCATCTGCAGCGTACGCTTTGATTGGGGTGAAAGGGAGACGCATCCCCACCTGTTCTTCACGCCACACTGTGCCATCTTTCGCTGTCTCTGTCAGGTCAGTCCCCAAACGGGCTCTCTTTGTTGGTTGAGGCGCAGTCTCCTCATCTGCAGTGTGAACAAATTCAAATTGTGAGCAATGGAAAAGTCAAATGATATCACAAATGCATGCATAGATACTAATAATAATTCCAGTATCTCCTTCTCTGTATCGAAATAATGTCTGAAATATCTTCCTAAATAAAAAGATACAACTAAAGCAAAGAAACAAGTAATAATGTTTTGCACTTCAGATGGCAGTGAATGTCTTCTAAGTAGTACAAACAAAAAAGTGGACAATACAAAAAAGGCAGAGTAAATATTTATGTCACTCCACTCTGCTTTTTTGGTGTTTTCCACTTACTGGTTTGAAATGAAATAGGAAATAATATGAAATGAAACTTAACCTGAAGACAGATCAGACAGCTCTGAGTCCGAATCCGGCTGTAGTTCTATGTCTTCTCCATCTGAGTCACAAGGGTTTACTTCACTCAGGATAATTTCCAAGGCCTGCCAAGTGGTGAGTCTTCTCTGCATTTTCTTTTCTTGGAGAGGAGGTTCATACACCACAGAATTCTTGAGGGCACTGAAGTAGTAGGCTATGTGCAGTGAGATTTTATCCACCTCAGCACAAAAGGAATTACCTCTCATTTGAGAGCAAGCTGCATGCAATTAGATATGCTAATTCATACCTGTTTACACCTGGGCAAGACCTTACATGCCAATGTGAGACATGGTCAATCAAGTTCTCTGCTTTTAACAGCCCTCCCTCCCCCACACATACAAACAAGCCACCAGCAACCATTCACACACACCCCCCAACCCCCCTGCAGATTGCTCAGGTAATGACCACATTTACACATGAATTGATGCTAATGATAGCCAAAAGACTAGCCAGTTAGCATCCACTTGGCTAAAGGAGGGTTACAAATCTCTGGGACTTCTAGTGTTAAGCAATCCATGACATGACATTATTTATCTAGTTTTTGGACTGAAACATTCTGGTTGTTTTTAAACTCAAACATAATTCTTAAATTGAAAACAAACAAACAAACAAACAAAAAAAAGAATAAAATGGGTATAGTTCTGATATTTGTATAATTTTATATAGAAATAAATGGTGTATAATTGCATTTTTAGAAGATATGAGACTTTTAGTCTGTCCTTTTTTGACATTACTTTAATCCCTCACTATAGCAAAACCGTTTGAGATTTTATTTTTAAAAATAATCAGTTAACAACATAGGCCTGCTGACTATAAAAATGACAAATATGGAGGTTTTATATATTTTATAACATATGATACAGTGAAGCAACCTCACTTGACGAGTGTCATTTCCTGAATACAATCACAGTTGAAACTGTGACATTGATTTCATACAACAGGTTAATAAACAGTTCCAGTTAAGTCACTTACATTTTAGATGCAATATTGACTGTTTTTGTTCTGTTTCAGCAGCGAAAATAGTTAAACAAAGATCACAGCAGAACCATCGCGCATCACGTGTTTTCTCATAACTGAACGATTCAGCATTTTTAACGAATCGGTTGACTCAAAGATTGAATGATCAATAAACATCTGTCTTAATCATGATCGACTCATTCGAACGAATCGTTTGAACGAATGAATCAATGACTCGCTTATTAAGATGGATGCCTGGCGACACCTAATGGCGGTTTAGTGTTGTTTAAAAGCATCATTCTTTCCAACGTGTGTGTGCAACATTATTTTTCTTTCACTTTTATATTAGCGATTTAAAAGCACCCGCTCGTGTCACACGTCGATTAACCGGT